>CM056388.1:31521715-31919405 GCA_029718625.1 Synaphobranchus kaupii | reverse complement strand
CACGCAGAGAGCAACTCTCCACAAACAGCAGCACAGAGCGGCAGCGATCTTGCTCTCCGCTGCTTCAGCCTCTGCCAGGAAAACTTACTGTAGACTTTGAGGAAAGCTAAGGCAAAAGCTATGGGGCCTACAGCATGGAGAGTGATATTGATTTTTACAAGCATTTTTCTTGGCTCAAAAAGGTAAGTGTGGTTTTCCAGAGCTGTTGTTTTTCTTCTACTCTATCACTTTTTTCCAGGTATTTTTCTGGATAGTTTGCTCTCAAAGAAAAACATTTCTTGAGATCTGGGACTTTTCCAGTTTTTTTTTCCAGGAGAGTCTAATTTTGTGGCAGGCAAATGGGGACAAAGATCGTCTGTTTTATATAAGGTTTAGTTTTCACTCGGGAAGTGGGAAGTCAAATTTTCACATTCCTTTTTGCACATTTTGCATGATTTTTATTTTTTTTCCCAGACTGCTTGAAGGTGAACGAATGCTCCTCAAAGATAACTGCTCATGGTGTGTTTTCATTTAGCCCCTAAAGATGGCTTAGCGCCTCAAGCCAATCATTAGATTTGCTGTCTTGTGACATCACAAGGAAACAATAAGTTTCATTAGCCAATTTACTTACTCATGCAGTTTTATATTCATGTGGAATCTGTTGTTTTATTCTCATTTTAGAATGTCCAAATGTTCAAAGTGGACTAAAAAGAAGTAAATCCTTCAACGAGTACTTTTGAAAACCTTGTGTGTATGAGCAACAGCGTTTCTCTTGGTCATTGTGACTAATTAGGAACGTGAAACAAGCTGAAAGGAATGGCGGTAACTGGGATATGTGACAGGTATTTAGAGCAGGTCAAGAGGTTTGACTGCTGCACTTGAAGAGGGAGGGGTGCAGTGGGCACAGTTACACAGCATCGCTCCACCACCAGAATGGTGTGGTTAAAAAATACACGCCTACTGTTCATATGAGGAGATTAAAAACAGTTACTTTTCTCCCAGTACATATCCTTGTTGTTGAGTTTTGATCTCAAATAGCGATGCAACAGATCAGAGCCTTCATCGGTCACCGGTTGTGATGGACACGGCCGTGCATTATAAACTAGTTCGCAGAAGGAAATGGCGATCTCCTTCCTCATTCATTTCTCAGACACTTCAGACACAGTGACATAATTCTGATTGTCCTGACTTTTCTTTCCGAGTGTACGCCTTTAAGAGCCTCCCCTTACTTGGTGAAGTAAGGGAAATTCCATGGCTTGTGGGTTGCCTTGCATCGGAGAAAAAAAAAAGGGGAGCCACTACGATTTATATAAATTGTTTCTGTACTAGTCCGCCGCTGCTCACAGCGGCTTTCAGGAGCGGCGTGTTGTCAGTGGCTCGCAAACGTCTCAAAAGAGGCGGTAAAATGGGATGTCCTGAAACTGGATGTGCAATGAAGGCCTTGGGTTGTTTTATGTGTCTTTGCACAGAACTGCATTTATTTTACGGACCTTTTTCTAACAATATTGCCTATTGATGCTGTTAGTAACTGTGCTCAAACTGCACCTTGGCACTTTTCTGTTAAATTCCTGTCACTTAATGGAACGTCCTGTCTGAGTTTGCATTACAAAGACCACTCTGGTCTATTCTGGTCCCTGATTGTTCATCCCATGAAACCTTCATCTCGCAGTGACCCCAGAGCAGAATTAGGCCGGTAACTGTACCAAACCAAAGTCCTCCTTTAGACAGAGCTTTAGACTTGTGCCGGAGCAAGGCACGTCAGGACTCTGTGTTGTCTGTGCTCTAGGATCTGTGAGCTTCTCTCCCTTTTTAAATCCCGCTTGCAGTCATTGCTGTTTTCTCAATATGGGTTCATTTACACAATTTAATTATTAGCCAGTGACATTTATTGAGTGCTCCAGGACCCCCCCCCCGCCAAAAAAAACACAATTTTTCTCCTGTTTTTGTTTACTGTTTACAGCTCTGGAATCTTGTGATTTGGCTACAAATGAAGTACTGCCTGCAAAAGCACTCTGAGATGTTATTGTAGTTTTGTATTGTGTGTCCGTACTGGGACCGCATTTTTTACTTATCCATGGGTATATCTGTGGGTATTTCCTGAGTTTCAGGAGTTAAATGGGGGGAGCAATGCGACAGAAATCGGTGTGACGCATGACAGGAGTGACTTGGTGGCGATAGCGGTTGGGAAAAACATGACTGACTGTAATGACATCCAACCCTTTTAAAAAAAAATTATTATCTTTACATTTTTTTAAACCCTACATCCAATGTGGAAGCCCCTTCAGGACGTTCTTAATTTATCACCAATAGTACCATTTTAATCGCCATTTTAATTGAACGTAAATGGCAGCATCTCTGCAGGCATTGACCTGCCTGTGTTTCTAAAATCACTTGGGTAGGAGCCCAACCCAGGGCTCGAAAAAGCTGAATCACACACAATCTTGAGCTGGGATCTGGGTTAGAGATGTTGCTAAACGCCAAGCTCTGCAGGGCCGTTTGGTTTTCCGTATGCAGCCCTGGCTCAATTAGGATTGCAAAACCGCCTTATCGGGACTATCGGGGGGGGGGAAAACTGCGGCAGGAAGCGTCTCTAAGATAAAGCGTTATGAGCGCCTTCGCCTCCCATCAAGACAAAGCCCCTGCAACGAGTCCAGCAGTGACAAGTGACATTTCTAATCACGCCAGCAATGACAGATCGCCCCCCACCCAGCGTAAACGGGCAGATTGTATGCGACAGCAGCATTTCATAGCTGCTGCAAAGACGACCGCTAACAGGCTAGCCCCCATTTCCATCGCAAGACAGGGCCTGCGTTTTGCACGACAACTATTCTGACACATTTTACTTTGGTAAATACAACGACCTCTGAGCCAGTGTTACATAATCCTGACTTTGGAAAGAGCGTGACAGCCTGCAAGCGAATAACACAAATCTCCATCTGCGGTCTGAGGGACCTCGGCATTCGGTTTGGTGCGAGTCTGTGCGTTTCTCTCCTGACGTCAGCTTGTTTCCCCATTGTTGGAACACAGGATACAGCCACACGCCTCAGTGATAATGACCACAAGTATAACTCTAAACAAAAAACACCCATGACCACTGCTTTTACAATAAAACTGTCAGCTGATGAGTTTTCTTAAATTTCTCGGTCCATATTTTACTGTTTTCTAGAATGTGGCTCAATGGCCTCTTTACATTGTGCTCTTTACAACTGCATATAACAACAAATGACATTATATTAATATTTATTCATGTAAATTTAAGAAAGCTTAAAGATTTACATCTCATTTATACAGAGGCTTTTTTTCTTCAAGGGAGTGACAATAGCAGTAACCCTCCACAATGTTAATTTACCCAAACTTGTAATGCATGGAGATTCTCAGCTACCCTTCCCTCTAGTGTTCGTATGCACATTACTTCCAGCTTCAAACAGCCCCCAGCACATTTTAAAAACGCTCTAAATAAAGCCAGGGGCACCTCCTGGGGCCCCTACTGTAGCTAAATCACTTCACACGGCGTTGAGAAGCCGGCCCTCACTTTCCCCTTCAGGCATTAAGGACAAGATTAGAAAATGTAAAACTCTTACAGAATTCCAGGCTCACCAGACTGCTACTTTTGCAGAGATTAGAGCTGCCCTCAATCTGCAATCTCCTTTGAAATTGTTGCTGTTTTTTCTTTGTTTTGCCAATGAAAATGACATATAGCTCACAGCTGAGATAAGCAAGTGTTTCCACTCGGCCTCTTCCCCTATTTAGTGACTGTTCCTTTTTCTCACTTCCTCCCCGCAGGTGAACCTCCGGTCCCCCGTCAACAATGAGACTTACCAAGAGCGCCTGACTCGTTTAGAGGGTGACAAAGAATCACTGGGTTCTGCAGGTGAGGAGTGCCCGTTCACCCCCCAAACAACCCCCCACCCCACCCAACCCCAAGAGCATGTGCTTTTATTCGCTGTGAGGTGATTGGTGCTGCTTCGGGTTGAGGCTGGGACAGAAAGAGGCTGCCTTTATTCTGCCACATTGGTGAGCAGGGAGGGGGTGGGAGGAGGAGGGGGGTCACCTCGGTTGAACGGGAGCTCACTGCGGAGAAGGGGGGCCGTCTGACGCCTCCGTCCCCCTGGCCCATGTGCCCAAATTTAAACCGGGGCGGGCGGCTGTATCATATCACGGCTGTGAAAGAGGAACATGGCCTGAATCTGTACAGCAGTTACAACAGGTCCCAGTGTCACGCTGCACTGTACCTGTAATTCAAACACAACAGGCACAACGTGGTCTCCCGGTGTTCATAACACACGTCTGACATGTGCAATTTGTCAGCTCAAAGTTTGAGGCGCAGAGAAGGTTGTCTAGCGCTATTCATGTTGCGGCTTGCTGCATGGGGATAATCTCTAGATCGAGCTTGTCTGCAGTCAGGTGCCAGTGCCGGCCTTTTTTTTTTTTCTCTTTTCTTTTTTTTTTTACACCACAGCACATTCCAGCCCCTCTCAGAAAGCATACCGATTGGTTGGGGTGAGGCTTGTGTTGAGTAACTGATAAGGGGATTGGCTGCAGCTTTCTCTGAAGGTGGTCCGCTTTCCCTTTTACCTGCTTTCCACAAGGTTGACTGGAGCAGTTGACTTCTCAAAGGATGAAGGGGCATTTATTCCACGGAGTGCCGCGTGACTTCATAAACCGGGTCGAGGAGAAGTTCGCCATAAAATCGTTTTTTCTAACGGCCGCTTTTCTCTTTTTTTAGCCGCTTTTCTCCAGTCTGGCTGCACAGCAGAAAGAGTAGCAGAAGTTACTGTAGCGGAGACTCCTGGGGAGGGAGGGAGGAGGGAAGGAGACTTCAGACAGCCGAGCAAGCGTGTCGCTGGGGGGAAATTAGCGTATCTCCCAGGCAGGGGGCCTCCGGGAGGGGAGGTGACGGTGGCGCTGTGTCCGCTGGCTGAGCGTCTTCCTCTCTCCGAGCAGGTGAGCGTGCTCACAGACCAGGTGGAGGCTCAGGGGGAGAAGATCCGGGACCTGGAGTGCTCGCTGGATGAGCACCACCACAAGCTCAACTCCACTGAGGAAAATGCTGCAGCAGGTAAGAGCTTCACCCTTGCTTCCGCACCCACTGGGAGGGTGAGCGAGGTTTTCTGTTACTCTTTACACGGCTTGAACGAACAAGGGATTTGGCTTTGTTTGGAGATCTTTTATTTGGCGTCATGTTCCGGGGTCAAGCGGCTTGTAGTAAACTTGTGAAAGTCTTACGAAGGGCACACAGATTCTACATCAATGTAATTTATTACTTCCACATTATTATTACATATTAATAGCACTTCTGTTCACGTGTTTGAAGTGGAAAAAAAATACATTTATGAGACAGCCATTCCGGCCCACTTCAAGTACTGAAGCTTGGTGAAATGCTTACTGAGCAGTGCAGCCTTGTAGAGCCAAATAATTCTTTGTGAATCTTCAATGAGTGTTTAATTGAGCAGTGCAGCCTTGTAGAGCCAAATATTTCTTTGTGAATCTTCAATGGGTGTTTAATTTTGCTGGTGCTTATAAGGCGCCTCATGCACAGTGGTCACAAAGCTTCGGCTTGATTTGCGCAAGAGCGTTTCCACCGTCTGTCGGAAAGGCACTGGGCACACAGCTGGGAGTACCCCTGTAATCACGTGTATTTTTACATGCAAACATCGGGGCTCCGTGTCACAGCATTGCTCAATGTGCGTCCCACACCAAAGTCCACGGCGTTCCTTCACAGTCGGTGTAATTAAGCCTCATCTCTGTGTACGGTCCGCTTCCGGGGGATGAGTAACTGTACAGCTGAACTCCATGCACTCGCTCTGGTGTGACTGCGCTGAACCGTTCCCTCCTGAGGCACGGTCAGCTGAAAAGTGTGTCCGTCCCAACAGTTACACAGATAAGGGTGAAAAAGAGAACAGAGGCCCCTCTGTGGCTTGTTTGCGAGACAGCTTGGCTGGTTTTGTTTCTTTGAGTAATCTGAGTTAGTAATGGCCGTGTTGACTGGATTAGCTTAATAACTCAGCCATTAGCCTTCTGCGCTGGGCGGGAGCCGAGGGGCTTACCGCCAGCACGTATGCGGGCTGATTTTCAGCAGATTCCCCTTTAGTTTTAGGTCCGCGAAAGTGCCTTGGCGACGTGATTCAGTTCCCCATGCCGACGCACCACAACGACGGGTTCCCACAGCGCAGGGGCAACTTTAAAGCTTTCCTTTTTCATAGCGCCGTCAGGGCTGGAAGTCGATAATTGTGCTCTTCTGCTGTTTTTGAGCTGTTTGCCGAAGGCTTTCCCCCGTGCGTGAGAGGCACGTGGGTTAATGTGCTTTCGGGCATTATTAAAGGCCAAACGGGATCAAGGCAAACAGCATGTGTGAGCTGAGTCGGCAAATATTGACTTTTCACACAGTGTTGCCGCTGGTTTGAACCGCAGGAATTTATGATATTCTTTGGCTCGAGGGGAGCTAAAGATGCACTTCCTCGTGCAATACGGGGGGAGTGGCATCACAAGGAATCCTGTTCAGACTCAAACAAGCCCCACAACTTGTTATAGCACAGAATATTAATGAGCCGATTGGAAAGTGCTTTTGGATAGCATGACTTGGATTGGATTTTTGTGCATAAGTAAAATTTATTTCTCATTAAATTCCAGAGGTTTGTGATGGGGACGGGCCTGGTTTGTAGGCCCAGGGCGTGATTCTGATTTGATTTAGTATGTTAAAAAAGCAACATGCATTAAAACATTTAAACATACAGTATTAAATATGGGTACATGAGAGTTACTTTCACCCCACAGAAGCCTTGTTTTAAAGTCGAGGCCTGTATATGAAACTACAAATACATCAATCAGCCCGCTCGGCTGGACGTGTCTTCTGGCCTTCAGTTAACTCCAACCGACAAGCCCACTGCCAATCAGTACACTTTCTCTGTGCCCACATAATGCGCACTACATAATTATGCCAGGGAATCTGCTCTGCGGTTTCTCTAGCCCCTTACAGCTCTCTCCCACGATGCCCTGTTTACGAGCCCTCCTTATAGTCCCGTAATAAGCAAGCGGCCAGGCGTGAGAACGTTTGAGTCACTGCCTTCTGCCTGTTGCAGGGCTCTCATAATTAGCTACGGTTGTGTCTCCTTGCATCCTAATCAAATACAAACAAATGTGTAATGCTTAGCGCGCTCCGAGGTGCAAAAAATAAACCCATAAAACCATCCGATACACAGTAGCCACGGAGTGCGCTGCTTGAGCCATGTTTCATAGGCACAAATTCCCTGAGAGAATTCCTTTCCATTACCTTGGCGACAAAAACGTTTTTTGGGGAGAGTGGGTGGGGGTGGGGGCGGGTGATTATTTTCCAGAGAGGCTGGATCTCGCTGATGTCCCGCCCAGCTCCGCAGGTGGAAGGGGTCTATAAGTCACACCTATAATTGTCCCACGAGGTCTGACGCGCGTCCTGCTCCGACGGAGGCTCTCGTTTCAAAAGCGCCGGGTCGAGCACCCAGCCCCGTCCGTTCTCACCGCTTCGCCCGCGTGCGAGCCGCGAGTCTGGAAAGTCATATTTTCCCTGTCGGGGGCAACTTCCAACTCTGTTCCTCAGAGTATTGGGGCTTACAGTGTGGGGCCGGACCTGCAGGGCTATCCGAGTGGAAGGATTGCAGCTGTACCACACAGAGCGGAAACCGAGGTAGGAAAAACTCTACTGTAAGCGTGATTCTTTAGGGAGAGAGACTTCAGACAAATTTAAATGTCTATGCCAACTTATTTTGTTTGTTTTAAGCAATAGGTTATGCTAGGATCGTGAATTTAAGCTCTAACTAAGCTGAAGGATTAGCGTACATTTTAGTTTGTTTTCCCTTGGACCCAGTAAATTTGCGGTTTGGCACTGTTGTACAACTCTTTTTCTGACGGTGGTCATAATACCTTCCTTGCACAGTCTTTCATAATAGTCCCACATGTGAGAAACTGTGGCATTCCGGATGGTCTTGGGTTCTCCGGGCAGTGCACGGGCCGCGTGCGTCGATGTCCGCCGGGCTCTCGGCGCGAGTTTCTGTCGGCGCGACGAGGCGGTGGCCAAACAGCCCTCACGTGAAAGCAGTGCCTCCTGTACCGCCCCTGACACACATTTACCCGTTATTTCGCGGCGCTGAGAGGAATCCAGTGTTCACCCCACAGCCTGGGGCCTCGCTCGCATGCCAGTGACCAGGGGAACAGAAATAGAGCAGGCCGGCGTGTATTTTTAGCCGCACTGGATTCTGCCTCCGGCGTTGGTCTGAGGGGGGTACTGTGGCCAGTGTGCTGAGCCCCTTTGCCTTTTGTGTTTTGTATGCGTGTGTGTGTGTGTGTGTGTGTGTGTGTGTGCGTGTGTGTGCTGCAGGAGCTGCTGAGTCGGACCTCGCTGGAGACGCAGAAACTGGATCTGATGGATGAGGTTTCGTACCTGAAACTGAAGCTAGTGGGCATGGAAGAGGAGCAGAACGACGGCGAGAGCAGGCAGCACAAAGCAGAGGTACGGGGGAGCGGGGGCCCGGGAGCCTGGGGGGGCTCACACGGGACACGGGGCTCTTCTACCCCCCCAAAGAGAGCTTCAGTTCACACACAGCTCAGCCCTTCCCTGTTGGTAGAAGTAGGGGCTGTGGAGATAGCAGGAACATTTTTATTTACTTAAGGTTGAGCGGGTAAACTTTTAACTTGTGCTGGTCCGTTGCCCAAGCCTTAGTTCCTGGTAGGAACTGGCTTTGATGTGTTGCCTTTCGTAAGATAAAACCGGCATGGAACGATAAGTGCACACGCAAAAATAACGTCCGGGATGTCGCGAAGGCGCCGTAAGCACCTGGTAGTTTTGCGACGTAAACTGGAACAGCGTTGTAACATTTTTTTGCGAATGCTCCACCTGTTTTTCCAGGAATGGGAGCGAGTGATACCCCATGTGGGTTTGGAAATATTTTTGTATGTTTTCACATTTCATGTTATTGATATCAGAAGAGCTTTATGCTAAGAGCCAAAATGAACTTCCCTGATTCATGTGTTGAAATATAGACCTGCATAAATGTGTTAACAAGATCTGTGTCATCACTTGGTTGCTAAGTGTAGCAAGAAAAATGTATGTCAAACAACTCTGGGTATCGGGACCTATTTATTTAAAATATTTTATTATCATTGGGACCACATATACCGTGTCCCAGACCTAAGTTTGTGCTTCTTAACTCATTATACAGCCTTTGTGTGGTTGTAAAGCTGTAGGCGTTTGGTTTAGAGGGGTCTTTTCAGCCGGCAACCCCCCCCTCCAGTAGGTCAAACACACACTAGGGGAGACTGAGCTGTTATATAAAACTCATTCACAGAGTGGCACCTGCTCTCTGGTCAATCACTAAGACTGACCACCCACATATCTGAGTTCATTTTGCTTTACACCCATACCTATACTGCTAACTGCTTAGAGTTAATTATAAAGGCCAAAAAGCCCTGCCTGACCATAACTTCACAATATACGCCATATTTCATCAAATAGCCACTTAGGCTTTCTCCAGTATAGGAAGTAATACTTGCTGAATGGACCGAGCAGTTAGCATCGTTGCCTTGGCAGATGCGCTCCATAACCGTGCGCAACAAATGTGGAACAATGACTATTCTTAAATGTTTTTTTGTTTGTTAATACTTGTGACCTACCTTTAGAGGGCATGTGGGATGTGATGAAATGTGATAGCTTAAATTCATAACTGAATAAGGGCAAGGTCAGCAGCAGCTGTGCAGTTAGCTTAGCGTCAGTCCTGGGAAGTGTTCAGACCTGCGCGCACACAGGCTAATTGAGATTTGAGGTTGCTGAGGGCAGCACTGATTTTCCCTGTGTCAGGACTTACTAAAAGCCCACAGGCGATGGCTGGATTCCACATAATTGCATGTTTTGCCATCCCTCAGGGTCGGGTGTCAGGACAGACAAAACGATCGCTGTACTTCAGCCTCACTAACCGACAACAAACAGCCGTCTGGCTTTAACACTCCCAGCCCGCCCCTTATTTAAAAGTGTCCCCTTCCGTGGCTTTATTAATATGCCCTGGGCCGAGCTGTCCCGAGATGACAGATGCCTGTATAAAGAGGGTCGCCACTTGTGCCCCGTTTAACAGCCTCGCCCCCCGTTTGGACCACCGTACGCTATGGTGCTAACTACAGCCAACGACAGCTAACTACTCCCTCTGCAGCACAGGATTGGGGCGTTTAAACAGCCACCATTTAATGTTGAGGGCACACAAAAGCCAACATAACAAACACCCTCCATCCCCCCACCCCAACAGTGGGAGACGGGGACTGATAAGCGAAGCCGGAAATTGCCGGAGACACGAACGCGGCAGAGCTGAAATGACGAGTGGCGAGCGATGGACAACGCGGCTGATGAGAGATGGCAGCGCTGCGGGGACACTCAACCAGTCAATCAAACAAATAATGAATCACGCGAGCGCGGTTTTCACAGCGTCGCAGATAATGCCTTTCGAGTGGAACCGAAACAAGATGAAGAAGAGAAACTAAGGAAGTAGGTGAGTGAAGGAAGAGGCCTTCGCTTCCTCCGTAGTGCACACATGCAGAGGGGCAAAACTCGCCCCCCCCCCCGCCCCTCTCTCTCATAAATCCCGGCTGTCGGGAGGAGCCCGCGCGGGTTTACGGCGCTGTGGTAACCAAATCCACCCTCTGCGTTTGTTAGATCAACAAACGCTCGTCCCATCCGAGACAGCTGAGGGGATCCATTCAGCCGTAAAGAATGGCAGAAATCCACTCCCAGCATTCCACTTTCGCTGAGGAAATCCACCAAGCGCGCCGCTCTGTACAGGCGCGAACACGCTCATCTGCCGTGGCATTGCTGGAGAATGCCAGCAAGTTCCTGTGCCCACAGGCCACACATTGCTGTCAAGTGTGAGTCTTCTGTCAGTGCGTCTTCATTTCCCAGAGTTGGCGATTATTCAAACACTCCTGAGGAATGCCACGTGTTATCGTTTCACAGCGGAAGACAATGGCTAATATTCAGTCAACTATTTTCCTTATCTTTCACTTAAAGGCAAATACAAGCATTGCACTTTACCTTCAGAAAGAGCTTGGCGAGTTAGTTTTTCTGGTCACTGAACTCGCAAAACTGTATTTGTGGGGAAAAAAAGCAGATTTGCATTTAAGTGTATGTGAAAGTTAAAGTGTAAGTAAACCCTAAAACCACTTTTTTTTTAGCTGATTACTGATATATTTGGACATATCCATGTGCTAGAGATTGATCCTATTGCAAACCGTGACATTTCATCGCAATGTTTAGCATCTTATAGGAAGAGTAGTGTATTTTGGCTAACTAGTGCCACGGTGGTGAAATGTAGGCTATTGCAGTTGCAATTTACTATTGGCTGTTGCACAGTATATGTGCCGTGGCAGTACATGTGATGTCACACCAACTGTGTAATAAATACACACGTATAAATAAAAAATGTTTTTTCAAATCCAGCAAGTTGTGGAGAGGAGCATTTATGTGAGCAACAGGCTATTTATAGAGAGAGGATAGCAAGGTGTCAACCCATACAGTTTGCCCGTATGATATACGGTTTTTCCAACTTTTCGAAGGTTATGCAAAAAGGTTATGTGTCGGGAAATCTAGTCTAATGCGGGTTTTTTTTTTCTTTCTTTCTTTCAAACGTTTGTCTATCAACCTGCCCAGGGACTACAGATGAAAATGAGCACCAATGGTTAAATCTGGCACATTTATGTTTATTAATGTGCATTGTCCCTTTCTTAAATAAATAAACCTAAACCTATAATTTATTTAATCGCAGAAATCACATTTTCTTTCTCCCTCTCGGCTATTCTCCCGCTTTGTGAGGCCATGGGAAAAACAAGTAGTAGGACTGATCTAAAAATGACACAGTAGCCCATAAGATACCTATGTTAGTTAACTTAGCTAACAGTTAAACGGTTATGACTGGTCAATGTTCATGTTATTAATTATTATTATTAAACCTTTATTTAGCCAGGTAAGGCATTGAGAACAACTTCTCTTTTACAATACTGACCTGGCCAAAATGGTGGATGTTTATGCAGTTTTGACCAAAATTAGATCATGTTTCTTGAGGTTTTAATGTGGCTATATGACTCAATTTAGCGAAGTTACTATGAGTTTCATTGTATATTAATTCATGGCTAACTTAGCAGTCTTTAATAACGTTAACTTTTACAAGAAAATTATCCAAATTAAGATGAGAGCTAAGTTTATAACTAGGCCTATATGTAGCCTACATTCTCCAGTTCTCCGCCTCTGCCACGGCCGCTGCTCCGGGCTCAGCAACCCGAACAAAACAAATTATGGCTGTGAATGAGCATGCACGTGAAAAAAGGGTCGTGGCTTGCTAACTTGAGCCCAACCCTTTCATGGGTATCTTTCCCACCCCAAATTTTGGCATTTTTTGAACCACAAACAGGTCACTCTGAAGCAGCTTGTTTAGCTATCCTTTAAGCACAAATGTTGATTGAATCCAGGCCAGTGCAGCCTGTATCAGTCAGGATAAGCAGCACTTTGGAAATTTGGAGGTTGGAAATTTTTTAAAATGTGGTTCCTATTATTAAGGCTGCTGAGTGAATAATCCCAGGGATTGAAACAGCACTCCCAATACATAACAGTTTGAGCCGTTCCAGGTTTTTTTAGAAGCAAGCTAGTGCACTGGAGTCCACCAGCGGCCCGCTTCCTCTCAGGGTGCACATAGGATGCTCACCTGCATCAAGTAAAGCCTGGAGTCTGACATATTCCTGAAGAATACAGTTTTACAAGCATTTACACAAGCATTTACACAAACTGTGCATACTCCTGACATTCACCACGTAGAAATGAATTAATTCTTATTTTTTGTTATATATAATTTTTTAATTTTTGTTTACCTGCTTTCAACTTGTTTATTTATTATGCATCTGTCTTTCCCCGATCCCCCTTCCCCTCCCTCCAGTGCGTAGTCAATCTGATTAGTGAGCTCCAAGAGCAGATGTGTAAGTTTCAGCAGGAGATCAATACCAGAATACAGGAGAAAAAGGCCCTGGAGACCCAGGCTGACAGTGGCCCCGAGAAGGCCCCCGAGAGCCCGGACACAGGGCTCTGCATCTCGGAGGCCGGGGACTCCTGCAGCTGTAGAGGAGAGAACGTAGGCCTCTCTCGCTGCGCACGGCCCGACAAGCGCTCTCCCCTCACCCTAACTGCCTGTCTCCCTCCTGGAGGTCTGTTCTCTGACACTAACCGCTCGCCTACAGCACACCTCTTTGCTGTGGGTTCGCCAGGGGTACGGAGAATAGAAGGCCGTGGGAGGCGTGTGGTTTTTTCCCCCCATCGTTTCTAACTCGCCTGAGCGGTGTGTTGTGTCTGCCTCAGCGGTGTGCTGTGTCTGCATGTGGGTGGTTCCCTAACACAGCCTAGGCTGATTTCTCCACAGGCACACATTTTTCTGTTGGTGGCTTAAGCAAGTCAACTATCACCCGACGCAGCTCAAAACAACCAAACTCTGAGCTCATTCTGTCATTGGGTGGGACCACGCCCTCACGCAAACAAGGCTGGAAGCGTGTTACCTGGCGTGTCATTGGCGCCTGGCTTTTTCTTAACTGCACGATTACGAAAAGGATTTTCAAATCTCTGGTGTGTGCTCTCACAATGATTGTGATGTGTGAAGTCATTCCCATTGCACCACCCTGATCTCATCTCTTAAAATGTTCACATACCCTTGTGATATCCTTCATACCAAAGTGTTTTCTGACCAATTCTGTCGTTTAAACAAGAATAATATGTTCTACATCAAAAAAAAAATCAGGTGACACTTTTAAAAAAAACTATTGGTTAACTGTCCCAGTACAGGAAAAGAGGATAGAAGTTTACCTCTGTAATGACTGTCATGTTTTGGATAGTTTGAATGAGGGTGAACACAGCCATGTATATGAGACAGTTTTTAGTTTTATCTGTCTTTTCTGTTAAAATGTCTCAACACTTTTCTCTCCTGCTCACAGGGTCTACTGCAGGAACTGAGAGTGCTGCAGAGTAAAGTGGACGAGCTCGAGGGGGAGAAATCACAGTACGAGAGGAAACTGAAGGCCACAAAGGTAATAGCTCACCCTCCCCGACCTATAACAGACGTATCTTCCATGTAATTCTGGAAAAGACTCTTCACTTTGTCCATTTATTTGCACTCTCCCAAAATACTAATTTACTTAATATTTTTTCTCTGTTGGCGTGGTTTAATCAGTCATCTCAAAACACAACGTTCATTTTCCCTTTAAAATTTTGAAATATTCGCTTTGTTCGCTTAAATACGAATATGCTCCTTAATTTTCTCATTCTTCGGAAAACCTGCCCCCTTCTGTCTTATTTTCTCTGCGACGCGAGTCGGGAGGTGACCTGTGTTCCTTTCTTTCAGCTTATCTTATCTTTCATCACTCTGGCTTTCTCTCCCTCCAGCTGTCTATCTCTTACTCTCTCCATGTCTGTTACCAGTCGCTAATGACCAAGCTCTCTAGCCTGAAGCTCACAGTTGAGCACGTGCAGGTAGAGAAGCTGCACTGGGAGGAGCGGTGCAGGACGGCTCAGGTGCCACTTCCTTCTCCTCCACACCCCCCTCCCCAAATTCTCCCCCCACCTCCCCAATGACATACTGTCACTCCCCCCTTCCTCCTCCTCTTCCTCTCCATTTGGTCCTGTTGTTGTGGAATCTCATTCATCCAATCGCACGCAGGCGTATCCTTCAGTATTATAAAGGAATTACATACAAAGATCACTTTAAGGGTTGTTTCTCCTGACTCATTTTCCTATTGAACTCCATTGAAAAATAAGTCAGGAGAAGAAACCCTTAAAGTGATCCATCCACATTCTACTGCATCGGGCAGCAGAGTGATGCTTTGAGGCTCGATTGATACCTCAGACCCTTGATGACTTACAGCCATTTAGCCAACCATGTGTTCCATACTGTCCCAGCATAATTTACAGCTTAATCTAGTTCCCCAAATTCCCATAGAGATCCATTCAATTCAGAGAGGTTATAGTATCGCTTGTAAGAGTCCTTTGATGTTGTTGGGTCACAGACGTTGCTAAATGGTTCATCGAATATGGATGTAAACACCCTCAAATTAAAACTGAAGGTCTAAATTAAAACTTTAGCCTCATAGTCACTGTTCCATTTAAAATCCAATGTGCTGGAGTCAAGAGCCAAAAAATGTCTCACTCTGTTTGGACTGCACTGTATATTGCATATACTTGTAATACACAAAATAATGCTTTGTGTTGCTGTAACAGAAATAGGTTGCCATTGGAACTCCTAAGAATATGAAAATCTCAGTTGAAGACGCACCTTTGAAAAAGGTTTTAAGGACGTGCAGGGCAGGCAGTAGCATGGACTTGATGCTGATTGGGTGAGACAGCTCGCTGCAACCCACAGTGCTTCCGGACCAAGAACTAATAGAAGCAATGTGGATGCCCGGATAGCCGTGTGTTGTTTTTATGTAAGCTCTCCTGTTAAAAGCAGAGGAAAGGCATTTCCGATGCATGGGTGAGCTTCGGAAACGGCGGACGACCCATATGTCGGTTCGGCATGTTTCTCCTGACTGAGCGCGAGGAGAGCCGCGCAGCAGCTGCCTTCTCTGAGCATCGGCTGCGGGCGTTCGGGGAGAGAATGGAAGGCGCAGCGGAAAGGGTGGGCGCCACAGCAGTAAAGTTTAGGCCCTGTCTTTAAACACGGACGCACGGTCAGGTTTCGTTGGTTAAGTGAGATTCCTAGTAGTGCACGTGCTCCATCGTAGTTAATCTCGGTTGAGTGTGGGAAATTGTAGCATTAGCCTACTCTGTCCCTGTTCTACATCATGTACGTGTGCTGCCCATCAGGTCAACCCCTGTCTAACACTTTGGGGTCGATTTACTAAAGGTTTGCGTGTACAAAATCATGTGTAAAACTGTTACCATCCACAAAAAAATCATCAGAGGTGATCAACTAACAAGGTACTAAGAGGACTGTGCATGTTAAAATGGAAAGATACATGGATATTTTGTTTTTCCGGGTTAGCCTGAATGAATATGCTAAATTGGGCATCCCTACACTATTTTGCGAAATAGTGGGAGGAGGTCATGCACATAGATTACTTTAGCACATGTAAAGTAAAAAGAGAATTTGTGGATGCATACTGTACATCATAAATACATTATTAATCAAGAAAGAAATTGTGTTACAGAATACAAGAGCAACTAGTATTTGAATCAAACAAGCAATACAACATCTGTTATAACAAACAGTGAATAACAAAGCAAATAAAAACTTTATCTTTAAAAAAAAAAAAAAAAGTAAGAAATAGAAATGTGATTTTATGTGACACTAAGGGCGTGAGCAGTGTTAGTAAGCATAGTTACGGTCATTTCAGTCCTGACAAACATCTATAACTCCCAGCAGAAACTAAGAGACATCCAGTGAAACAGTTTGTAGCAAACTGCCAGCTTGTTCACAGTAGCTTATACCTACACTGTAAAAAAAAAAAAAAAATACCATAAAAAACAGCAGCAATGTTGTCAGTGAGAAACAATTTAATGAAGTTGGAAAACTATATGAATCCTGTTATTTAGCTGTAGACTATAGGCTAAATCCTATTATGTAACTGTATAAATCCGGTTATTTTATGGGATGACTGCTAAATAATGAGTTATTGCTGTTATTCTACATGAGTTTGACAGTGTTAAAAAAGTGAAATCCTGTCACAGTTGTACTGTGACACACTGTCAAAGTCATGTAGAATAATTATTGAATGGTCATCTCCTAAAATAACAGGATTTTGAATTTTTTTCCCATTCATTGAATGGTTTTCCACTGGCAACATTGCTGCCAGTCATTTCACCATTTTTTTACGAGTTATTTTTTAGTGTAACCATTCCAAACACGCAGAATCTCTCATTTAAATATGGTTGTTTGCGGCTGGACTAATTTACACAATGACTCTTAGTTGATCACCCGCAAAGTGTGAAATGATAACACGTGCAAATACTTTGGCTGCACCTGCAAAATAATACCCCTTACTTGGGATCTTAGTAAATGGACCCCTTTGTGCAGTGCTTAGGAATTCTGTCATCTAGCATGGTGGTGGAGTAAAATTTAAATGGATGTCACAGATGCCTTTACATCACTGAGTTGCACTGTTAATTCCGTGTCTGTGTCTGTCCCATACCCAACCTATTGTTGAGCTTTAATTACTGTTGAGTAATCACCACATAAAAAAGACTACTGTATGTGCTTTGTTGGTGTTGTGTTTAGCATGCTTACAGTTTGCAATTGTATTGAGGGGATTTTTACAAGAGAGAAGCATTTTGGCAAGAATCACATTTTGGAATTTGTTCCATATGTATTTATATTTGTATAAATGTATTACCTTTGTCCTATTGTTACCTACAACAGCAATGCTTTAGTTAAAATCATATGGCGGTGAAAAAGCACTGCTTGTTGGAACTGTCGTAATGGAAATAGTTCTGAAATAATTTATTTTGTTAATGTGCTCTGAACCAAAGGGATTTAGGGCCTAAATGTTTTCACGACCAGTATGTAACACAGTATCTAAAATAATAGCTTATTCTTTTTATTCTGTTATTTTACAGACTGAGATTACTGAACTTCAGCAACTCCTGTCAGCAAAAGATGCAGAAATTGAGAGTTTGCACAGTCAACTCTTATCCAGAGGACCAATGTCTACTGAAATCGCTGAGAGAGGTAATGCCAAATTGTATGCCAGCAGTGTGGCAAACATAAATCATTCATAACCTTAACTCTTAAATCAGTCATAACCTTAACTCTTAAATCACTCATAACCTTAACTCTTAAATCACTCATAACCTTAACTCTTAAATCACTCATAACCTTAACTCTTAAATAAGTCAGTATTAACTTTTAAATCACTCATAACCTTAACTCTTAAATAAGTCAGTATTAACTTTTAAATCACTCATAACCTTAACTCTTAAATCACTCATAACCTTTACTCTTAAATCAGTCATAACCTTAACTCTTAAATCACTCATAACCTTAACTCTTAAATAAGTCAGTATTAACTCTTAAATCACTCATAACCTTAACTCTTAAATCACTCATAACCTTAACTCTTAAATAAGTCAGTATTAACTCTTAAATCACTCATAACCTTAACTCTTAAATCAGTCATAACCTTAACTCTTAAATCACTCATAACCTTAACTCTTAAATCACTCATAACCTTAACTCTTAAATAAGTCAGTATTAACTTTTAAATCAGTCATAACCTTAACTCTTAAATAAGTCAGTATTAACTTTTAAATCACTCATAACCTTAACTCTTAAATCACTCATAACCTTAACTCTTAAATCAGTCATAACCTTAACTCTTAAATCACTCATAACCTTAACTCTTAAATAAGTCAGTATTAACTCTTAAATCACTCATAACCTTAACTCTTAAATCACTCATAACCTTAACTCTTAAATAAGTCAGTATTAATTCTTAAATCACTCATAACCTTAACTCTTAAATCACTCATAACCTTAACTCTTAAATAAGTCAGTATTAACTCTTAAATCACTCATAACCTTAACTCTTAAATCAGTCATAACCTTAACTCTTAAATCACTCATAACCTTAACTCTTAAATAAGTCAGTATTAACTCTTAAATCACTCATAACCTTAACTCTTAAATCACTCATAACCTTAACTCTTAAATAAGTCAGTATTAACTCTTAAATCACTCATAACCTTAACTCTTAAATCACTCATAACCTTAACTCTTAAATCACTCATAACCTTAACTCTTAAATCACTCATAACCTTAACTCTTAAATAAGTCCGTATTAACTTTTAAATCACTCAAAGTCTTACTCTTAAATCACTCAGCCTTTACTCTAAAATCACTCACAGTCTTACTCGTAAATCACTCATGAACACAAACACTCACCCTTTCACTTATTATCCATGCTCCAGTCCTTTGTTCATCCAATCATTAAAAGCCTGGTCATATCCATGTTTACTGAGATAAGTATGCAATGCAGGGATGCAGGGACGAGCCATGTGTTATAATGAAGAAACATTTAGTGAACGCTGACTAACACGGCCGTGTGATTCGCTCATTTGCCACGGCCTTTACATTGCTAAATTAAAAAGTCATGAGGATTTCTCAGTTAAGACTATGCATTGATGCCAGTGGATCTGTGCTGAGAAACATTGAGATAACAGAGATGCTGCTGAGGTCTGTGGATGCAGTATGCACTATGCAGCATGTAGTATGCAGTATGCACACAGGAGTGGAGCAGTCACCCTGATTACGGCTATGCAGCAGGGTGTCACTGAACCCGTGTTCTGCATGTGTTTTGAGGTGTGCTGGGAACTGTGTCTAACAGAGACTCTTTCTGCCTCCTCCCATACCTCTTGTTCCCCCATGCTTTCACTCCCCCCACCATAGAGGAGGTGCATAGGAGAAGGCTGAAAGAAAAACGTAAGCTCTCAGATTCTCTCGGTGCTTCTTAACACAGTGCATTTCCTCACCCCCTGTTGTCCCTCCCCTTGTCATGGGCTCGTCCGCTGCCCAAACCACTGCACTCCTGCATGCTGTCCTGTGTGCCACGCTCATGTGATATTCTTTCAGTTGGCATTCGGTTTGGGCCTAGGATCCCAGGTGTGTGGCCACTGAATGACTTCAGTCAAGCACTGAAACCAGAGCCAGCCCCAGGGTTTTGGTGGCCCCAAAGTGTTCCAAAAAACACTTGAATTGTGTGGCCCAAGGATGGTTGTGACTCTAAACAACTGCATAGTGTTTATGCCAGTGGCCATCTCTGACTGAAACACACCAAAAAATAACTCCCAGACTTACTGTGGAGTGCACCCCTATCCCACAGCGACACGGAGAAAGGGAGGCTCGGGGAGCAAGCGTGCGATTGGCTCTCCGAGTCCAGACACTTGGACAAAGAGCCTCATGGTCCTCCAATGTTCCAGTGTGAGATCATGGCACATACCAGGGCTCTGTACGGTGGAGAGATCACGCAGCACGGCTCACATTTTCCCCCGTCTGCGAATACAGAACTGCCTGCACACCGATGTCCTCTTTTCAACAAAGGAACAGGATCTTTACAATGCCAGTGAATGCTTGACCGCGAGCGACAGGTTTCCAATCCGCGTGGTTTCCGTCAGGTTTAAATCCACCTCCACAGGTGGCTTTATAAAAATGTCTGTGAGGAGCAATAAATTGTTATAACTGGGAGAAACAGTAATGTACTGCCTGCTAACAGACTTATTTCTTTTCAGATCAGGAATTGCACAGACTTAAAATAGGAATGGAGACTCTATTAGTGGCAAATGATGAAAAGGTAAGCGGAAAAGCCTACACATATGACATAGCCACGTCTTTATTGCAGAAAGTATGGATGAATTGGCATTCAAATGATACCTCTATTGTGCAGTAGCAGTATGGTTTTTCCTTAATTCTGACAAATAAGTGTAAGCGTTGGTTTTTTTCACAAGAACATTTTGGCTGTTATCTAGATTAAATTGCCAAGCTGTGCTCGTGAAGAATAAAACCAGCACTTGCATTTATTTTTAACTCAAAATTAATGACAAATGTTGATTGAACCCAAGCCAAAGTTGTCATTCACAAATCGCACGCAATCTCTGGTAACTACAACTCCACGTACGCATACCACACACATTGTTTTTGTTTTACGATCCCCGACGCAAGATAATTAACGTGCTCAATATACGCTGTGACGTTCCAGCAGTTTCCAGAAATAACATTCAGGGCCTGCAGCTGTGCCAAACCAATGGAATTACTGCAAAGGAAACCTGGCAAGATCCAAGCAGGCAGCAGCGCAGAAACAAAGATTTTGGTCTTTCCAAAATAAATAGAATTTTCTGTCTGAAACATGACGTATATGTCAATGAGCCATATCCAGCTGTATCTCGTTGTCTCGTCTAAATGACAGAGAAACACATAAATTTGGCGGTAAGATACAATTAAAAGTGGCAGTATGAGCAAAGATGGAGAAAATTTGAAAGTTGAACTAATTCCTGAGGAATTAACTGCAAGAGGACAAAAGACTATGAATAGTCAGATTTAAAAAAGTGATTCTAGCAGTTTAATGTGCAAATATACAGAAGGAGTTAGAGGGGATCTATGCTGTAAGACTGCAGGTTAATCAACTCTGAAACACCGCATGTTTACACAAAATTACGAGGAGCAAACATTTAGTACTGCAGGTTAATAAACTTTGAAACACTGCATGCTTACACATACTTATGTAGTGCTCATTGTTAGCTGCCAATGTGGAGAGCACCGAGTGTTTCTATTGCCGTATTGTACACATACCTGAGAGATATGAAATGTAATGTTTTGTAACAGGACCGACGCATTGAGGAGCTCACTGTCCTTCTGAGCCAATATAGGAAGATAAAGGAGGTCATGGCGCTGGCTCAAGGTAAAGTAATCTAACCTGCAGACATTGTGAAGGGTGCCTGTGTGAATCCGAAAACGTAGAACTGCAAAACTAGAACTGCATTTTGTATGGAAAAAATTCAGCCTTTTTCGTAGATCGGCATCCTGTACGATACATTACTTGCTAATGGGGGGGGGGGGGGTAATCTCCCTTAAACTGTATCAATGGAGCCACAATTCCACAACCTGCCTCCTGTACATTTGAACCCACAATCGCCTCTGTCCGTGCGTACGTGCAGTAAAGCAGTGGTCCCCAACCCAGTTCCTGGGGATCTAACGTCCTGTAGGTTTTCATTTCTACCCTAATTTGGCACATGATTCCATTAATTAGCAGCTCAAGGAGATGTCTAGCTGTTGAATGAGGTGCGCTTTGTTAGGGTTGGAGAGAAAACCTAAAGGACGGTAGATCTCCAGGAGCAGGGTTAAAAGGGGAACCACTGCAGTGAAACATGAGGACTGGAGCACAGGCCTGGGCGTGAACAAGGCTTCTCTCCTTCACGCTCTCTCAGGCTCCAGTGAGAAGATGCTCTCCGGCAGCAGTGAGGAAGAATTGAGCGGCAGTTTGAAGATGAGAGCGCTCGCTCACAAAGCCCACTCAGAAATAATGAGATCAGAGGTAGGAGAGGCTCTCCTCTGTAGCTCCTCACCATACAGGTCCTTTCAGAGTCTGCTCCTTCTCACCACACCATTTTCCTTTATGCCGCAGATGTCTTCCAGAGGCTCCTCCCCCCTCCTGGTGTCCCCTTCTTCGGTCCAAAAGGAGATAGTCTCCAGGTGAGCCCTGCACTCCTTTTGCAGTTGGGGCACACGGTGTGGACACAGACCCCAGAGGGGTTTTTTTTTAAACATTTTTTAATTATAATTTTATTTTTTTAAAAGTCTTTATATTTTTATTTATATAAAGATGCTGCTGTGAAAATACTTTCAAAAAAAATTTGTATTTTATTTTTGAATGTCCCTTGTAGTGTAGGTTTCAGCATAATATGGTTCTTGAGGTTAAGACCAGAGACTAATGTCGCCTACAGGGGACAAAGATGAATTGCCGGGTTTTAGGAGGATATGATCGCAGTGTGTTGTCGCTTGGAGCGTGTGATCAAACTCCAGAAAAAAAGCATGTGTGGTCTTCCTTTGTCTCACGTGTGGAGCCCCCCCCCCCCCCCCCCCCCCCACCTCTCTACCCCTGTCTCAGCTGCAGCAGTGTGCAGATGTCCCCAGAGCTCGGAATCCAGAACGGACAGTGGTGAGTGAGTGAGTCAGTAAGTCAGTGAGTGAGTCAGTCAGTGAGCGAGCAGTCGGGAAGGCTTTTGGCTCATCGTTTGCTCAGTTTAATTAGCGTGACCCACAAACAAATAAGAAAGTGGCTCTGACCCTGTGACCCTGTCACTCTGATGTCTCTGCCTTGCACACACATCCCTGTCTGATTTACTGCTGAGCAACTCACTGTCACATTACATTAGATTCTCCATAAAAGGAAGAATGCCCAACCAACATACAGCCAGAGGCACCTCTCGGACTGGCAACAATAACATGCAAATACTATAGCATTTATTTAAATTATTTAGTATTTAAAACATTTGTTCTAAATGTTTAATTGTACCCACCAGGACACAACCGAGGATGCTATCGAGCAGTTTAGAAGAGTTACAGAGTGGACCCATGCAAAAGGTTTGGACTGGTTTCTTTCATTTAATTTATGGTAAAGGCAACATTTGAAAATGTGACATTTGTTTGTGCTACGCCATTGAACTCACAATAAAAAATGTCACTGTCAGTGTTGTAGTCTCACGCGTTTCACTAAGAGAGTCTGTTCTAAGTTAAATATACAAATAGGGTGGATGCCTAAACTAACACATGACTAAACATAAATGGTTTAACATAACATTATGTGACATATATTAAGTTCTAGTTACACAGAAAAAAATTACCAGTGGCACGTATTCAGTCAACAATTGTCCTTAACTTTGATTTGAAAGTAAATGCAGGTGTTACACTTTTTCTTCACAAACCCAGTTTGGCTCGGTAGTTTTAGTGATTGCTGAGCTCACCAAACTGTGTAGGATTGTTCTTTAAATTGTTAGTGAAAGTAAAAGCTGGAGTACACAACTTTAAAAAAATATATATATCGGGGAACGGTCATGCTTAGTTGGAAGCAACTGTTGTGAGAGAAATCCAGCACCATACACTGTTTAAGTTTTTTTTCAAAACAAAGTGGCTTATGACATAAACCAATCGAAGAGATAGGCCAGTTCACAAACCAATCAACAATTGACACATTGAGATATATAAGAACTGACCTTGCCAGTTCACCAGCTAGAAATTTCAGCAACTTTAGTGCTGCGGTGGCGCAGCGGTAAAAGCGCCGACTTTGAGTTCGTACAGTTGCACACCGAGGAACAGGGGTTTGCACCCCTGGTCCTGCCAGATCCGAGTATGGACGGTGACCTGAGGGAGCGGCAATTGATGAGATTAGACTCGGCAGGGGGAGTTGGAATCACGGTCAGGAGCTTTGAGGAGTCTGAAGAGGATGTGGCACCCTTCTTCCTACTACCGGCTGAGGGGGTTGTGTAGTGGCTAATTCTCAAGTGGTTGCTACATGGGGAATTGAATAGCATAGGGTACAATTGGCTACCGAACTGGGAGAAAAATGGGAAAAATCTGAAACAAATAAAGAAATTAAATAAATTTCAGCAACAATGGCGGAGAAGCGGTGCGTTACACTGGCGCTAGTTCACGCAAAGAAAGAGAAAACGGAATTGGATAAAGCTTGCTCGAAAACTAGAGTAACATAGGTGCTCATTTTAGAAGGTGGCAAGATGTTCGGGAGCGGATTGATTTAAAGACAGACGTGGAGCTCCTATATTCTACTGGACAGGTAGGTCAAAAGTTTCAAGACTAATTTACCTGGACTTTCTGCTTGCCAGCCAATTGTAATTACCTATAATGAATAGTGAATAGTAGCTAGGTTGCTATTATTGATAACGTTACTTCATTCGGCGGCTAGTTCTTGGAAGTAGGAAATGTTTACTCACGTTATATGTTGTATAGATCGCGTTAGCTAGAACCGGCTACTCGGCTATAACAATGCATGCCAGCTGTAGCCAGATAATGCCTGGTTCAGACTAATGCTAGCTACACAAACTCAGTGTGATGCAACAACTCTGCAACAACAGAAAATATTCTATTGTTTTACCTGGACTCTTGTAGCTGACATGTTTACTGTCACATTAGCTATACGAGTCTGTAATCCTGCAATGGTGTCTAGAAAATGTACATGTTCACAACAAGGTTTTGGATGGGGAAGAGATGGGGTGATGGGGTGTCTCTTTCACCCTGGGCAGGGCCAAGGGGTGTTGAAATGTTTTGACAACAAATGCGACCGTTGAGAAAGTTGCGTACTCCAGCTTTAAGTACAAACTTAGTATTATGTCATTAAATGCTAGCCCTAGTCTTGCATGAAACAGCCACAATTTACTGGTTGACAAATGATAAAAACAAGTTGATATCCGTGTTATGTAGATTTGTATAAATGTCTCAAAAATACTCATTTTTGTACTAACCGTGTGTCTCTTCTCTTTATTACATGCACTGACTCTGTTCCTTACCGCCATTTACAACTCATAGTATGTAGTGGGGAAACCAGTAGAACCTGTTGTATCAGCAGAGGTATTTCCACTGGATGATGTCACCTTAACGTTTAACATTTAACCTCTCCCCTTTCACTGGTTTAACAGTACCCAGACAGATTAATGAGACATCAATTATATCAATCACCATTTTAACAAAGATCTTTGTTGCCTCTGGCTTTAGGCCTATTGGTCTAATCACAAAAAAGAGTGTCAACTTTTTTATTATTACATTTTCATTTGTCCTATTTTTAAAACTTGTTTATGTTAATGAAGAAATCAGAAAGTTAACTTCAGATATGTGATTTTAATTACACCTGTTTTTCTCCCCCCACAGAATCGTCATGTAGAAAATAACAAATACCAAACCTTGCCCGGGAAGCTGTTTCGATCTGGTGAAAATGGAGAGAAAGAAAGTTTTTTGCCACCGAATCAACAATCTCCAGACGAGAGCGAAGAGGGTGAATTCAATTTGAGTATGTCCGTTTTCAAGAGATCTTATTTTGAAAAATGTGGAAATGCTAATGAGGATTCAACTTCAACCTTCTATTTATGGTTCATGCTTGATTTAAAGTAGGGTCATTTACATAGTGAAGTGAGCTTGGATTGTACTCCTCACATCAAAAAGGTAAAGAACAAACCTATACGGTATATAAAAATGATTGTCTTTAAATTGTCCAATGGATGGCAGTGTTCCATATAAATGCTGTATAATAGGAGGGTGAATGAATCTCAATAGCAAAAAAACACTTGTTCTATCCTTTAAAATCCACCTTGTCTAACTAATGGTAACACTCATTCTTTCCTTTGCTTAGGGTTTGCATGGGCTGTAGTGCACTTTGTATTCACTGTCACCGAACCCTTTCTCCTTCTCACCTTGAAATTCACTTAATTTCTGCTACTGTTTCTCCTCTTTGCTGTCTTGTGTGGCTTTCTGCTTGTTCAATACAAAATGGCTGAAGATCGGTGCAGGAGCGCCAGCGCTCCAGTTTTAGGTACCGTACTCTGCAGAATCCCAGTGCATGTGTACAGTTAGCACGATAGCACGACCTACGATAGCGCCGCTGTCCTCAGGCCAACCCCGCGCGGGCCTTTGATCCTCAGTAATGGGCACGCTCTCTTTTAAGAGGTCAGAGCTGGAGGAGGCTGCCGAGAGTGCTCGTTTCCGCGGCAACTCTCCCTCTCCCGCCCACTGCTGAAATCAGATTCAGATTAGCGCCGGAGTGGCTGCTTTTAAGTTTAAAACTGGTAGCATATGTGTTTCCGTGCACACGGACAGCTGCAGCTGGAGAATGAGCAAGTGACCCGTGACACTGTACATAGAGTATGCATGGCTGTAGCCTGACGTGCCTGAAGTCTTCTTTTTACTTTTTGATCCCAATTAAAACCAAAACCGTGACACTAGTAAAGGGTTGCAGCAATTCCTATTTTATCGTCATTACAGAACATTCAGCTATTTTATTCCACTGTGGAATTCGAAGATTAAGTTTACTTTATTATTTTTTTTACCACAATTGTAGAAGTGTTGCCTTTCTTTATGGTTTACAGTTATTCCTGAATGTTAAAATTGAAATTTCATGTGAAAATTACTTTAAGAGACTAATACAAAAATGTTCCCTTTGCATCCTGCATTGCACTCATTTGGCTCAGCATCTCGTTGGAAGCAAGATGTCTTTGGCTTCGGTGGGTTGGACCGTGCATGTTCTTTGCATGTGCATGTTCTGTGCATGACGTTTGTTTAAGATGCACTGGAAAGACAAGCTCTCACAGCTGGACAGCCAGAGCACTGAAAAAAATAGTCAATCAAAAGGAGCCACATGTTTTTCCATTTGTAGGAAAGGCAGAAAAACTGGACGACACAACGTCGTCTGACCTCTCGCCCATGTCGTCCGGGGTTGATTCGGGACAGCAGTCTCCCGTCTCCCCAGAGAACAAGAAGAACCACAAGGGCATCAAGAAGTTCTGGGGAAAGTGAGTTCAGCCTTTGTGGTTTATCAAAGCAGCCAGTGTTTAATGATGGTCATTAATCTTCAGGAAGCATAATCATCTGCTACTGACAAGGGTCTGGTATGTGGGCCTGAGGCAAACTGAGGTTCCATGCCTGTCTTGGATTTGTTAAACAATGCACTGAGCAGGCAGAGTGCTAGGCACTGTAAGCAGGCAGAGTGCTAGGCACTGAAGCACGCTTTATGTACCGGCAGTGTTGTGCATGCACATGCAATGGTGAGGTTAGACAGCAGGTGGCAGCAGTTTACAAAAGGTCATAGGCTGAAAAATCTGAAAGCAATGCTTCCCATGCTTCATCACCACTGCAAGTTAGCCCGTGAACCAGATTGCTCTGAACTTGCGTTCCTAATAAACACAGTGAAAAGATGGTATCTGGCTTCTTACGAAGATACAGCAATGTAAAACACAACCTGTGTGCTCAATAAGCACAATGGCTGGTGGTGATATTTAAGCAATTAAGGTATTTAAACTATTTAAGCTGTTTGAATCATTTTCAGTGATTTAATGAAACACTGATAAAGTTGTTACACCTTAACAGGGTACAGTAACGGTGACATTTGGGTTCCCTGTCCCCTGTGCTGTAAGACCAGGGTTGTGTTCTCCAGAAATCTGTGAGACTGTACACGTTGCTGGTGCTGACTCAGTTCTGTTCCTGCTCCAGAATTAGGAGGACCCAATCAGGCGGCCTGCACGGGGAGAGGGACAACCCGGAGCCCACAGAGTTCCGGAGAGGGGGGCTGCGAGCCACTGCCGGCCCGCGACTGGCCCGCACCAACGACACCACGAGTTCCACGCGGTATGGACCCCGCTGATGCCCCGCCCCTCTTTCCACAGCCAGGTTACACTACCAGGAGAGCAGGCAAATTTCACAACACAATTTGTAGGGAAACGGAGAGAGGACAAAAATTTATAAATAACTTGTGAAATGCACTCCTCTCAATAGCCAAGGTCTCAGTTTGTTTCATTTGTTTCCCCCACTTATTCATTTCAGGATAGTTTTCTGAATGCAGCGGCACTGCGGTGATCTACTCTTGACATATGAGATTACGCGCTTCGTGGTGCTGTGACTTGAATTTGATGCAATGGTCATCTCTGTGCTTTAGAGACAAGAACACCCCTTTCTCCAAGTGGAGCACGGAGCAGGTGTGTGGCTGGCTGGAGGACTACGGCCTGGGCCAGTATGTGAACCTGGCCAGGCAGTGGGTCAACAACGGACAGACCCTCCTCTCTGCTACGCCCCAGGACTTTGAAAAGGTCAGAGGAGAGTGAGGCAGTGTGTGATCCTAATCTGTTCTCTCTGACAACTCACCAGCTGCTCAAGTTTCCACATCAAAAAGCATCCTTGTATCAAAGCTGTCTCATTTATTTCCCCTTTAAATTATGCATCTCCACTCAGGAATGGACAGTATTTCAAATACATGGATTACACAAGAAAAATAAAAAAAAGAGACAGATGGGGAGAGAGATTAGAAGTATGTTTTTGCATGTAATAGTATATACTTGTACACTGCCTGGCCAAAAAAAAAAGTTGCCGTTGCACCTGTCATGCATAGTGCCCACTGTACAAGTCTCTGGAGGCAGTGTTATGATCTGGGGTTGCTTCAATTGGTCAGGTCTTGGCTCAGCAACATTATGCAGCAATAAAATAAAGTCAGCTGAGTACCTGAATGTACTGAATGACCAGGTTATCCCATTCATGGGCATATTCCAGGACGACAATGCCAAGATTCATCGGGCTCAAATTGTGAAAGAGTGGTTCAGGGAGCATGAGGAATCATTTTCACACATGAATTGGCCACCAAAGTCCTGACCTTAACCCCATTGAAAGTCTTTGGGATGTGCTGGAGAAAAGTCTTTGGGATGTGGTTCGACTCTCCCGTCGTCGATACAAGATCTCGGCCAAAAATTAATGCAACTCTGGACGGAAATAAATGTTGTGATGTTGCATAAGGTTGTCAAAACAATGCCACGACGAATGCGCGCCGTAATCAAAGCTAAAGGCAGTCCAATGAAATATTAGAGTTTCTTTTTGGCCAGGCAGTGTATGTCATACGGGGATTTGTTTGTTAGGTTGAGATCTTCTTCACACCTACAAAAACAGCCTATCGCTCTACCATTTAGATTTTAGTTTATACATACATTTCAGAGAGGTATTTTGCAGCATTTTAGTGTTTTTGTCCATCCCATCTGCAGTGGCTTAGCTGCTTCCACACAAAAACAAGCATTTGCAACTTGTATATACAAGTGCTGCAATGGTTGCAAATGTTTGTAAAACATCACTGTAATGCATCTTATTCACAGGAAATGGGAATTAAGCACCCCCTCCACAGGAAGAAGCTGCAGCTTGCTCTCCAGTCTTTCAGCACCAAAGTGAAAGAGAGTTCATCAGAACTGGACCACATCTGGGTAACACGTATGTATGAGATCCAGCTAACATCATGCACATGGTGGCTACCCTTATCAAAACACAATATACTGAAAATATATTGCCATAATATATATTATCAAGATATTGCAAGATTTGTATGGGCAAATATACAAATTATTGGATACAGATAAGTGGCAACTAAAAGTTCAAAATAAGATTTCAGAATAAGATTTCGTACATTCCTTGCTTTTTAAATTATGCTACATAAATGTTAATTAAATTAATCCTCAAAGAGAGTGTGCAATATATTTTATTAAACACATTGAAATATATTTTTCATTATATTTTCAAGAAAGTCCACATATCTACAATATATTCCATGCTGCATTTCTGTAAGGGTAATCCATGACTGTTTGTTTTGCCGCCAGATATTACTGCAAGAGAGGCGGAAGTAATGATTTTACACTGGCTTTGTGCTCACAGGCTGGCTTGATGACATTGGCTTACCCCAGTACAAAGACCAGTTCAACGAAGGACGGATCGATGGCAGAATGCTTCAGTACTTGACAGTGGTACGCAATCCCGTTTTTTTTTTTTTTTGCCCCTGGGCAAAAAGAAGGGTGCTTCATTCAGTTTTAATAATATTTTCTTCCTCTTTCCGCCGTTATCGTGCAGAATACTAAAGGTTTTGGCTTTTTCCGCAGAATGACCTTTTGTTCCTGAAGGTCACCAGTCAGCTCCATCACCTCAGCATCAAGTGTGCCATCCACGTCCTCCACGTCAACAAGTTCAACCCCCACTGCCTTAAACGCAGGCCAGGGGATGAGGTGAGAGGACGGGGCTCAGTGCTCCAACCGCCTTCAGTCCCTGTCAGCCTGCATTTAACCACTTCAATCTGTTTATCTAATGCATCCTGGCAGACGACAGTACACAGAACTAAACCGAATGGGAATATGACACTGTACATGAATTCATTTCAAGTAATGGGGGCAGGGGGGGTGGGGGGTGATAACCAGGAGTTATGCAGAGAAATGAGTGGAAATAGATTTCACATTTTTCCATCTCGGTCAATACTCTGTAACCTTGTATATGTTTTTTGGTTGGCAGAACAAGACTTCCCCCTCGGAGGTGGTGCAGTGGTCTAACCACCGGGTGATGGAGTGGCTACGTTCGGTGGACCTGGCCGAGTACGCCCCCAACCTGAGAGGCAGCGGCGTGCACGGTGGGCTGATTGTGAGTGCCTCCATTGTGTCCCACGTTGAGCGGCGTGCCCCAAGGCCCCTTACTCGGTCTTGTCTTTTTAATGTTCTGTCATTGTTGAGTCTACATATAGTCTACATATACCACTGCAATGTGATACCTCCCTACCGTCAACCTACTGATACATCCCTACTGTCAATCCCTACCTTTCAAAATTATTTTAAAATCTTTTGAACAGTTAATATGTTTTTATTGTAACAAAAGTAAATATTGTAAATATATAAATATAAATATTCTGAAATTTTTTTTTTCTTCTAGACATAGGAAAATGGGGCAAAATGGAATCCACGTACAAAAAATGTCTTGAATAAATGAAATTAAGATACATATGCTGGTAAATTTTGTGTTCCTATCAGCACAAACCTTTATAGAAATGTGCCATTAATGCGTTAAAATATACATCATATATTTTAACACATTACATTTAGGGACTGCCTATGCAATCTTGAACAACAAAAAATTATAATGTTATTACATGAAGCACTGCTTCATATAACAGACTGCATTGGAGAAATATCTATACAAGGCAGAGAATCAACAGCTTTGTGTTGTGGTTGCCAGATTCTGGAGCAGCGCTTTAACTCGGACACGCTGGCCATGCTCCTGAACATCCCTCCGCAGAAGACCCTCCTACGCCGCCACCTGGCCACCAACTTCAACACACTCGTGGGCCTCCAGGCCCATCAAGAGAAGCGCGAGTACATGGAGTCCGCCGGCTACGTGCCCCTGACGACCACTGCCAAAGTCCGGGTAGGAGCGCGTATGGTGGTTAGATGGGTTCACAAAGAGTGGGGGGAGGGTGGTGCCGGATCCTGCCGGGGTCATAAAATACTTCCTCAGTGGAAACACCCGAATCACTGCTTAGCGTCTCGCGCAATCTGCCAGCTTAACCTTAGTCCTGCTCCCAATCGCACGCTGGCTTTTTGAGAGTTTTGTTTGCAACATAGTTAGGCTGAAATGAGCAAAATCAGGTATCAAAAAAAATATTTATTTCAGCAATTTTATCACCACCATTTGGCTTGTGTAAAGAAATTACATGTGAAACGTTTGGGGTGGGAATGGAGGGTGAATCCTCATGGCTCTTTTACGATGTCAATTTCAGCCAAAGAAGCTTGGTTTCTCCAACTTTGGCCACCTGAGGAAGAAGAAAGCGGACGATTCCACAGACTACGTCTGCCCAATGGACCCGGCCCCACCAACCGTGAACGGGGCTCACAGGCCCTACTCGGGGTTCAGGGGGCTGAGTCCCATCTTTGACCGGGACGCAGAAAGACTGGAGCAGGTGGGGCATAAGAGCTGATATCTCCCCACCGATCGCCACCAAGCTTGCAGCCAGTAACCCCCCCCCCCCCCCCGTGCCATTGCATTAACACCCAACAACCAACCCCCAACCAACCCCCAACCATGGGCATGAGCAGACACCAGAACAAAGGGATATTCACCAAGAGATTCCCAGCTGGGTCCATGTTCCATGCTCTTCGCCTGTGGAATCAACATTTCACTCCTGTACTAACTGTACCCTCATCTCTCATCACTTTAATGCATAACGGTCATGCTATATTTGTTAAAATGGCATATTCTTTTTTTTTGGTGCATTTTGAGATTATACGAGAACAATTTTGTGTCACAAAAAGAAATCCAGTTTACTGTATGTTCAATGTTTGGATCCTAACAGATATGTTGACTGTTTTTTTTCACAGACAGTTGTGTAATAAGCCTGTGCAATATTTGCATACTGATTCATACATTCAATATGTTAATTTGTTGATGATGTAATGGCATAAAAACCATGAAATTCTATAACTGCACATGTTTTGGAAGAAAATATATAGATCATGAATATTCCATTCTGTTATTTTGGTATAAAATTACCTAAATATTTTTATAGTTAACTATACTGTTGTAATGAGTGAAGCATCCTGTCGTATGTCATTGTAAATAGTACTATACAAAACCAGACTGGGCTAAAGTAATTAATAAATCTTCATAAAAGTCAATGCTGAACAGTCTTTTTTCATACAGTGCATGATCAATCATTCCTTCAGAACTGAAAACTAGAATCAGTTTTTGACTGTTTTTCTTGGTAAATGGTGAGCCTAGATGGGCTGCATGGCCTGTCATCATGTATTCTCAGGTTCTTGCATACCGAAATGCACATGACCGTACCAACATAACGATGGATTCATTTTACAAATTGTTTTGTATTGTTTATACTCAAATTTGTTATGGCCAAGGTTTCACATGACAAGACTGTCAAAACAAATACTTAAAATAAACTGCAATGAACAGCGCATGATTAACCAGTGTTACCTAACCTGCTTACATCAAGCTTTCATTAACTGTGCAATGTCCATTTTATGCAAGATGGACAAATGCATGATGGAACAAGAGTATCCCATCATGCATCATGTTGGGGCTCATCTTAAGGTGACTTTTGTTTCTTTGCACATATTTAATTAATTAAGTTCTTATGGTGCTGACAATATAAAATCATACAGAAATCAAGCATGCTAACCACAGCTCAAACCTTACTAACACACACTAGAGTGAAGTTGAGTAAAACTTTCATACAGGCTCTTGTAAATGTGTGATACAATGTGTTTGTTCATGTTAGATAACACAATTTATGTCCTGGGTTCTGACATCTATGGGAGTCTGAGAATCAAATTATGATAGAGGGCATGAATTTATAGGTGGCGGTAACTGATGGAACTGTACTACAGATAGAGTCTCTCTCAGAAGGCATAAACAACCTTACAGTAAGTATAACCTAAGCTATATATTACACTAACAACACTGAATAATAACAATAATGAAACCATTTTAATCAATTATCAATTGTGAAAGCTTACATCAGGAAATGCTTACTACAATGAAACTACAACCATTTGTTTTTCTTCAAGTCAAATTCATTCTTTTTTGTTTTGACTTTTGACCCCATGCTAGCACAGTGGTTCCCAAACCTTCAGAGCCTGCTACCCATTTAATGAGCTTGTACATTTCCTGTGATCCAGCCCTTCTTCAAACGTAGCCTTACATTTAATACCAAATATCCCTGTCACTGTGACCACTGTGGAGACACATACACCCCAGCTATCACCACACTTACTTGCTTAGTCTGAGAAATGTGTATTGTTATTAATTTTATTTTATGTACAATAAAAACTAGATCACGTTACTGCATATGAACCAGTGAGACAGCTGTATTAACAATGCTACTTTAGTCTGTTCAAGTATTTATTCACAATATGGGGTAGTAATGGATGTAATCTGGATTATTTAATAAAACGACAAAAAAAATTTGAATTAAGTTTCTGTAATCACCCCAGGATGTAAAATCTGATTACAGTTACTTTTCTAAAGATTACATGAGTAGCTTTTCGATTACTTCAGTGTACAATGTACACACGCACACACATGTACATACACACATTCATACAAATCATACAATATACTTGGCTAATGAAACTGGAGGTAACCCTAAAGTATCAGATTATATGACACCCTCTGAGTAATGCAACAGACTATGTTACTAAGTACATTTTAGTCATGTTGATATTGCACTTAAAGTTATTAGCCAGGTTGGTTGTTCTTTGCTGCCATTCAGCAGACCTCTTATTAGTAGCTGACTGGTAGCTGATCTACTTACATTATATTCATTGTATCGCTCTGGATAAGAGCGTCATCTAAATTAGCCTACTACTTTGATGGTGCTGCTGCTGCACCGATGCTGTTCATATAGGCTAATTAGTGCGGTGTTCAATTTGTCAGGTTAGGGAACCACTGGCCTAGCAGCACAGCTTGCAAGCTACTTCCTATGATTTCACTTAAAATAGGCTTACAAACCGAAGCTTTAAATGTTATTTGGTAATTTTAATTTATACGTTTTTGTCGCTTGTTGTAACTCATAACTGCAGATGCAATGCTAATAAACAGCTGATCCCTACCCCTCACACTTCTCGCTTTCAGTACTTGCTAAGCCATGACGAGGTGCTGAAGGAACTGAGAAGGAGTCAAACGGCAACACTCTGAGGACTCGCTGATTAATACCGAATTGACCAAGGAAAACGCCCATACCTCATATTAACCTGAAGGCTTTACCAGAACATTTTACCGGCTTTTCTTATTTTCCCCATTTTTCAGGGGTGGCACTATACAGGTTTTCCGTTTGAAGTTGTCGAGCGGGGGAAAAAAACCCACTCATTACAGGCAGTGGACAACTCCCACCTTCTAACCAGCGCAGGCGAGCTTTACCCCGTTTAAAATTGTGTGGCTATTATTGTAGGCATTAGCGTTCATATAAAGATTGGAGTAGCCTATGTGGGACGCAAAAGTGGTTGTAACCTATTTTTAGAAAAAAGTGGTCTATTTATTCATTATAAACAAAATTACCTATAGGAATTCACGGCATACCCTTGTACTTAAAATGAATAATTCAAATGCAGTAGGCCTAAGCCCAAATTTTGTATGAAACCAACAATATGGCTGTACTAGGCTATATTAGGATATTATTTTCTATTTATTAGGAGTTTATTTTAATATCCACTGAATTGACACAGAATTCTAAATGAAATGACAAACAAGCACACCCATTTAAGAGTACCTTTGCTGTTTTGAATAAGTCAGAAACAGGTTTTTTGTAGCTCTTTGGTGATTTGCAAGATTACGGGTATGTTTGCCTACAGATGCAATATATCCTTATTAGAACAAAGCATTTAAAAGAGTATCCAATCCCAGCCCAGAGGGAGTTCTATGTAAATAAGGAAGACCATTTGAGAGTCAAAGCACCAGCACCAGGTAAATTCCTCAGTATGTAACGTAAAGCTTGCAGTTTTTAGCTTTGCTCCCCAGCCTTCATCAGCCTTCATCAGCCTGCATGTTCCAATAGGTATCCAGAAAGGACTGTGGGGCTAGCCGTGTACCTCCTAACAAAGCTAAACCCAAGAACAGATTGTGCTGGTAAGTTTTTATTACGTTACCTTACAGGGGACCTGGGAGGATGTGGTATTAATTAAATGAGTGTAATTTTTGATAGACAAATATGTTTGGACAGAAAACTCAAACACCAGAAATTTTTCTCATGAATGATAAAGGAAAAGCCCTTTTTAGCTACAGTATGTTGATGGATATTGATTATAACTGCTGAAGCTCATTACAGCATTGCGCAATGCACAAATTAATCAACTGTATATGCTTCTAGTACATCGGAGACAACACTGTGAGCAGCCCCTTCTAACATGGGACAAATAATAACCAAACCATGAATACAACCAGCATAGCTCAACTCAGAGACCTCCTAAGGATAAGGAAAGTGGCCCCTGCGGACTTCACCGTCCTCTTCGGCAACAGCGCCCTACTGGCGGCTGCCAGGACCAAAGAGTACCTGCTGTTTAAGGACCCCGAGAATAAGTTCTTACCCAGCACTGGCACCCTGAACGAGATCTTCCTGATGACCTACATCAGTCAGAGCGTGGAGCTACAGATTACAGACACGTTAAACTGCACCCGCCATGACAAAGGAGCAGAAAATCTTGCTGGGCACCGACTGGGTGTGGGCCGTTATTGAAGCGCCTAACAAGAACCCCAAGATCCAGGTGCTGTGCAGGTCCTGCACCCGTCAGATGTGGGTGACGGGGGCGAAGGAGATTTCCCCACGGAGTCCTACACAGAGGCCATGGAGATGGCCCACATGGAGTCAGCCGACAAGACCAAGGCCGAGAGGATGATCGCGTTCTGCTCCACCGTCGGCCAAGACTGCTATGCCCTCTTCCTCTTCTTCGGCCGCCAGAGCGACCGTCGGGAACATCTGGTGGCGTGCTCAGCAACAACTTTCACGCCGCTGTTGGTAAGTGTGCCAGGATCGACACGGCTTTCATTGAGAACTTTTTCAAGGGGTCAAAGTCGTTCGTCACGCCCACTTGCATGCTGCAGACCATCATGCAGAGGACAGAAGACGAGCCTCTGACGATGACCGTTAAGTTTGCTTGACTCTGTCACTACAGATCAGTGTTTTCTGGCTCCAGTCCTGGCCTGGGAGTTCACCGTGTGCCTGCTGGTTTTCCTTCTAAGACTCATTGTGCTTTAGTATATATCCAGCTGTATGAATGGATAAATGTAATAAGAAGTTGTGTAAGTCACTCTGGATAAGAGCGTCTGCTAAATGCCTATAATGTAATGTAATGTAATGTATTAGGTTTGACTGAGCCATAACCGAATACTGATTATATTATTAGTTTTTGGCACCTCTACATTTAAACTGCAAAAAACTCTTACTTAAAAACAAACTGTTGGAGGCAAGTCAGTGTAAAGAGATAAACCAAGTTGTTGTACTTAAGCCATTTTTGTTAGTATATAAGCTCATTTGGGGCAACTTTCGATTATTCTTGGCCCCATCAAACAACGGATCATTCAACTGAATGTCAAATTTTTCTTTGTTCTTGTTAGTTAGAGGGCTCAAATGAATGTAACTTGAGTGAAAAAAAACTTTTGAATCCCTCTGTTTGGACAAACACGGTTCCTAAAAAACCCCTGTATCCAAAGCAGTGAACTAGTCACATTTTAAGTCACGTTTTTAAAATAGCCTAAAAATGAAATTTATTTAAAAAGCACCTTTTTATACAAGTAAACAAGCAGATCAAAGTGCTTTACAGTGGTTAAAAATAAAATAATAAGTTAAAAATACATAAGAAATCCCAACAAGTGGATAAAAATAGAAGTGACTCCACTCCTAATAAATATTTGGTTAACGGCTCAATCAAACCTAACCGAGTGCTCAACTCAAACACCAAACCTACCACACACAGTCTGAGCCCCCCGGGGACAGGGTTAAGGAACACTTCCAACCCCCCCCCCCCCCCCCCCCCAGCAGTTGACAGTGGACTTGACTGTGTCCCAGGTTAAACTTAAATTGGCCTGCAGTCATTATGATACTGAACCCCCATGGCTCCTGCCAACTCCCATTGTGTTGAGAAATGTCTGTGGAAAGGGTGCGTGTTCTGGCATGGATCCAGAGAATTCATTCCAAAAGGTGGGATCTTTTTAAAACCTGCAGGGACACTATACCATAAAGTAATGAACAGGTTTCCTACAGTGTTCACACTAGATACCCTCATGTGGTCTGTTGGGGGGAAACTAAACTTGACTACATTAAAGTGATCTATTATTTAAGCGTGTACAGTTTTGCACCTTCAGTCATTATTTGAAATGTAATGGTTGATTATAATTGTGTACTAACTGTAGTTAATGTAGTCCGGTACAGTTAGATGTCTGCAAGGGGAGGCTATTTGTTTGTGCAAATGTATGATTGATCATGATTTTTATCTTACACAAATCAGATTTTTTTTAAAAATAATCTGATGATTATGTCATTGATTGCACCCGAATTCCATGTTTTAAAGTAATGGGGAAAAGAACACCAATTTGTATGTCATGACAAAGTTCACTGTGACCAGAATGTCAGTGTTTGTGGAGCATTAAAACTGAGGTTTTGGTAAAAACAGTGCAATCTATTTCATCCAAATACGTGTAACAAATAATATTGTTTACAATGCATATAAAATGTTTTTTATCATTATTATAATGCAGTAAATGTATTCCTTTCATGGTGAGACAAAAAAATGATTGCTGTTATTGCCATTATGGAGTATGACCTTTCAAACAAAGAATGAATTTATAATTGAATGATTATAGAATAAATGCATTAAATCTCATATCAAACAAGCTTCATTTTAAGCACTGCTCCAAGGCATTTATTCAGCTCAATGCATGATTCATTAACATAAGTAACTGCTCATTTTAAGACATTCTTAAAGACATTAAAAATATATAGCACAGACTGAAATGTGATACTGTTAAGTTCAGGACAAGGTGTATTGTAGATTAAATGTAGACCGAAGACCACCTCTCATAACAGTCCAAATCAATTCCTCAAGGGAAAGGCAATTTAAAAGTTATGTAATTGATGGTATGTACTCGGGTGTAAAATGTTTTTCTTATGAAATTGCTCATAAAAAAAGGAAGACTACTCATACCATAGACATTTTTTTTTTTTTTTACAACAGTGCATTCAAGGGAATGGGAGTAAATTTAGAGTACACCTCTACACCTGGCATTGCCTGTCTCAGGTCTCTCGCACGGTCTTTGCCTGAGGGAGGTCCATTCTTAGTTAGTACGCAAAGGTGTTCTCCGTTTTGTAGCCCAGCTGGGAGAGGTTGGGCAGACAAGCGTACTGGATCATGGGAGGTGGGCCACACATGACGATAAGGACGTCGCTTTCCGGAGGGGGCAGGTGGTCTTTAATCATGTTGGCATCCACAAATCCTGCGCTGTATTCCCACCCTGCGAGGAGAGACGCCATTACCGGGTTTTTTTAAACATGTAAGGTTTTCATTCTTTCCTAGAACCTTTACTCAATCTGATTAAAAATGGCCTGTGCAGAACAACTGCATACAAACTGATTGAGTCATTCATCCCTTGCACCTCATTCTTTAATTGTTTTTTTAAGTTATATTTTTAGGACTTTTCAGCTTTATTGGACAGCACAGTGTAGAGAGACAGGAAGAATGGGAGCGAGAATGGGGGGGGGGGCATGCGCAAAGGTTGCATGTAATGGAACTCCCCCGCTCCAGCTCGGGGGTAGAAGGCAAAACAGAAACAAAATATGTATTTGCACATGAGGGTGGGAGAGGGGTGGCAGAAGCACACACATTTTATCCCCGCCTCTCGATGCCTCTGACCCCCTGTAACCCCATTTCAGCACAAGTGCTCCTCACAGTCAAAATAGTTATTACAACTGTGTATATTAAAAATTTTTAAAAGTAACTGCAGGTGTTGGACAACAAACATTCATAAACATTTACTTTTATTTTAATAAAATAACTCACTTTTGACAAAAATAAATATAAAACACTATGGGCTCTATCTTGATGGTCTAAAACACATGGCGCAAGTGGCATTTAGGGCATGTCCAACTCCACATCACCTGGATGTTGATGGAGTGGCCTCCCTTATGTTTCACATATATAAGAGCATTCTCTGCTCAGGGGCAGAACACCAGGAAATCCAAAGTTCGCTGTGAACTCCTGTTTTACCCGTTCTTGGCTGACAAGTGTGATGGGGACTTGAATGTAGGCCAGGCTATTCATTGACATGTTGGGTACGTAACTGCTTGTATGGCTGAATTTACGGCAGATTGGGATGCCTGCAGTTGAATTTAGGAGATTGCACAATTCCACAATGGCAATTTAGGAGACGCTGGAACAAGCCTACCCACTCGCAAAATAGTAAAAATAGTATTAAAAAATAGTATAATACTATTACTGTTAATTTCATAGCAACATGAATATAAAGGGACATATAGTGACAGCAGGAATTTGTCTCCAGCTCAGCTGATAATAGAAGTTGGTTAAAACCTGGCAGGATAAATGCAATTTAAGGTGGCATTCCCCTTCACTGAAGGACAGGTATGTGGTCCTTGACCGATGGACCCTTTTATTACTATAATTTTTTTTGATATACACACTAATAATATTTCACATTGTAATCTTAAAGGGATAGTTCGGAATTTTGGACATAATGTCTCAATTACGACTTACCCATGATGTAGTTGATTGATGAAAACCATTTTCAGATAATTCCATGCTGTCCCTTCTTTTGGACATACACACATTGCTAATGCTAGCGCAACTCGTAGGAAACTAGTAGCATCCACTACCAAACGCACTTAAAGACTCCACAGTGCACCCAAAGCAAACGACAGTCTATCGGGGTTATTTTCAGTGATTATACCATCATTTTTCAAGTCAAACTATCGTTGAATCCTTTACTTTGTGCTCACCTAAATTCTCAGTGGAAGTACGGCGGCGGAGCTAGCTGTAGATTAGCCAGGATATCTGCCTGTAGGCTATCTGCTGTACTCCACAGTTGCCGACACAATCCGTTTTGCCGTAAAGTTACATATTTGGTAGACAACAAGTCAGCTAAACTCAAACATGCTACAGAATAACACAGCATATACAAGCAAGCACACTGGCTACCAATTTGCTGGAAAAGTTTGACCACTTCCATGACTTTCCAATCGTGGCAACTAGCTAGCTAGCTAGCTGAATAGATAGATCACGCATGCAATCATTTATTAGTTACCTGCTCGTCAGTTGTTTTCGGTGCATGAAGAAAAACAGGTGATGGCACAGCAGTCTCCTTCAGTAGAGGGTGTCCCGCCCGTCCTTTTTTGATTTTCACATAGTCATCCTCCGTGAAATGGTCACTACAAACTTTTTTAGAGTCTCAATTGGTGACATCCATGCGAGCAGCAAGAAGCCACAGCTGTTTTCTTTGTTGATCTTCCACTGGAAATCGGTGAAAACTTTGTGGTGCCTATTTTTTTTTGCATGATTTGAACAACCTTGAAATACACACCGAAATACCATCTTACCTGAACGTTAGCTAACAATACTACGAGTCTGATTCTTTCACACGCGCGATATTGTTTTTGGCCGGCAGAGCTAATAGGCTACTTTACGTTACCTAGCTACTAAACTAACGTCGTACTTCCACGGAGAAATTAGGTGAGCACAAAGTAAAGGATTCAACGATAGTTTGACTTGAAAAATGATGGTATAATCACTGAAAATAACCCCGATAGACAGTCGTCGTATTTTATTTGCTTTGGGTGCACCTTGGAGTGTTTAAGTGCGTTTGGTAGTGGATGCTACTAGTTTCCTACGAGTTGCACTATCATTAGCAATGTGTGTATGTCCAAAAGAAGGGACAGCATGGAATTATCTGAAAATGGCTTCCATCAATCAACTACATCATGGGTAAGTCGTAATTGAGACATTATGGCCAAAATTCCGAACTATCCCTTTAAGATTACAATGTGCATGTTTGTGCACGCCCCTGTGTATGTAACAGACAGGAGGGTCTACGCGTGTTGTGCACATGCCTTTAGACGCATATTATTTTCTTAATATTGAGTTGTTAAAAACATTGAAATAACTGCAACATGACTTAATACCAGGTTTGTGGTGGTTTTAGTGCAAACCCTTCAGCTGCCTCAAAATAGCAACACGCTAAAAATTTGCCTGGCCACACACCTCATCTTAAGACACGTTCAGTTCATTTCCTCACACGCCTCTGCGTTCCTGCGCTGCAAATTCACGCATTGATGTGGCTGGATGGTGTGACATATGGGCCCTGGCTGTTGGGAGGGACCACAGGCACAGAACGTGGCACTGCCCAGGAAAGCACTTACCCTCAAGGGCTTTATCCAGGGTGTACCACAGCTTGAATTTATCCGGGTGGCTCTTCAGCACGGACTCCAGCTCCTCCCTCAGCAGAATGTCCTTTTCAGTCTGTTGCCATGGAAAGAAATGCTTTGCAAACAAACTTTAAAAATGGTGGAATACCATACTCAAGGTTACATTACCCTGTCTTCCATTTAGGGAAGGAGTTGAGGAGGCCCATTTTTAATTAAATTACAAATTGCTCGCATTGCAATGTTTGTCATTTAAGTGAACTTTAATAAAACATGCTTATTTAAAGGCATTTGAAATCTCTGAGTACCCAATGGACAGTAAATGCCATTTCAAACAATAATATGTTGTGATTAACCTTCTAGGGTATATCAGGTCACATTATCAAGCCAAAGTTGGTATTTGCATTTGTCAGTCTCATATAAATGTATGCATCACCCACATGTAAGAAAAATATTTATCTGAAAAATGGCAGTGCTCCACCCACTATTCAAACCTGACACTTGGTAATTCCCTAACAGCTAAACCAACCACCTACCCACCCTAGCAATAACGCACTTGTGAGTGTTTATTCAAATATCACACCCACCCTAGCAATAACACAATTTAGTATGTATTTAAATATCACACATTCCATCCAGTCTGACCTGGTTTGCAAAGATAAGGTAACACCTGGTGTCGTCTTCAGGATCTTGTGCTATCCTTCGAATCAGCTGCAACATTGGGGTAATACCTGCAGGAATACAGGTAAGATTAGCATTATTTTGGACAATATTCAGCCATTTTCTTTGACTCACATTCTTTGCAGTTGTGGGTTTAACTGAAAAAAAATAACAGAAATACGTCTGTTTAAAATGTAGAATATTAAGGCATACAATAAAAAACTTCAAAAACAATCAACATTTTATGAGAAATTTAGAATGATAAGATTAGGGTATATCGCGTACCTGTTCCACCAGCGATCATTCCTATATGCTTAAAGGTGCTGATTTTGGGGTCTGACTTTTTGTCAGGTTGAATAGCAAATTTGCCTTGAGGAGAAAAACAATTGGAATAATTCAATGAAAATGTAAATTTTGCTGTTAAACATTTGTCTTAATGTTTTAAACATTTCCATACATGCCAGATTCTAATCACTTGGTGCATACCATTGTTCACTATTGAGCACTACTTCAAGTATACTACTGCCCTCTTTTGGTCAAGAACAGAAATAAAATGAAGTTACCCTCATTTCAGTCCGTCAGATTAAAATTAATCATTGATACTATAGTGATAGCTTAAACTTGTTTTTTTATAACAATGATGACAGAAACTGAACATGTAAAAAAAAGCAACATATTTAAACCTTTTTATAACACTCACTGTTTCCTCTATAGACAAGCAGCCCGCTGGGTCCTCTGAAGTCAATCTTATCCCCAATGTTCATGCTGTCCAGGTGCTGTGACATCTTTCCCCCTTCTGGGTAGTTTGGGTGGGTGTTCTTATAGTACACCTACACAACAGGACATCTTGTCTCTTGGAAAGCGGTACAATGCCGCATGTGATTCTTGTACAACTAGAGTCGAGCAACCTCTTTAAGGTGAAGCAAGCATGCTGTGTTTATTATAGAGCTGCGCTACCTGTGTAGGCTGAGTGATAAGCACTCTACACAGGCAGACAGCAAACAAATAATCATGGATACAGCTACCTGCACTCAGCCTGGTTTGCAGCGACACGTTTTGACCAATCTCATCTTCTGCAGGCAGCCATGCCATTGTTATTTGTTCATTATCTGGCATTACCCAAAATACTCTGTGTTTCACCTTACACAGACACAGGTTTCTCACCGCTTGATGTATGATTTAAGCCTGTGTGCCTCTTTGCAAGGCAACCCATCCCCTTTTTCCATTTTTATTGTACTTCAGCGTGTGGTGTTCAGTTCAGGCCTAAGTCTTGACCTCAATACGTCACTCTGTGATGTTCAAACAAGTATCATAAAACTGAGGATGTCACAGTTGATCCTTTCCACCATATTAAATATTAAAACCTATGTACAGTATTTTAGTTTATTTAATTTTAAACAATATTCCGCTGTTCCTGGAATACCATTGATAACTTAATTGAAAGAGAAAATACAGCCTATGTTTTAGGAACACTAAATCCTAAAATAATCCTGAAATAAGTCAGGCTCCTAAAACCCTGAAATAATTCTTCCCTGCTGTTATATGTATGGTCTGTGGGCAGTTTGAACAGAACGAGTTCATATTCACAGGAAATGACCAATAAAATATCCAGGTTATATAGAGGGGACATGGCGAGAATGTAACAAACACATTTCCTGCCTCCAAACCCAGCAAACATCTCACAAAAGTCCTCCTAACAAGGAAGGTCTTTTACCTTTATAACTAGATCCACAAAACCTTGGTGCTCATCGCAGGAGACAGGGGTGTAGCCGCGGATAACCAGGTTCCCGTTAACTTTTGCTGACAGGTAGACATGCTGCCCTGGAGACAGAACCAGGGAGTAAAGTTAAAATAGAAATAGGGAAGTTTAAGCTTGTGAACAATCACTGTGCAGTATCTCGATTCATTCTATACAATGCATGGGTTCTTGCTTTCAATGTAATAAATGGCATAGCCACCTGTTGGAAGGCCAAGGACATGCGCAGGAGAGGGAAGGCCGAATCGGAACCTCTTAGTGTCGTGGTTGATCTCCTGCAAACAAACCACGTGAAGCATTAGCACCACATAACTGTTGCCTTCCACCATTTTAAAATATCTTCAACATCCCTATGGTCAAGAATAGTCACTTGTTTTTACACACAGTTGGCCAAATGTGTTCTACTTTTCTCAAGTCGTCTTACACCTTGACATTGGTACAATACTTTAATTTTTAAAAGATATGTGACAAAAAAGAAATGTAATTTGATGTATTCTGCTGCTGAAGAACAATTCCAGGCAGAACTTTGAGTTTGAACGGTAAACGTAAAAACACTACTGCAATGAACCTTTGATTCGGAGGGATATGGCTGAATGAATCTAACCTCTTTCTCTATGAGCGGCAGTGCATATTTTTTATTGGGATCCAGCAGCGTGACGGGGCCTTTCCTCAGTTTCCCTCCCTCTGTCCGTGTTTGGAGCAGGAAGTAGAGCACTGTGACGATGACAACAAATACTCCGGCAAGCACAGGGATGACCTACAAGACAAATAACCAAGAAGCACAGGTCATTCACACTGATGCATAAAATGCACTATTTAGGGGATTGGCTATTTTGATGGTTTCCGAATTCTCAATTGAGAGCACTTAGAATAGGGACATCCTACAAAATGATTGATTCCCTAAATAGTGCACTATAAAGTGCATAGGGAGCCATTCCGAACGCAGCCATTGTCACTCCCAAATAATCTTGATACTAATTAAGCACAGCAGATGATTGACAACAATGTTCCAACAGTGTCATTTGCTGATTTTAGTGCACAGAACCGCAGACGTTTTATTGGTGGGCGTAACTAAGAACTAAAGATGATGTAATTATATTAACTGCACAACAATTGTTAAATGACACAGTCTGCAGCAGCGTGTAGGCTTACAAAAAAACGAACAGATTGATTCAAATTAAATAAAAATGCAAGGTTTAAAATGTGTTTGACTACATTTATAATGGTCAGGTGTTTAACAGTGTCCTCTGTCATTCTTTGGCGATACTTAGTGTAAACTTAGACTAATGACCAGCTTTGTGCTTGGAAAACGCTTGAAAATATTTTTGACTAATCCCACGAATTTGTAAACTTTTGGGAAATTGCTAGGCTAGCCCAAATGCCACGCGTGAGTATTCATAATGTGAGCATTAGCCTACATGGACTGCACTTGTCATCAAGCCTTTAAGGATTTCATTGTATGCTTTCATCGTATAATTTGTCAGAGACAAATGCAGTTAGGCCTACATTCTTGAAATTAACCTTGAAGTTCAACAGGCTACTGTTTGATGCTATTCGTGACCGAGCAGCAACGTAACCTACGACATCAAGGTACACAATGTCAGCATGAATAAGATTTTAATTGGATGTAATTGATTGTCCTTCAGTTGTACAAATCCCAATTCCAAAAACGTTGGGAGAGTGTATAAAATGAAAATAAAAACAGAAAGCAATGATATTCAAATCCTGTTTGATATTTATAAGACAAGATATTTAATATTTTAACTAATCAACGTTATTGTTTTTTGTAAATATATGCTCATTCTAAATTTGATGCCTGCAACACTTCCACTGTGTTACATCACCTTTCCTTTTAACAACACTCAGGAAACTTTTGGGAACTGAGGACACTAATTGTTGTGGTTTTAAAAGCGGAATTTCTTTCCAATTCTTGCTTGATATAAGACTTCAGCTGCCCAACAGTCCGGGGTCTCCGTTGTAGTATTTTGCACTTCATAATGCGCCACACATTTTCAGTGGGAGACAGGTCTAGCACCCGCACTCTCTGACTACAAAGCCACGCTGTTGTAACACGTACAGAATGTGGCTTGGCATTGTCTTGCTGAAATAAGCAGGGACGTCCCTGAAAAAGACGTTGTCTAGATGGCGGCAAATGTTGCTCCAAAATGCATATTTACCCTGCAGCCTTCGCAGATGTCCAAGTTACCGATGCCATGGGCACTAACACACCCCCATACCATGACAGACACTGGCTTTTTAACCTTGCAGTGGTAACAGTTGGGATGATCCTTTTCCTCTTTGGCCCGGAGAACACGATGTCCATTACTTCAAAAAAGAATTTGAAAGGTGGACTCGTCAGACCACAGCACACGTTTCCACTTTGCGTCAGTCCATGTCAGATGAGCTTGAGCCAAGAGAAGTCAGCTTTTGGATGTATGTTGATATATGGCTTACACTTTGCATAGTAGAGTCTGAACTTGCATTTGTAAATGCAGTGACAAACTGTTTACTGACAACGGTTTTCCAGAGCCCATGTAGTTACATTCACTACAGAAACATGTCGGTTTTTAATGCAGTGCCGTCTGAGGGATTGAAGGTCACAGGCATTCAATATTGGTTTTCGGCCTTGCCCTTTATGCACGGAAATTTCTCCAGATTCTCTGAATCTTTTAATAATATTATGGACTGTAGATGGTGAAATCCCTAAATTCCTTGCAATCATGCGTTGAGAAACATTGTTCTTAAACTGTTGGACTATTCACTCATGCAGTTTTTCGTGGCAAGTGGCAAACCTCGATCCATCCTTGCTTGTAAACGCCCAAGCCTTCATAGATACTCTTTTTATACCCAGTCATGATAGCATCACCTGTTACCTACTCACCTGTGGAATGTTCTTGAACATTCCACAACCTTCCCTGTGTTGCCCCTGCCCCAAGTTTTTTGGAACGTGTTGCATGGAATCAAATTCGGAATTTGCGTATATTCTCAAAAATCAATAAAGTTGATAAGGTAAAACATTACATATCTTTTCTTTGTGCTGTTTTCAATTAAATATATGTAAAAACAAAATATATATAAATCACTGCTTTCTGCTTTTATTTGCATTTTATTTGTTAAACAAATAAAATGTGCAAAACATAATTGTCAGTGGCAACTGTTGACTCATGCAAAGAGCCTGTGACACGTAGCCTCCCAGTGAACATTTTTGTGTTTAAAAAAACGGTGAAACGCCGTCTCGCGTCTAGGTGAAAAACCAGCTAAATTTGGTTGAAAAGTTAAAGTTTTTTAACCGGCTAGGATAGCCAGGCTACGGTATATCCGGTTAAAACCTGGACTAAATCGACACGTTTATTTCAAAACGTGCAAAAACGCCTCTCAATCTGAGATTTACACACCCCTCTGGATGTCTAGATTCCGGCTTTTACTTAGCTACTTCTGCGGCACATAGACTACTTCTACAGACATACTTTTTTCCAGGAATATCCCCGCCATTTCTTACATTCCTATTTAAAAACGCATGTAATTAAATTACGCGTGCTGTCTGCACGAAGATGCTGCATTTAGCTGCTTCAATGCGAAAAGGATCTTCCTTTCTATAGCAGTCATGTCTGCGACAGCTTTCATCTGCCTACATACGTGCCAGCATGATAAAGAAAGCCCTCAATCTTTTCTAAGGTATTCATTACATTACATTACAGTCATTTACCAGACGCTTTTATCCAAAGCGACATACAATAAGTACATACAGAAACATCATCAAAATCACTACAGAACAGACAAGACAAAGCACATCCTTCCCATAATGTAGCAGCTATCCCTAGTAATGAACATTGAATGTAGTTCACAGTAAGCTGTGGGTAAATCAGCTATACTACACTTCTATTCTAAATACTATTATAAACTATAACAAACAGACAGTAAAACACAGGGAACTAGTAACATAAGTTCCTAGATTAGAATATCAGTCAAGGTGGAGTCTGAAGAGGTGCGTCTTCAGACCACGACGGAACGCAGGCAGGGTTAGAGTAGAACGTAGGGGGAAGTTCATTCCACCACTGAGAAGCCAGGGTGGAAAAGCTCTGCAGTCGGGACGAGCGAGAGCTGTTGACACGGAGGGGGGGGAAGTGTGAGTCGCCCTGCTGTAGGAGAGCGAAGTGGTCTAGCAGGAACATAGTTCTGGATTAAGTCCTGCAGGTAGGCGGGGCCTGTCCTATTGGCTGCAGTGTAGGCCAGGGTCAGAACTTTGAACCTGATCCTGGCTGCAACTGGCAGCCAGTGGAGTGACCTCAGCAGGGGGGTTACATGGGAAAATTTCGGGAGGTTGAACACAAGCCGGGCAGCTGCATTCTGGATCAGTTGAAGAGGCAGAATGGCGCAGGCTGGTAGGCTTGCGAGCAGGGAGTTGCAGTAGTCCAGGCGTGAGGTGACCATGGTCTGGACAAGAAGGTGGGTGGAGTAGGCGGTCAGGTATGGTCGAATCCTCCTGATGTTGTACAGGAGGAACCTGCAGGACCGTGCCATCGCTCTGATGTGCTCTTTGAAGTCCAGCTGGTCGTCCAGGACCACCCCCAGGTTCCTTGCAGAGTGGGAAGCAGCCACCACGGTCCCGTCAACGGTGATGGAGAGTATTCGCTATTCATCCTAGACATTCATCTGACACCGCTCATTTCCACTTTGAAATGTTGTGAAACCTCTTGTTCTTTGAAGCTGTGCAGAAGTTCTCGGAAAGGACAATGGCATGCAAAAAAAACTTGGTTTTAAATTAGCCTTAATCCCTTCCCCAAACCCTGGATCCCATAGACTACTTTCAAAGTACGCTGTTATAATAGCACTTTTAAAGTACACTCTGTCTAGATCATGTTTTTTTTTTTTTTTTTGGTTGTAAACGTGTTTGTATGCCTGCCTTATAATGAAACTTATTCATTCAGTTATTTCAACAAATCTGAAATAATATCGTATATCCAGTGTTTCCCACAGGATTTTCTGAAACTGGTGGGTGGACCCTGAACTGTCTAGGGGGGGTCCCGGGGCTTGCCCCCTGGAATAATTTTTTGTTAATTTCAACAGCTAAATGTATCAATTTGGTGCTCTTTGAGATTAAAATTTTAAGACTAGATCCACAATTTATTGTTATTGGAACATGGGGAATGACTTTTAGCTGACTTTTTTGGATAGACAGCTAGCTAACATGTGGGTCAATGACAAATAAGGTTTTCAAAATACTGACCAAAATGGATTTTAAATACATTCTTAATTCCACAATAATGTATCCTGTGTATTTATATTTGTTTCATAGCTTTTAAGGTGATATAAATACATTTTTAAACAAGATTTCAGATTTTATGTCAGGTGGCGCGACCATATATGAATTTTGAATAATACACTTTTAATGTATTTACCACTATTGAAAACCTGCAAATATGAATCATTGTAGTGTGTAAAATACACATCACATGGTAAATTCCACTTTAATTTCTTTATTTATGGCAGTTTTATTCCATTTATAAAAACGGCCACTTCTTCTTTTTCTTTTCAAACACCTTATTTTCCATAGAGAGAAAGAAAACAAAAATTCTAACAGTAAAAATGATTTGTATACATTATTTAAAGATTTTCAGTTATATTTCTGATTTAATTTTGCAGACTGCAATGGGAATGGATAAATTTAAATGTAAATTTGCTGGTCGCACCACCTGACCATGACCAGTCGCGCCACCTGACATTGTGCTCAATAACGATTGAAATTCACTAAATAAAAAGAAAGATATGTAAATGCATTTTACTCTGGTTTCATTAGGCTTTTATTTGAAACCTGAGCATTTTATACTGAAACTTAATCATACAATTACATTTAATTCAGGCCAGCAACAGTGGTAATGTCAATAAGATAACATTTGATCAATGTTTAAAAAATATAACTGAAACATCAAGTCTCAAGCAACACATTTCAATAATGAGGACTACATTTCATTCAGGTCAGCATTCAAAACATACTGCACATTCAACAGTTAAAACAACACTGCCACAATGGTAATGTCAACAAGACAACATTTGATCACTGCTTTAAAAATAAAACTGAAACATGAAGTCTCAAGGAACACATTTCAATAATTAAATGCAACTGGATAATTTTTTAAACTATTTCTATGCCATGCTGTTTTTTCTTTGCTTGATAATGGCATCTACAAAAGTGAATGAAAAAATAATAACTTAAAAGGTACAATATGCAACTTTGAGTATCAATTTTGGTTATATAGTCCTATATTCTTGAAGAGTAGGACTTTTTCATCTTTAAACAACTTAATATTATACAGAAAGATGTATATATTTAAGAAAATGTATTTAATATCTTCAAACACATTAATTAACATCACTTTTTTCAATTGGTTTAACTGTAATTCTAGTCGCGCCACCTGCCATATTGGTCGCACCACCTGACTTTTCAAACTCAATTCAAATCTAACAGGAATTAACTTGGTCACCTATATACATTTTTGTCCTTGAACTCAAGGTTATACATATATTCTTTCAATCAAATACACATTTTCTGAATAAAAACTAATTTTCATAGTTTTCCAGGGGTCATACCACCTGACATGGTAAGTTGAACCAACCTCACCATTACTCAAAAACGTCAAATTATGTAATATTTGTGGGAGAGTTATTAACCTTGTTACTGCATGACAGGGGTCCTGTGGGGTCTTCTGTGTGATGTCACACCCTGTTGCATCGTTTTCTTACAGGCACAGTACATAAAATTATGTTTTACTGACATTTGGAGAAGTGAATTTCTCGGACAAAGGTTTTTTAAGTAATAGAATAGTTTTGAAACAGGACTGTTAAACTACTTTGCGTCATTTATAAGCAATCTAACATAAAATCATGCCAAAATATTTGATTAGGAATTTTATTGAGAAAATTATCCTTTTTATTGCAGTTTTGTTCTCTGCATGTATGTTCGGACGGTAGCACCACCTGACATTTTGGGACTTTAGAGCAGCAAAACTCGAAAAATAAATTGAATTTCAATAAAATGAGAAGGTTTTCTCATAAAGGAGATATTGTAGTGCAATTTGATATACATGTATAACATGTTTTTTTTATTATTATTGTTTTTAGGAAAGTAATGAATTCGGACACAAAAAAAATCACGTCATGTTATTGACCCATGTACAAACCTAGTCTGATGAAAAATGTTCATAAAGTTATGGTCAGCTTACAAGACTATACAGAAATGACCACAATGCATGTTAACCTGTTCTGCCCCTAACCTGTGCCCTGTCTTAAGTAGGACTGAACTCGAAAACTAGCGTACAATGTAAAAAAAAAACTAAAAAAAAACAAGTTCAATAAATACTTGGTTATTGACAAGAAAGCCTCGGAAACTGATTGGCTGGCTATTAAATGTTTGCTATTCTTCCTCTTCGTCTTCTCTGGGCTATGTCTTTTTCTTAGTAAACAAAGTACTTTAAAAAGGTAGATCCTGAATATGACATGGAAGCCAAACAAGTGGGGGCAATGCCAGAGATGGTTAAAAACTGAGAGACTGCATTGAAGGGAAATGAGGGAAACCCTGTCCTGAACACAGGTTGCATTACATTATGCTGATATCTCCCTTGAATAACGTCTGTATCATCTTCCACAAGATACTACAATATACATAAACTACACTGCCTGGCCAAAAAAAAAGTTGCACTCTATATTTCGTTGGACCGCCTGATTACGGCACACATTCGTCTTGGCATTGTTTCGACAACTTTATGCAATGTTACAACATTTATTTCCATCCAGAGTTGCATTAAGAGAGAGATCTCGTATTGACGACGGGAGAGTCAAACCACTCCGTAAAGTCTTGTCCAGCACATACCAAAGACTTTAAATGGGGTTAAGGTCAGGACTCTGGTGGCCAATTAATGTGTGAAAATGATTCCTCATGCTCCCTGAACCACTCTTTCACAATTTGAGCCTGATGAATCTTGGCATTGTCATCCTGGAATATGCCCATTGATGGGATAACCTGGTCATTCAGTACATTCAGGTACTCAGCTGACTTAATTTTATTGCTGCATAATGTTGCTGAGCCTAGACCTGACCAAGCAACCCCAGATCATTGCTTCTCAAGTTAGCAAGCAAGTGGACTACAAGTTAAAATACAATCATTAATCCATTACTTTAAAAAATAAAAACTGGAACATGTGTATATGGTCTAGGCTATATCCTTATACCACACAGGCTAATCCAGGAACTTTTCGGCTCATTCTATAAACCAGATTTCAAGAAATAGTCGATAGTCTCTGAAGTCCGTTCTATCTGTCATAGAGCTCCGTAGTCCCACCCACTTTGGTGACGAACGTCTGGTGCCACTTTTCGGAAAAAATACAATGGGAGTCAATGGACTGAAAATGTTTTGTTTTTTTCTATATTCAGGCAGCTACATGTTCAAAACACCCAAGAGAGGGGTTGAAATTATGTCCAACAAATAAACAACAAACACGTTTTCAAAAAAACAACCAAAACGACTACAACATCCGGTCTACTCACTTGCTCACCACCACTGAAGTTAAAGCCATAAAGTTGACACTTTCGACATGGCCAGACTGATAGTGATTCTCGCCCTTGGTGATACTCTTAGTTTCTCTTCCATAATAAGACAAAGTGATAGCCATTTTCGCTAGCAGAGCGGCCGATAGCTACTTCTTTGGCCGGTAGCTACTTCCATAATAGAGCAGACCGTTTTACCAAGTCAAATAAATTATATTATTATTTATTCATTTTATTATATTTTTTTGATACAGCAACAATATTTCAGTACAATTGTATTCAAATGCAGATACACCACATTTCCCATTGTCAGTTATGACCCTCTACTGTGCATTTGTCTTAATGGTAAGAGTCCATTTACAGTAGATTCAATCTACACAAACTATCTATATAAACTTCACTGCAGTGTTTGTTAAACATCAAACCCTCAAAAGCACAGAGTAGAGGGTTATAACAGACAATGTGAAATCTAAATATGGTGTATCTGCATTTGAATACACAATTATACCATGACATTTATTAAAATGAATAATATATTTTAACTGCTCTACTAACACTTGATAGTATTGGAAGTAAAATAGATATAGCCAATTGTATTAAAATAGTATTATATGATTATATAGTAAACTATATAATTATACAAACATACTAAAGTATAGTAAAACTACTGATATTGCCTATAGAACCTAAAATACCCTACTATAGGGGGATTATTATAAGTAAAAAATTAATAATATAAATATACAAACTATAGTATTTGTATAGTATTTATAAAGATACCATGACTCATATATTTAAAATGCATTGTGAAAATATACAAATGTATTTGACATACATGAAATTTTTTATTGTCAGGCTGTCAGAAATGTGAATGAAACAAAAATAATTATGATTTTAACGTGGGAGTTTGTGTGCATGACACTATAGATGTACTACAGAGCCTACTATATGGATAATATAACTAAAAAAACACACTATAGTATCTCTATAGTAATGGTAAAACACCATAATATAGATAAAAAGCCCAAATTCAAAAACTAAATTTCCTGCCTTGGTTGAAATGTATTTCAACAGTCCAAATCCTTTTCTGGGTGTTGAAATGTATTCCTGAAATGCATTTCAAAGGTTAAAATGCATTTAATCAAGGAGGGAATACATTTCGTAAATGTATTTTGGACCTAGACATGTATCTGACATACATTGGACATACATTTTGGCCAATATACATTTCAAATGTTTTTTTCCCCGTATGGGGAAGTAGCCTATATTTCAATATATATGTACTGTAACATTAGTATGCGGAGACAGGCTGAGCCAGTGGGTGCACTTACTCTTGAAAGTATGAGGCTACCCATTAGTCTATTCCATTGCACACACCGCCAGTAATCTGTTCTCTAATTTAAAACCCCCATAGACACCAGTAAAACTTGTGCAGACTCCTCACCGTTGTAGTAAATGTACATTTTCACCAATATTCTTAAGAAAATTCTTGTTTTGGTAACAGGTTTCTTTGAACAATTTCACGGGTCTGTAGGATCGTTTTAAAATGTCACCGGCGTCTAAGGCACGCTCTCTTGTACCGCTTTGAATCTGCAAGTTCAAGACAAATGGTCACAGAATGGAGAAGCAGACTGAAAACAGAACATGTCCTCATCGCCATACTATTCAGAAAGAAGAGAAAAATCTTACCAGGCCCTGCTCCATGGCGTTTCCGCAGACCTACCAGGTATGGACGCCGGAGTGATCAAGGTTCAGTCAGCACGGCGTGGGCTACCACCTCCTGCCTTCGAGTTCTGAATTTGGACCTTGAACCAAGGCCGCCCGGCAGAGCTTAATTCACATGGGGGGAGGGGGGAATGCACGCTACCCTGGGGCAAGAGTGTATCACCAGATAGGATATCACAATCAATACGGCGGACTAGATCATCAATGATATAACGTTTAAAAAAAAGAAATATAGGCCTAGATGACATTAGAATTAACCCTTTGCAACTTCATTGTACCTTTCTTGTTGAGCCAACTTATCTAACTGTATTTACTGTATATACACTATAAATTAGTTCAAGTTAACCATTGTAATCTGTCACTGTTTGATCAGTGGCAAGTTGATATCTTAATTTTTAACATGAGTCCATCTGAATAATGTTCAGACAGGTAGGTTAGATAGGCTACACATTAACAAAGAACCCAGTGAGCAAAAGGCAGAATCTAGACGTAGAGGGGTGGAAATCTCAGGTTGAGACACGTTTTGACGTTAATGTCAAAACATGTCAATTCAGCTCAGGTTTTACCCGGATATAGCCTGGCTACATCCTAGCCGGTTAAATAACATTTCAACCAAATTTAACCGGTTTTTCACCTGAACACAAGACGGTGTTTCAACACAAAATGTTCACTGGGAAGGAGCAGCTGCATGACAAGGATACTTGGGAGGGGGGGCGGGGGGGGGTGTTCGTTCTGTGCAACCTAGTGAGCTCTACCTGACCGAGGCTACTGCCTGCCTTTCAGTGGGCTGGAGCGGAAAATCGAACGTTAAGATTTATTTAGGGCAGTGCCGGGAGGGACATGTAATAAAAACCCTCAAGACATTTTCTAAAAAAAAAGCTTTATTGTTCTCAAGCTGCAACAGTTTGGAGGCAGTTTGCAATACATTTCCCATGTTTCAAGTAGGGGAAAAATTGTAAATAAAATATTTACATTGAAATGATGAAACATTTAAAAACTGAAACACTGGTGCAAATACATTTTCTGATTAAAAAACAGCGGTATGAAACAGTCAAAACACATGAGAGGTTACATAAATCAACTTAAAACAACCTTAAAATATGATCCAGGCTAAATCCTATGAAAAAAAATGTAACAAATTGGGACTAATCAGCTCCCGAAGACTCTGCCCAAAAGTCATGGTCCTCATTGTTGAAAGTCCAGTTCTGCTGTGAGACTGTTCTTCGTTGTGATCCATTTCTGTCACTCTCAGAAAAATCACCTGGAAACAAGAGATGTAATTTAAGTATAAAAAGACCATGAGCTAGGATAGTACCTACTTCCGGCAAAGAGCTCAGTATGTTCAGAGGTGGGAAATCGTTTTGTGATGTTTGTTGCATTGGAAAGCAATTCCATAAACTCACAGTGCATGTACGGCAGCTCAAGCACATTTACGTGTGTGCAGACTTTAGAACAAGGGTGTTGCATTACAGGTTTTAAAACAATATTGTACACCATCATTCAGTCACCATTCAGTTGTGAACAGCATACAATAATGTATCTGTTCAACCAATGTGCCAGATGACCAGCTGGACCTAATGGAGCACACTGCGGCAACATCACAATCCTGCAGGTTCCTCCTGTACAACATCTGACCACATACTCCACCTAGATACTTGACCAGACCATGGTAATCTCACGTCTAGATTACTGCAACTCCCTTCAGGCAAGCGTACCACCCTTCTGCATTCTGCCTCTACAAGTCATCCAGAATGCGGCTGCCCGACGAAGTCAACCTTTCCGAAGTTCTCACGTCACTCCCCTGCAGAGGTCCCTCCACTGGTTACCGGTTGCCACCAGGGTCAGGTTAAAAATTCTGACTTTGGCCTACACTGCAGCCAACAGGACAGCCCCTTCATCTACAGAACATAATTGAGCCCTACACTCCAGCTCAACCACCCGCCCTCCGTGTGAATGGTTCTCGCTCGTCCCGAATGCAGAGCTTCTCCACCTTAGCTCCCCAGTGGTGGAACAAATAGGCTTCTTCCCATTCCTCTGCAAACCGCTCAGTCACTGCCTGCTTTCCTGTACCAGTTGTATCTTATATCTTGATCTTCTAGTACTTTCATGTAGCACTTGTATCTTGACCTTGTCAAGAATAATAATAATAATAATAATGCCTTGCATTTATATAGCGCCTTTCTCACACTCAAAGCGCTTTACAATGATGAGGGGGAAACTCGCCTCAGCCACCCCCAATGTGTAGCACCCACCTGGGTAATGCAACGGCAGCCATTTTGCACCAGAATGCTCACCACACTGAACTAATTTTAGCCAATTAAACTGAGGGATGATTAGGTAGCAGATTGAAAGAGCTAGGTTGGGAGTTTAGTCAGGACACCTTGCGATAAAAACCTTTGCAATAAGTGTCATGGAATCTTTAATGCCCACAGTGAGTCCGGACCACGGTTTAACGTCTCATCCAAAAGATGGCATCGCCTACAGTACATGTCCCCATCACTGCACTGGGGCATTGGGGTTTATTTGAACAGAGGGAGGATTGCCCCCTACTGGCCCAACACCACCACTTCCAGCAGCAACTTTGTTTTCCCAGGAGGTCTCCCATCCAAGTACTAACCAAGCCCACACCTGCTTAGCGTCAGCCATTCAGCGGGAGCAGCATGGTGGTATGGCTGCGAACAACTACATGTTGTAGTTCTTTTATTGTGTCTCTTGTAATCGTGCCTCACTTCTATCTTAAGACTTAGCCATAGCTTTACTGACATGACCTTAAGACTTAGCCATAGCTTTACTGACATGACCTTAAGACTTAGCCATAGCTTTACTGTGTGAACTTGACATTCATGGCTTTGGATAGCTACCACTTTGACAGAATTGTACTTTCTGACCTGTGCTTATATTTGTTCCACTGACCTTTTGTATGCACTGATTGTACGTCACTTTGGATAAAAGCGTCTGCTAAATACATGTAATGTACTGTAACCAACATGGCTAAGTGCATCACATTAGGGCAGAGACAGCTGTCGATAAAAGCTGAGCGCCATTGACTGGGCTCAGAATTACATGGGGTTATCGCTCCCATGCTCCTAGGATGCATAGGCAAGTTTCTCAACTAACTCTCCAGCTGTTCCAGAATCCAGTCCCTGATGAGTGGCACTGAGGTGTAGACTCCGGGTCTGCGGAATCTTCCACAGCCCCGGCTCCAGCTGGTCACTCCGTAGACAAAGTAACTGGAGTCTTCTGACCGGCACACCAAAGCCCCTCCCGAATCTCCCTGAGGAACACGACACAGAGAAATGAGACGTTACATTAAACACTGGTAGCCTATAGATCTATCCTGGTCCACCACGAGACCACGGTCCAGGAGGCAGTTATCTATGCGACTCAACTATTTTATAGGCCAAGCTGAACCAATCCAACCAATTTTGGTGGTCAGAGATTTTGGTGGTTTACAAAAAGATGGAAAGCCTTGCTGGTCAAACAGAAAGAAACAAAACAGGAAACAGACAATTCCTGATTACTCAGGCACAAACAGAGGAAGTATTGCTGGCTACATTGCTGCAATTCAGCCCTTTAAGGTACAGCAGTAAAATGCATTTGCACCATTATGCTAAACCATTTATCCAAATAAAAGCATTGGTCAATTTGGTAAAATAGTTTTTTTTAATTCTTTTTTTGCAAGGTGTTCTTTCTAAAAACAACTACTTTTCCAGGATTTGTGGGGGACAGTCAAAAATGTGTCATTTTGACTCAGTTGTTAAAAATCACACTTCAGACTTGAAAGTTACCAATCACACTTAAGAAAATTATACAGTTGCACTCAAAATTATTCAACCCCCTTCACTTTTTTCACACTTTATTGTGTTGTAGATTTACACTCAATAACCCATAATAACAAAGTGAAAACATGTTTTTAGAAATTCTTGCAAATGTATTAAAAATCAAAAACTGAAATCTCTCATGTGCATAAGTATTCAAACCCTTTGCTTTAATGTATTTTTAAAGTATCATATTTCATATTTGGTCACATATCCTTTGCATGCTGTTACTTCCTGAAGTATGTGACCCATCAACATTAAAAGACTCTCAATATCTTATTTTCAGGTACTGTTACAAGCGATACTATAACCTCTCTGCATTTGAATGGATCTCTATGGGAATTGGAGGGGTGAGACTAGATTCAGCTGTAAATTACACTGGTACAGTATGGAACACATGACTGGCGAAATGGCTGTAAGTTATCAAGAGTCTAAGGCAGCGGTGTCAAACTCCTTCCATCGAGGGCCGAGTGTATGCAAGTTTTTGTTCTAACCATGCTCTGCACCAGCTGATTCCACTAATTAGTTCACCTCCTTGGTTGAAGAGCTGAGCTAATTAGTGAAATCAGCTGGTGTAGTGGACAGTTGGAACAAAAACCTGCATACACTCGGCCCTCGATGGAATGAGTTTGACATCCCTGGTCTAAGGTATCAAAGGAGCCCCAAACCATCACCATACAGCCAGATATGGAGTAGATATGGATGGATCACTTTAAGGGTTTCTTCTCCTGACTAATTTTCCTATAGAACTCTATGGGGAAAAAAAAAGTTCTAGTCCTTTTTAAAAACCTCTCCATTTGATTTGACTGAAATTATGTCAGCAGCCAGGACAGTGCAGTTTCAGAATCCTCCACCAGAGGGCTCTGCGTCAGCAGAAAAGCCCTGAGACTCCAAACTGTGGAATGTGGTTAGATATTTGTCTTAGAGTTGCTGACAACCCCCCCCCCCCCCCGCCCACCCCATTGTTCTCCCCTGTTGCCAGTAAAGCAAAGCTGGGAACTCACCAAGCACGCATCCTTCCCCTCCAACAGTGGGAATCCCGCACAGAACATGTTGCGAGTCAGCCTGCCGGGGTAGTACTGCTCACACTCTCCGCGACCCAGTACCGGCAAGTCCAGCTGCTGCAGGGTCCTGTTACCCTGTCCAACTGCCCCAAACAACACTCTCTTATGTAATAAACAGTTTCATAGTAGATGACGTATGGCAGACAATTAATATTGTTATTATTATTGATTCATTAATTTGACAAATGCCCTTATTCAAGGGGATTTCTGAGGCCATCAGGGCAAGATTAATAATTAATAAACACATATCGCAGGAGCAACAACACCATAAGCACAGTGGAAAAAATAACAGCATATAACAGGAACAGTATGTGTTAGCATAAACATACTCAGGTGTCAAAAACTGTTCCTTGGAGGCAACATACTTGAAATAATAATTTGAAATAATTTGAACAAAGAGGTATGGTGTATTTACAGTGACACAATTTCTTTGACCGGGCTGAATTTTCTTGACATAAATTCACAGAGAAGTGTGAATTTCTTTGTGACCTTACAACAGGAAGTGAGAAAATGACAGGATATGTCAAATATTTCAGGACATTTCTCTGTGACATGCTTGGATTGTTCAAATAACTGCACATCAAAACCTGTGTAACAAAAATGCAGTCAAAAACAAATCTCCACCCTTGACTACAATCATTGCCGTGTCAACAGAAACAGTTGCCTTTCAAGTTTTGTCAAGCTGCTAATCCGGCTGGATATACATCAACTGCCACACCTGTGAGGCCGCCCCACCCAGAGACGGTGCAGACGTGGGAGGGCGGGACTTCCTGTCGGGAGCTAGGCAGGCAGACGGGGCTGACGCACTCATTGAACTTCAGAGGGGCGTCCAGCTCCACGAGCGCCGCATCATAATCAAGCGAGGCTTCATTGTAGCCTGGGTGAAATACGATCCTCCTCACTGCACGTCTCTATCGAGAAACAGGGAGAAAGTGGGAGGAGATTACAGAGAACGGTCTCCGTAGTAACACAGCTCAGGGAGCCAGAGTAGGCCCTCACCTGCTCACCGGGGTCCCTTCTGTTGAGGTCGTGGTCTCCCACGACGACTGAAAGAAAACTGGCGTATTTCCTCTCCCTGGGAAAAGCAAGCAAGCAGCCAGTGCAGGTAAATTAAACCAGAGTGGCTGACTGTCTGTACAATCTCAAAGCTGCAAAATGTGCAAAGCGGCGAGCCTTTATTAAAGGGGATCACACACAGAGCTTGCATCATTGTTTTCCCAGTGATAAAGTGTGTTGCCAGTTTGCACCCTTCAACTTTTATGCACAGTTACGCAACGGCTATCCGCGATTATTGTAAGACGTGTCCTAGTATACAATGCGTACTATTGTTCACGTGAGGATGCGCTCATATGGAATAGTAAAATAAAATGGAAATGATCAAAATGAAGTCAGATCCGGTCCGGGGTTGACGCTCCCAGACTCACAGGCTGTACAGGCAGTGGGCGGCAGTCAGGACCCAGGCAGGCCGTACGATGGCCCCCCCGCAGATGTGCTTGGAAGCCAGACTCAGGCTCGCCTGCCACGGCCAGGAGTGAGGCTCCGCCTCCTCCCCGCCCACCAGCCGGATAGGGGCAGAGCTGCCAAAGATGTGCGGCATTCCACACGAACCTGTGAGAGAGAGCAGCCATGTCCAGTACTGCCCAGAGACGTACCCACTGCAAACAGGCCTGGCTACTAGTCTACTGCATATCCACCTCCTACATAAAGAGGGCAAACCAAATTAAATAATTATAAACTTTATAAAATATAAACCAAAAGTACTAATTATATCATGAAAACCAGTCAAAAAAAGACAATGAAATCAAACAATGTTTAAAAAAAAAAAAAAAGATCATGAGTATAAATAATGCCTGGGCATTAGTAAAACTGCAAAGAGGGGGGAAAATTTTTTTTTAATAAAAAAAACATCTGTTGTTGAGCCCATTTATGCTGTGATTAGATTGATAGGACATGCTTAATAACATGCCTTGCCTGTCGCATGCTTTTATTACAACCATTTAACATAACACAGTAAAGCGTCAAGCTAAGTAATAAAGATTCATAATAATGGCATCTGTTTAGTTAAATTATCACAAAACAAGGTCATTTTCTCTCAATTTCCCCTCGTCTCTATCAAGGTCTAAATGGTGAGTTTCCTTCTTTACTTCAGATGTGTATTTTGATGTCTGCTAAATACCACACAAGCCTCACAGAGGAAATCTCTCTAATTAGGATGCCACAATGCTCGCCCTGAGGACCGAGAAAAAAAAGAAATAAAAAGTTGGCTCAGTGGACAAACCAGGCCTCGGGGGAGAGGAAACATGGGCGTAGTCATCATCGCCGGCTTTCTCCTCCTGTTCGACCGGTTCCTCCTGGTGCAGATCTGTCAATTTGAAATGTTGGTTTCCAAGTGTCAGCAGGATGATTAAGTACGCCATAGTAATGTAAACAGAACAAGCACAAGGGATCCTGACTGAAACTCGTTCCTGACCGCAGGTGTGCCTGCTTCTCTGCGGACACAAAAAAAAAGAAATATAGCTGCAAGCAGCGATTGCCGGGGACCGAGCGGCATAAACAGCATTTGTCAAACACAGACACTCCAAAATGGTGGACAATTCAAGACAATTCAGGGTTGACCCAAAAAGCAAATGTCTATGTTTCTAATCAGGGCTTTTGTCATTGTTGCAAGTCTGAAATCTCTGCAAGGGAACAGTGAATGTTTGGATCTCTATAGCGCCACCATGTGGTTTGATTGGGCTAACCCGTTGTAATTGGAGTCCTGATATAACTCTCAATCAACCCACTAAGTTTCAGAACTTTATGTCAAATGGTTTCAGAATTATTAGCATTTATGTGATAAGCCGCGCCCACTGCTAATTCATTGGCTCGTGTAGCAACTCATAATGTAATAACTGTGCATAATGTAACAACTTGAATGTAATAAAAGATCATAATGTAATAATCAGCTCATAATGTAATAAAACCATGAGCGCATAAAGTAACAACAGCTTTGCCTATGAGAAATGTGTTACATTATGAACCTAACTGTAGCAACTCATAATGTAATAACTGTTTTAAAATATCAAAATTCTGTATATAACTTTTATGAAGCATGGTCTAAGGAGCGTGTCATGTTTCATGTAAATTGGTCAAATTTTGTAGGAGGAGTAGCATTTTAAGTGTATCACAAAAAATGCTAATTAGCGGAAAATCCAATATGGCGGACTTTATGGGTCCTTGAGGCAAATTTGTTCGGCATAAACAGAGGGACCTGTATACCAAATTTTGTGACTCTAGGTCAAACGGGGCATCGGCAGTGGGCGTGTCAATGTCAAAATTTTGTCACGTGCACTACAGTCCCACCATCAATCTGCATCATAATATACTGGATCCAAGAGTTTGGCAATCCCAACAAGCCTCCCAAGTTTGGTGATCTAGGCCAAACCAGCTCACAGGAATTTTAGGTGAAAGAGGAGAAAAAAAAAATAAAATAATTTTTTTACAAAAAAAGAATCCAAACAAAAAAAATTGGGTACCAGCAGCTGTGCTGCTCGGTCCCCTGATAATAAAGACCTAGACTTCCCAAGCCAGTAATTCTACAGGAGTGTGTGTGTGCATTGCAGTTCCCCCAAAACGCAACGATAAATTAAAATAACAACGTAGTTAGCACTGCTTTGTCCTGGGGAACCTGTATGGTCACAGGTACAGAACCGCGCGTTGAGCGGTATGTGAGCGTTTGCGAAACAGCGCTCACCTCTCTCGCTGATGAAGGACACAGTGGCGTGGAAGCCACGGTGGGACACAGTGCCGTCGGAGGTGAATGTCAGCACCATCACGCTCTCGTAGCTGAGCAGGGGAGGGGGAAGAGCCCGGCCGCACAGCACCGCTTCAGAGAGGAAGTGACTGAGTCTTAGTTTGAGTCAATTACACGTAAAATGCACATAACGTTATGGCATTTATCCTCATGGAAATGTCAGGGTGTTATTTCTTATTGTAATGCATCTTGATTTATTGATGAATACAGGTATAACTGAGGCTTGGCTTCCAGTCAAGGGGGTTAGTACCTATCTCGTCCTTCCCCTCGACATCGCCGAAGGCTACCAGGGAATCGTACACGCACTCCTCTGACGGCTCCACGTCGAAGTCATCGAATTCCAGCTGCAAGACAGCACCGTTCCTTTCAACAGCCTCCCGCAGTGTTAGCGCGCGCGACGGTCTCATCACCCTGCCACAGCACAATCGTGTTACTCTGACGCAGCTTGTAAACATTACAGGAGCGTTAACCATTCGACCCGGGCGAGCACCGACCTCTCTTCGGCCCTTGAAACCGATGCCGACTGCCATGGCGGTTCGCTCTAGTTACGCATGCAAACAGTCATTAATGCATTCATGACCAGGCCCGGGGGGTGACCGAGAATCCAGGGGTTACGCTGAGGCAACGGCCGGGTAGGGGCATGTAGAAGGGACGCGGCGTTACCTTGACGACGTGGCCAGAGGGGGCGTGGATGACCCAGTGGCAGTTGGAGTCGTTGCCGTAGAGATCGGGGTAGCGGAGGCTCTGAACGACGCCCTCGGCTTGGAGGACTGCCACCGTGTCGCAGCCTGAGTCTGCACAAACACAATGGAGCATTACCTCTGTTTGACCTGCGGGCTCCCGAGCAGCGAGAGGCCCACAGCCAAAGGAGGGTGACTGACAAAACAACGAGGGCACGTTTTGGCCATAGTCCCTCTGCATTGCAATTCTTAGCCCTTTATGTACTGTGCCCCATAATACTCAACTTTAAACATCATGTACAAGGTTTATCCAGTGGAACATGCATGTTTATTCTTAGTATGGGTAACTGTACTTTTTCTTATGTATATACGCATATATAAAATATCGGTGGACAAAATATTGTAAAACCCCAGAAAAATGGCTTTAACTTTGAAGCATCTAAACTACAATTACAATAGCATCCACATGGGTGATTCCTATTCATTTGAATGCTAATTAGCAGCATGTGTCTGCTGAAAAGTGGTCTAATCAGCAGCACTTTGTGAGGTAAGTCTCAAAAGCAAGATGAGGATATACTAAAAGGGGTTCCAAAGGGGCCAAATAGTTTGTGCCCAAATTGCAGGTGCGTCGGTCACAAAGACGAAAAAAATTATTTCAGGGGGCAAGGGGAACAGTGTCAAAAATTATGAAAACATATGCCCAACACCAAAAAAAAACAGCATCAGCTAAAAATAACTGGCTGCAAGTCAAAGCTCTCCGACAGGGACAGACACTTGGTAGGATAGTTGCTAATAACCACAGAACTACAGCTCTAAAAATCACCACAGATTTGAATCAATCCATATCTGAACCAGTCTCAACAAAAAACAATATACCAGGAGCTTCACAAAGCAGGTATTTATGGCAGGGCTGCCAATCGGAAACCATTTGTATCCAAAGCTAATGCACAAAAACGCATAACATGGTGTAAGGAACACAAAATCTGGACCCCTGAGCAATGGAGAAAAGTGATATGGTCTGATGAGTCATCTTTTACTCTTTTAAATACATCTGGATGGGTTTGTGTTTGGAAAAAGCCTAAATGTCAATCCACAATGTCTGTTGCCAACTGTTAAGTATGGTGGTGCTTCTGTAGTGGTATAGGCAGCCATTTCATGGGACTCATTGGGTCCAATGATTGCTCTCCGTGGACGTGTAACGGGCAAACAATATGAAACCATTTTACAAGACCAGGTGCACCATATGGTGCAAACACTGTTCCCTCATGATGTCCCCATATTCCAACATGATAATGCCCCCATACACACTGCTCAAAACATTAAAGAATGGTTCCAAGAACATGAGGATGACGTCAAAAGCCTTCCAATTATTGGCACCCCTGCATTTATATATAGAATAAAGTAATCATTTTTAATAGAGATCCATCCATTACATTATTACTTTACTTCAACCTTATTGTCATTGTATCCTTTCAAACTCAAAGTGCTAGAGTACAGAACCAAAATAACAACGAGATAATCAGTGTTATTCACTTCACCTGTCAGTGGTTTTAATGTTGTGGCTGACCGGCGTATATATATATATACATATATATATATATATATATACACACACATACATACACACAGCATATATATATCAGTCAGCATAAAATTAAGAATGTGACTGCAAACTACCAGTAAACGCTTCAACACTACTACTACTGTATGCTGGTGCAGTGAGCCACAGTATTGTCTCTCTGTAACCATGGAATTGGTAGTAAGCGGCGACATCTCTTACAACTCTCCCGAGCAGTGCACCAAGTGCGCCTAGCAACATTCACCATGGACGCGGGGTGGCGTTTTCTTTTTTATTGTTATGAGTGCCACTGGCCTGGGAGCTAAATTATTCTTATTTTTTGTTCTTGCATCGAGCACAAACAAATGAAGTCTCTTAAGACAGATGGCTGATGAAACGGATGGCTAATCTTGCTTCCACACACTCACAAGGCCTGGCAATTGCAGGGTTGTTATGTGCATGTAGGAGATTCGTACAGGCGTGCAGTCATGTCACGGTTTTATCAAGAATGTTGCATACTTCAGAGGCAGCGTGTTTTCATAGTGCGCAAATGCCTTTCTCATTATAATCCTCGCAGGACAAATTGTCCCCACCGCACGCACACATTGTGAGCAAAACATTCCACACAAAGAAAACGGCATTAGAAACCATCAGCCCGGAGCGAAAGCGCACCACACCTGGAGCGTGAGCAGCTTTGCGGGCATACCATACCGGGCATGGAATGCCACTCGACCGCACTGAACTTGACGGAGAAGCCAGCTCCGGAGACGCTGAAGTCAGACAGGAAGCGGAGCGTGACGCTCGACGACTCCACCAGCATGGGGTAGGGGAGACTGTGGCCGCAGAACCTCCCTGAGCCGGGAGACAAGAGAGAATCATGGCATTGGTCTCCTAGAGAGTGAAAAAACAAGCAGCGGAAGTGGGCCGTGTTGCAAACACTTTAACTGTAACTCCTAAATAACCGACCTCAATCGGTCCAGAGGGGTGGCGGATGTGTAAAAGGTTGCATAAGCATGGCAGCTGAGGCAATTTCGAAAACTTTTTGTTCCCATTTTTGCGATGACCACTTACAGCCAATCACATACTGGAGTTCCAGTAATCTTGCATCAAGACGTATCGTTAGAGTATCGCAATAGAGTAAAAGGTGGCACTTCACAAGGCTGTCAATCTCCATCAGAACTTTCAACATATAAATTAAGGCGTCGAATAATTAGGTAGGTCGCTTATGGGAGGCAGTTATGTGGAAGTTTACTGTATTTGAAATATGTATAAGGATTCACGTAATGCAAGGGTGCTTGGCTCTATTCTTGTATGGCTTATACATCTGTGCCATCTACCAACCTATTCCTCCACTGATTTGAGTGTAGTTTAGAGACAGAATTATTTGGGGAGGCATTTAGCGTTATATAACACAATATATTTTAGTGAATTTTTGCTCATCCCTGCTCCTCACCTCATCCCCTTCCCACCCCCACCCTGCAAAACCGGCTGAGTGCCACTGCTTGGAGGCAAAAGCCGCCGAGGTTGGGATAATTTGGAACGCGACCGCTGGGTCACCCCAGAGAGGTGCAGTGTTTGGTCTCTCACCGATAAGCCTGTCTGTGCCAGCGAACACAGCCAGCTGGTCGCTGGTGCAGTGGGTGTCGTTCTCGATGTCAAACTCCAAAAACTCCAGCAGGATGCTCTTCCCAGCCGGGACATTTATTGTCCAGAGACACATCCTAACACAGACAATGATCAGGTGCATATTTAGTGAAATATTTCTCTCTTCACAGCCAGTGTGCAGTGCCTCAATATTCCCATCACCACAGCTAGTTTTCACTGGCTCAATATTCCCATCACCACAGCTAGTGTTCACTGGCTCAATATTCCCATCACCACAGCTAGTGTTCACTGGCTCAATATTACCATCTCCACAGCTAGTGTTCACTGGCTCAATATTCCCATCACCACAGCTAGTGTTCACTGGCTCAATATTCCCATCACCACAGCTAGTGTTCACTGGCTCAATATTCCCATCACCACAGCTAGTGTTCACTGGCTCAATATTACCATCTCCACAGCTAGTGTTCACTGGCTCAATATTCCCATCACCACAGCTAGTGTTCACTGGCTCAATATTACCATCTCCACAGCTAGTGTTCACTGGCTCAATATTACCATCTCCACAGCTAGTGTTCACTGGCTCAATATTCCCATCACCACAGCTAGTGTTCACTGGCTCAATATTACCATCTCCACAGCTAGTGTTCACTGGCTCAATATTCCCATCACCACAGCTAGTGTTCACTGGCTCAATATTCCCATCACCACAGCTAGTGTTCACTGGCTCAATATTCCCATCACCACAGCTAGTGTTCACTGGCTCAATATTACCATCTCCACAGCTAGTGTTCACTGGCTCAATATTCCCATCACCACAGCTAGTGTTCACTGGCTCAATATTCCCATCTCCACAGCTAGTGTTCACTGGCTCAATATTCCCATCACCACAGCTAGTGTTCACTGGCTCAATATTCCCATCTCCACAGCTAGTGTTCACAGGCTCAATATTCCCATTTCCACAGCTTGTCTTCACTTGGGCTGCATTCAAATTCCAGTTTAACACGCTCCCTTCCCTTGCTGTCTTCTTTTTTTTTTTTTGTACAAAGCTTAAATTCATAACTCCAAATTCTCCCTCCCTGATGACTTGGAATTAATGTGCCTTATTTTGTTCAGAAATAAATTATGGCCAGTTAGGTACTGTTTACATTTTCAAAATAAATGAAAATATTTTTTTTATTTCGCATACATTTTTTTTCTGTTGTACCAAAAATGTAACTGTGAAGTCAAAACGAACGGAACGAACCAAAACAAACATAACAACTCCTCCCCCCGCAACCCCCCGCCCGAGGGCCTGAGCAGCACTGTTAAAAGACTCTGCGGAGAACCCTGAATCCAAATAACCCGTAATTACCTTCGCTTTTTGACGTATTTAGAAACGGCACTATGCAAAACATGAAGGCATAGCACGAAGGCAGAGGACAAACTGTGGAATTTACTGCCTAGACAGGCTCCACAATGAGTAACACACACATTAAGACCAGACAGGAGATTTTTGTATTTGAAAAGGAAAAGCTTTCATATTGAGTTCTCCAGCACCCACTCATTGTTCTTGTAGCTGTGGCCTGGATGGTCCGGATTCCGGACGAGACCCCTGAAACCAGAGCGGATCCCATCACTTGCACTGCAAAGCCCTGTGGAATGGGGTAAATCCCACTGAGTTTCAGAAAAACACTGCAAAGTAATATGGTATTCTTTCGGTTACACACAGAGCTGTATTGAGGTGTCATCATATCTTGTATGAGCTGCAAAAGCAGGAGCACACAGCAGAAAAGTCAAACAAAAGAAATGTCCACATTGTTTTCAAAGCCCATAGTCTCACAGCTACATACACAACAACTTCAACCATTAACTTTACAACTTACTTGATGATGATTTTCTGTTAAGTTGTGTTGCTAGAAACAAACCAAATTACAGAAATAAGGAATAAAACCCAAATTATATTAAAATAAATGCAACCCCTCACATACAGAAATAATTTACTTCATAGGTTCACAACCTTCTCTGAGGTTCTTTTTGATCCAAGGCAGGAACATTTTGACATCGGTGAAGACCCCGGGCGAGCCTCTCTTCCACGGGGGCTTGCTTCGGTTGTTGATCCAGCTTCGGCCACAGCCCTTCCCCCATGACGTCACCCCGACCAGGGCCCAGCGGCCTCCCTCTCTGGGGCAGACAAGAGGGCCACCGGAGTCTCCCTGAGGGCGCATTGAGGTGTTGCGAAGTGGGATAAACTGCGCCGGGTTTCTGGTACTCACGCAGCACGGGTGGTTTGGGGGCGGGTCGCGTACCTGGCAGGCGTCTTTCCCCCCGTTCTCTGGCCCGGCACAGACCACAGTGACGGTCTTCTGGCCAGGCGTCACCGTCTGGATGACGTACTTGCACTTGGCCTGCTCTACTAGGTCCAGCTGCACCTCATGGAGGATGGTAGGCAGGTGGCCGCCTGCAACACACACACACACACACCCCAGATTCAACTAACCTGGACAGGCTCTTGTGTGGAGCATCTGTCATTTTTCAAAATAAGCGTCTGGCCCTGCCACAGCTTTCAATCATGACAAAATAATGACCCATCTGGTTGATCGAACACCTGCAGTATGCCAGGCTGTCAGATGTACACTTCTCTAGTGCACTTAGAGCTCTCCTACTCTTTCCTCCCCAACGTGGAATGCCCGGTCATGCTAATCGCAACCACCGTCGTTCAGGAGTGCAGACCAGCGTGTGCTGTCCTCCAAAACATGTGATGTCAGCTACCGCTTATCACACCGCAGTTTGCAAGGCTCACACAGACACAAGTCAGAAGGAGACACGTCATGTGCACCGCAACAGATGGACTTGCGGGTGCCCAATTGGCCAGCGGGGGTGGCTAGTGAGTGATGGGACACTGTCAGCCGAATTGACTGAAATCGTCCAATCGCTGGGCACCGCTGGTGCCAATTGTGTTTTGCCTTTACGGAGCTGCTGACCACAGTTGGCACTGGGACAGTATTGATTTGATGCCAGACTTTGGGGCCCATCCAAGCATCATAATAGAGTCTTAACAGGATGAGGCACCCAGCAACGCAGTCTGAATTTAACATCTTGGGAATGAGAGAAAGAGATTCCTCTGCAAGGATGGAATTTGACAGTGAACACCAGGGGGTGAATACCAACCCCTAATATTTGGAGCACGCCTAAAGTTTCATGCAAGACGCTAAACAGCGCACTACTTTCCAGTCCAGCGTGACTGAATCATTGTAATCCACTGCATACCACGTGTTGACGAAGTGCAGTGACTCCTTTTGCGGTGCACAAGAGAATTACGGGATAGGACCTTCACGGGCGGCTATGATCTTGCTCGCCTCCCCACCGGGATCAACATGAGCCCGGCTCTGATGCATCGCTCACTCCTGCTCCACCTCGCAAAAAGAACAGCTGTTCCCAGATCTGACACGCAAGAGCCTTTCAGAAACATTCGCTACCAACAGCCGTCAACGGCATAACCCAGATTAATTCATAAGCAGCTCAATGTCTTCATTAAGAATTCGGCCTCTGCAGCATTTCCAGGCGCATTTCCAAATGCATCTGTGTGTGATGTGCAATGTTAAACTACATCAGCACAAAGCACACGTTATGGCTGACTGCCATTTCCGGTCCTCAGCATAATTCAGCCTTGAAAATGTGACAAAGAGGAGAATATTTAATGGAAGGGGGGGGATTCAGGTCTTACGCTCTCTTATCTGCCCCCATCCGCTCATGACGCAGGCAGCCCCTGGCAGGAAAACCTCATTGGGGAGGGGAAGGCATATTGGCTGAGCATACCTACCTGCCGGAAATAATTATAATAATTATTACCATTGCATTCATTACTTCTGCCGCATTGTGAACGCGGCCCTTTGAAAGCTATTCACTTTCACTGTCTTTGTTGACTTTAAAGATTACCTGCCAACCACATCTAACCAAGTTCCACAAAAGGATTAATGTCATTTACATTCCTGGCTTACAAAAGAGTTTATGTTAGTCTCTGACAGTGAGCTTGCCCAGAGGCAAAGAGGCAAAGCTCACCAAATTTGATCTGTCCGCTCAGCTCCAGAAGCGCGATGTCGTAGCTCATTGGGGTGGAGTGGTGGTACTTTTCGTGGACTCTGATGGACCTCACAGTGAAGGTCTGTTCCCCAGCGTCCGCCACTCGGCGGTCAAACTCCCCAACCGCAACGTCCACGTTCTTCAAAAACCGCCTGGCGGGCGAGCGAGCGTCCACAGGTCGTGACAGGACACAACAGCAAATACTCAGTGGGGACACTTCAGCTAGATTGAGGGAGCCTACGGCAGCCTGTGAAGGACCTATACCTCCATCAGAAGGAAAGCACCACCTACTTTGACAGCGTGGAGAAGCAGTGTGCGGCTGACAGGATCCATCGATCTGTGAGGATCGCCGCTCCGCAGAAGTGTGAACCCCTGGACCTCAGAGACACCTTGAAGGGGCCATAAAAGCGCACAGTAAAAGCTGACACAGAAAAAGCCCACCCAGCCTTTTGGGAATGACACGATTGTCTTATGCCAAGTGCAGAATACACGACTTTCAAAATCAAAAAAATCGCTGTACCGCTCACATTACGCAGCATTCTTTCTTGTAATATGTTGTCTTGTCCCACTGAGTATCGACATAGTGGTGTGCACGCTACAGTTGAGCACAGACGAAGTTCACAAATTACGTTCAACTGGAGGGATACCTGGCAAAGACCATATTATCTCACGAAAACACCCACGAGAGGTGGCCGTTTCTTTTAACGTGACCAAAATGGAGAGTGACAAAGAGCAGCTCGCCGTTCTAGTTGTTTGTGCGCTCAAAAGCAGAAGACGAGGACAAAGCGCAAAATACGAAGGAGACAATGGTTGAGGAGACGCAGGCAGCAAGGATTGTCTGTTCTGCTGAGAGTTGGAGGTAAATAAAGCCCAAATAATAGTGCAATGAATACAAAGCCATGTTGTTTTGTAGTCATTCCCACATCCTCCCGCTGGTTTCCTTGTGTAGACTGCACTTGCCATTAGCCTGTATTACCATCTGCTATGTGCTGTCATGGCTCATGCCAGCCTATGAAAACACTATTGCCTGGCTATGGAGTGGTTAATAGTTTGATTGGTTAATATCAAAAATGGGCCCTCAAGCTCTCCCATCACTTATCATTGGAGGGGTAGCCAACCCTGGCCCTGGAGGGCTGCAGGACCTCCTGGATTTTCTGTTTTCATCTTTAAAACAGTGACCAATTCAAAACCAAGACAGCATGTGAGGTGAGTTAACTGTAACAACTGCTAAATGCTTTAATGAAGTACCAGGAAACAACGAAAACCAGCAGATCCTGTGGCTATGACCAGGGTTGCAGCCCCACTGAGTTATCTGTAGGGTGATGAAGGACACAATCGCATACCAGCCAAGGGTGGGATCCGTACTTTGCTCCCCGACCCCCAACAATTCTTAGCGAACGATCCAAGAGATTCTGCACCTGGGGATGGCCACACTTTGAACCTTAAGGGAAACAAAGCACACAAACAAACCAAACCACAAACAAAGAAACTTATTTTAACATTACATTACATTACATTTATTTAGCAGACGCTTTTATCCAAAGCGACGTACAGTAAGTGCGTACAGAGACATCATCATCATTACAGAACAGACAAGGCGAAGCACATCCTTTGCATAATGTAGCAGCTATCCCTAGCAATGAACGTTGACTGTAGTTCACAGTAAGCTGTGGGCAAATCAGCAATACCACACTTCCATTCCAAATACTATTATAAACTATACTATTATAAACCATTCCAAATACTATTATAAACCGATTCCAAATACTATTATAAACTATAATAAACGGACAGGAAAACACAGGGAACAGGGAACTGATATTCCTAGGGTGAGGATATCAGTCAAGGTGGAGTTCTGAAGAGGTGTGTCTTCAGGCCTCGACGGAATGCAGGCAGGGTTGGGGTAGAACGTAGGGGAATGGGAAGTTCTTTCCACCACTGAGGTGCTAATATGGAAAAACTCCGCAGTCGGGACAAGCGAGAGCCTTTGACACGGAGGGGGGGAAGTGCCAGTCGCCCTGCTGTAGAAGAGCGAAGTGGTCGAGCAGGAACATAGTTCTGGATTAAGTCCTGCAGGTAGGCGGGGGCCTGTCCTATTGACTGCAGTGTAGGCCAGGGTCAGAACTTTGAACCTGATCCTGGCTGCAACTGGCAGCCAGTGGAGAGACCTCCACACACCACACACACCAGCCAGACATGACTTAAAGAGGAACTATTGTAAAGTTTTCGATCATAGTTTCTATAGGTTCTCTAATGGATCATAAATCATTTTTAATGCTAACATATTCTAACACCCTAGCCAAGTTGTAACCAAAGTTTGAGGTTGAAGCATGAGAACCAGTTGCAAGGGCGTATTAACACACTTCCATTCCTTCCTCCCGTTTCCCACTCAACACCAAAACATTTTTCTGGCAAAGGAATGACCTGGAGCACATTTTAAAAATTATTTTCCATCAATCTGCTACAGCAGGTAAAATTACACAGGAACATTTCCCTGTATTTGACCTTGGATTCACATAATTTATAACAAATCCCAAAACCTCATGCATGTGCTACTTACTGTATTGGGGGTCACAGGCAAACTGAGCTTACCTCCTGAGAATGGTATGGTGTTGTCGCCATGGCGGCAGGAACACAGACAGAACAGAGCCACAGAAGTCATCACCCAGGAATCCTGCATCCTGTCCCAGGACTGAGGGCCTGCTCACAGCGGCAGGGGCATTTATAGAGGAAGAGGGGGGACACTTCCCCTGACAGGAGGGGGGTCGTTACTCGTTAACCAGGCCAAAGGATATGAAACATGGGCAGTTGAGACTCAAGAACGGCGCCCAGTTGTCATCCGCCGCCACCTGACATTTGGCTCGGTTTACTGTCAACACCGCCGCCGGGAACCGTAGCAAAACCTCGGCCACGCCGCGTTCAGGGCGCTCACGATCGACCGCAGTGGCTGCACACTTCCTTGTCAGAGAACCCCCTTCCATAAACGAGCCACATCCGCAAATGCAAATCGCAGAGCAGGCAAATCAAAAGCACGAGACACGGCCATCAAAATAGTGTTTCAAATAGCAGGCATGACAGACTAATAAAATCCATCCCAGCATGGAAGGACAGAGGACAAATGTTAACCACCGGCCGCCTGCTGGGGGTGATATCTGTGCTACGGCCAAAAGGAAACCCCTATAAAAGGGCAAGAAGAAAGGAATCTCCATTATCACAACAATGCCAAGGGACTGCGGTCCACCTAATGTGAACCCATAGAAACCGGAACCACCGCTAAAGTACCTACGTCTTCCACATAAACAGTCGAGTCACGCAGGTTCAGTTTTACTGTTGACAACGCAAACAAAAGTGAGACCGAACACACTGCAAAGAATCTTTGATGACGCTACACTTGGCATTTGACTCTGAAGGTATGGGAGGACCAAGGAAGGAAATGGGGAATTTTTTACCCTTCTTTTCAAGTCTGTGAGCGTCATTTTTCAGAACACGTGCCAAAAGAAAAGAAAATTATCGGACAGTAATTTACACGGCGCCCCATATACGGGGAAAAATCTGGAAATTCATCCATTTTCCTCTGATCTGGCAATTTTGGCTTGAAAGCATCAGACAGGCAGCTGCCAGCCTCTATCCTTCCTTAAAATCTTCATGACCTTTCTGAAAAGAACAGGTTGGCATTTAAAAGACCGCTTTGTCCATTTCACCTTATACCCTGTAAGCTGCGCCTGTAGATATCAAAACCCAAAATATGGTTAGGTTTTTCAGGGCCACTGACCATTTTCAACATTAATTTCGCATCTAGCTTAATTTTTTAATCTGCAAAAGTGCAACGTTTTAAGCCAACCCCGAATAATATGAGACCTGTTCAGTAAATTGGTAATAATGACAATTACTTGATGTCGTTTCCATATTTATAATCCGAGGCATGGGAAACATTTACTAGATCAATAATCAACATTGAGAGAGCGATATAACGCCACTGTAAATCAAAGTGTGCTCCTCTCTGTGGGCCTTGCCTTAAGCGCAAGGCGCCACATGCTCAACTCCAACCAGGAGCTCCCTGCACCGAACCTGCAGCCAGTGCCAGGCCCTGGAAATTAGCCTCACGCAATCCAGAGAAAGAGACTGAGACTAAAGGAGCTGCCCTCGCCGTCCCACCAGGAGGGTCCGGCGCTCTGTGTGCGCAGCTTTTCTCTCAGGGTCAGGGGTCAGGGATTGAACCGGTAAACAAATATGTTCGGTGAAAAATACATCCCTGTGTGCAGTGGGTCGCCTCTTCACAGGTTGTGGGAAAAAAAAGAAAAGAAATGATGCGCATTTACAGACTGGCACGCATCCAGGGTGAGACCCCTCACGCCGCTTCCTCTTCCTACAGGGGCAAAGCGTAGGGGTTCATCTTTCCTCTTCCTACAGGGGCAAAGCGTAGGGGTTCATCTCTTCAGATGCACACTGCACCGCAGCTTCTGGACTTGGGATGTGGGGGGCACAATTAGAACAGATATTCAGAATCTTTATTATCAGTAGCGATAAGGCATGGTCCTGTGCATTGCATTCCCTACACCAATGAAATTTATTCTCACACCTTATTTTATTTATTATTTTAACCTTTATTTATATACATGGTAGGTTGACTGAGCATGCATGCTCACCCTGTTAACCCCCTCCCCCAACATAGCATATATATATTCATACTAAATTATATACTGCATAAAACAGAAGAATTTACAAAATATTTTGTCCATTTCTCTCTAGGTGGCAGGTTGGCTAATTATTTGGCAAAAACCGCAGAAAAAATTAGACCGCTAGGCCATTTCTGTGCAAAACAAACTCACTCCAAGACTTATTTTTTATTGTAGGAGGTTTTGTACTGGTAGGAGTAGACCTAACTACTAGAACATATAGTCAGAGAACTCTTTCCTGCATTGCGACGTGGTTAGTCTAGCGGAAGAGAGAAGGTTAAAGAATGCCTTTTTACGGAGAGGGACAAAAGCAGAGTCGGGAATCTGCTTCCAGGAGTCGAGACACGCTGCTGTCGTCGTCCAGTACTGCCGTAAGCCCATTGGTCCGGAGAGGAAACACTGAAGAAGTTAGTCTGGGAAATGGCATATCTTCTGATAATTCTCCCTTTATCGTCTTTGTATGAAACAAATTCAAACGTTTTTGTGTGTTCTCTCCTTCCCACGATGACAATAGCGAACACCGATCTCCAATACAGATACACACTTTTTCAATGAAACTGACCCTTTCATTACATTAAACTTAGATAATTACTTTCCTACTTCTTTATAGACATGCCTACACAGAGAAGCTGGCATGTTTTTTAAGCATGTCCTCATTCACAAGATATTAAACCTCAATAAAGTCAGAGAAGATGCACATTTCCCCCACATTTTCTTCAGAAAGGGTTTTGGCTTCAACTTGTCTTTTGACCGTTACCTGCCTGAACCACTCCAAATCTGGTCAGCTCCACACCAGAAAAATAAAACTGGCCTACGGGGTAAAGACATTTGAGCGGGATCTCCCAGGACAGGTTGCCCGGCAACGGCAGCACACAAATGGCACTGGCAGCACCGCACACACCAGGGTCGCTGTTCTGCTCGCTCGGGCTCCACGTCCTTGACAGCAGCATTAAAGCTTAATCAAGCCTCTGAAAGGAATCGTACAAACGCTCCCGACGAAATCCAGATGAGCCCCATGAATAGCCTTTCATGCATGGCTGGAAGTAGGTCAGACAGCACAACATAAGACCGGTATCTTCCATTCCCCCCCTCCCCGCCCTACCCACTTCCCAATCCACTGAAAGGATGGCAAGCTTGCGTTGTGTTCATTAGAAGATTCATATCAACTCTTCAGAATATGAAGCCGCACTGCGTAAATCGAGGTCGCGGGATGCATTCAGTACTCTCACAGAATTCGGAGTAACTCCCGAGTAAGGAAAAGAGACGGTCACAAACAGGCCAGTCAATTTGTCTACGAAACCTGACCCAGCTCTTCCGTTTCAGATGAACGTGGTAAATTAAAAGGTTGAATGAAGACAAGCCTGAAATTCCCATCTACAGAAGAAAACCATCAGCAAATCCCTTCTAAGACTAGATGGTCCACCACAATATGCAAACTCAATTAATAGCAGTTAGATATATACCCTGAAAAGCTGCCCCATTCATAACAGTTCAAAACAAGTATAGGGCCTACTAGAGCAGCACAAGTTTTGTGGACTTAATGCCGCCATGCGTGTATGCACACAGTGACCTAAACGGCAGGACACGGATCAAAGAAACTCATAAAAACAGTCAAATTCAAATAGGATTTCACATAGTTTATTTTTTTCCTTTTTTTTTTGGTTTACAAACAAAGGCACCCATTGATTTTTTTTGTCCATTAACTGTGGCAATACATGTTTTAAACTCCTTCTGAACTTAAGATCGTGTACAAGGGGATTTCTTTTGTATTTGTACAATAAACACAACAACAACAGCAAAAAAAAAAAAAAACGATCTCAGAAAATGAGGGGATATACATCATTCACCTGGGCACTGCACGGTATCAACCTCTGAGGGGTAACTAAACAAAGCTGTACTATACTATACTGAGGACAACACAAAGAGTACTACTTGGCAAGCAGAAAGAACAATAAAATAAAACAGTAATAAATTTAACATACATGTTGTCTCTTATGAGACGAGGATAAAAATAAAGAATTTGGAATGAAAAAATAAAATGGAGTTACTGTTAAACATAGGCATGTAATGCCCTCTGAACTTAAGACCATATTATGATCCCGTAAATTCAATGCCGCCAAACTCCCATGATGTCCTTTTTGGGTTGTTTAAAACAAAAACCATTTGTCCTAATCGGCCTAAAGTTCATTGTCCTAATACACACCTTTTGTTTTTTTGAAGTATCAGACAACAGCTTCCTTAGTTTGATCGTTTTTTGATTTTTGTAGAAGTAGCCTACGTAGAATGAAAACTAACGCCGAAACCGACTCGCATAGCGAAAGCTTTGCTGTATTCTGCAAGTAATCAATCAAAAAACAAAACATTGTGTTAAAGACTTAAAAATCCAAAATAAAACCCGGGACGCTTCAAAACGTGGCAATCCAACCAAGTAATGAAGAACGTAAAATGACACTAGGAGGAGGAAATGTTTGTATTGGAAAAAGTCAACATTCAGTTAATCGGTTACAACACACAAACTGTATTCTGGAAAACAGAATCTGTTATGATAACTAAAGATTTAGGCTGAAGAGGAACAGTAGGTATGGTGTAAAAAAACAGACCAATGAAAAACTGATGAATGGCTTTCCAGAAACTGACCATTACGTGTAAGGGGTAGAAACAGCAGCTGAAACTGGCCGTTTTTAATTGGTTCACTGAGGCTTCACATTTTGTAAATAAATAGCCATTTTTCATTTATTGTGAGCACAAAAATACTTTATAACCCAGCTTAGAACATTTTTTTATTCTAATCTTGTTAGCTAGTTAAATAGTTTTACACAAACCTGTTAGAAAACACAATTTCTCTTTCACATTTCAGTTTGAGACATAGTTTAGGCACAATTGACACACCCTTCAAAGTCTTAACATCGAAGCAAAAAACGCTCTATAGCCCACACGCGACAGCCTAGTCACCCAAAAAAAAAATAAAAAAATAAAAAAGAGAAAACCCCCAATTCTTTAGCCGTACTTCCAAAACAAAATCTCGAATAAGGGCAAATTCCTCATGTTCACTCCCACAGTGTGACAAAGTTAAACATGAATGAGCAAAAAAAACTAAAACAAAAAGGACATTCAATCCACCACCATTTGACAATATATACATGGAGAAAGAAATTGGTTGGAAAAAAAATAAAATAAATAAATGATAGCACACTAAAGAAATGTCAACAACCGCTTCAAGTGCTCTGGCACATTTCCTGATGCACGGTCGACGAGGACCACATCTCGACGTACCATCACCTGGTGGGGACCCGACGCGCGAAACTACGCCTCTGCCATTGTTAAGAGCATCAACGATGTTGGGTAGAGAAGAAACCATAAACACGATGGGATGCTATCTGACAAAGCTCAAGTTTTATTCAAATACTCAAATGCCCATGTCTGTAGGAATCTAGGGCACCTCCAAAAGCATGGGAAGAGGATAGACAATAATAATAATAATAATGATAATAAAATATATATTTTTAAAAATCTATGGAGGAGCTGTTACCCAGATGAAAACCAGAATAAACACTTCCACTGAAATAATTCAAAATACAGGCAAAAGCTACTTATAGATCATTGCAACCGCTTAAAATAAGGAAAAGCGAACACCATTTTGGCTAGATTCAAAAGCGACATAATGGAATGGCTTTGGTGGAAAAGCGACCGGCCAAAGACTTTAAAAGCGAAATGGCCACAAGATCAGATTGTGACGTGAGATAATCTTGAGATTCAGGCACAGAAATGTGAAGCCATCACGTACAATCTATCTTGTGCTTGCTCGTACGATCGGGAATCGAGTCATTATTGCCATCAGCGAGCAAAGATGGGTGCCGAGACCCTGGATCGAGCGAGGAGAGGGGGGGGGGGGGAGAGAAAAAAAAAAAAAAAAAAAAACCTAAACCCAAACCCACCCCAAAATGTGGATGCAGTCACATATTAACAACGTACGGCCAGGAGAGAGACACGTCACACCGTCATGCCATGTCACACAGTGCGGTGACCCTGATGTCCACGCTTTGAAGAAGAGCATTTTGTCAAATGCATAGCTATCGGGGGAGGGGGGAGGAGAGGGGGGGGGGGGGGGGGGGGTTGGAGGGAGGGAAGGAGAGGAGTAAGGGCCTGGAGGTCAGACTTCCGCGCCGGCCTCAGTACCTCATGGTGCTGGATGCTCGGAAGTAGGACAGGAACTTGAAGCACAGGCTGACCACAAAGTACCAGATGTTGCGGGCCATCTGTGACCTGGCGATGAAGACCCGCCACACCAGCACCACCAGGATGGTGTTGAAAGCGTAGCGGATGTTCCTCAACCTGAGAAAGGCGGGAAGAAAATGTCACCATCTCCATTGCGATGGTTCTCAACTGGGCGCCTGTATCCATGGCAACAAACATGTCGACAAAGCGCGAGCCAAACCTTGCAATGTTGAGGGATTACGTCCAATCTTTTAAGAACTACAGGGGCCTCAAGTGTGTGTGTGTGTGTGTGTGTGTGTGTGTGTGTGCGTGCACGTTAGGGCTGTCACTTTGGTTTTCAATAGAATCTCAAGAAAATTTTTTATATGCAACTTTGAATTTGTAATCCCATTTCCTACTGGTGAAATAAGGAGCCCAGTTATCCGTTTAGCAATCATGGTAGTGCGCAATATCAAAGAGATGATGAACAACAAGCTATGTTATAGTTTTCACTGGAGGGTATACCATTAGGTAGCCTAAATAAAGTGAATGTGTGGGTCATGCTATCCGCGTAGCCTGTTGGCTATACATTCGAAAAGGTCCAAGAAAAAGTGCAACTCCACCGCACCTCAGGAGACAATTTGGAAATATTTTGGGTTCTATGCCACTGGAGAAGATAATAACCAAGGAGAAAGCCACCTGCAGGGAATGTAAATGGCAAGCACCCTACTAACCCTCCAAACTTTTCCCCTTGAAAGGAGATCGGTCAGTTCAGTTTACGTAAGCTACAGTAGCTTAGCTTACTGTGAATTAATGATGGACTCCGGTGTGATCATTTTTTCTTTCTGTTGAGCGACAGTTGATTTAACGAGTAATTTTATTGCTGTGAACGGCATCATTGGCATTGTTATAATCTTCCCTGGTTTTATTTTTCCTAATAAAACTTTTAAATATCGGGCACCGTGGTGGGGCAGCGGTAAAAGCATTGGACTTCGAGTCGCGGGTTCGCGTCCGGGTCCTGCCAGATCAAAGTATGGCCGGTGCCTTGATGGGGCGGCAAAATTGGGCAGCCACTCTCTGGGAGGGAGGGAGGGAGGGTCTCAGCGGGGAGATTCGTTGCGCACATAGCGGCCCCATGTAGTGCTGGAATTACGGCCAGGGGCACAAGGAGTCACTTGAAGACGTGGCGACCTCCTTCCTACCGCCGGCTGACGGGGTTGTGTAGCGGCGAATTCTCAGCAGTACATAGGGAATTGAATTGCAACAGGGTACAATTGGCTTCCAAATTGGGGGAAAACGGGGAGAAATCAAATTTTTTTTTTAAAATAATTATAAATTTTTAAAATAAAACTTCAAGATACTATCGTTGCTTAATTATACCTAGTAGCGCGTTTAAGCTATTTAGCTACACGTTTAATAGAAAATTAAAACTGGGCATTAATAACAATACATTTAGGCAACATTTTAAATCTTAAAATTTATATTTTGTTTTAAACTAAAGTGGCAGCCCTAGTATGTGTGTGTGTGTGTGTGTGTGTGTGTGTGTGTGTGTGTGTGTGTGTGTGTGTGTGTGTGTAGGACAGGAGGCACAGACGGTGTTAAGAGGATTCTGCGGCACACTGGCTGTTAACTGGAAATGATGGTAGCGAGTCAGTTTAGTGGCAGTTTTGGAGCAAGATGCATGTCAAGGGAACTCAACAGTGCAGGGTTGGTTCCAAATGTCAGCTGTCCACAGATTTTGTTTAATACATTAATGTGCACATGTTTATTTAAAATTTGCAATTATGACTTCAGACAAGATCATACAGATGAAAAGCAAGATGGCAACACCCAGCTAAATGGCCTGTTCTTGTCTGCAGATGTTCTACTGTTATAGAATGAATACTGGGTCAAAAGAAAAATACATGTTCCATTGGGGATCTTTGAATGCACAATGTTATAGAATGAATTCTAGATCAAACAGAAAATGTCGTACATCAAGTATATTTTAATGTGACCTAATCGAAAAGTCTAAAATGCCCACCACTCGATTCCATTTCGATTCCACTTCAGAAGAACAATCGACAACTCTAAAAAAGCAGTTTACATAAGTTACGCAAGCATGGCAACCACACGTCTCTGGCTAAGCCCCTCCCCTACACTGCCCTCCTATTGGCCCCTTACTTGTTGAGGTGCTTCCTGGCTGCTGGCAGGCCCGACAGTTCCTCATTCAGCACGTACTTCTTTGTCCCCATACAGTAATTCTCCATGTACTCTGCCCAGTGTAGCTGCCGCACATCAAAGTTAAACAACTGGAAAAAACAAAGGGAAATTCAAAGATTTACCAGGATCTGTCCATGCACATGTGCTAGGCTGCTAATGATTTTCAGATCGGTTTCTTGTGGGCCACCTACTGCAACAATTGTACATGGACAATCATACCGGAAACCTCTGTACGTTTGCAGCGTACATTGTATCACACTGCAGGGAAAAAACAAAGAGGCCTGTTTGTTCTTAGTGCATCATTTTTTTATTTATTTCTAATTATGCACATATACTCATGCCATCCTTGGGTGGAATTTGTACAGAGCTCAGGCTCGGCTGACTTTGCACACAATGATTTCATTCACTTGTTTAACCAGCCCGTGCCTGGTCTGAATTTCTCCGTTGTCTGAAGACTGCCTATTCACATGCTCTGGTCATCCAATTATGCATGGCATGTCACGGCATGGCTATCGTCACGCGGACAGGGGAACGGCGTGCAATTCTCTATACAGAAACTCTACAGTTGTGCCTGTGCCTCTGTGGCCTGCCGATAAAAATAGCCAAACGTTAACAGACATGGCAATCTGGTGACAGACGCATTTGAATAGCAATTCTTGGGAGTGTTTTTATAACTCCAGGTTGTACTGCGCCATGATCTGTTAGTAACACCAACGCAGCTGCACAGAAATTAGCACAAAAGATAAATATTAATTACATTATGGACTGACCTCAACGGCCCTTCCAAATGACCTCAAAGGCAGGGTTCCTCCAAAATGCAATGTTTGTTATTTTACCGGCTGAATGAGAGATCTCGACTTTTGCAGTGCGGCTTAACACGCATTAGGCAGGTGAGCGGCTGGAAAAGGAGACCAGCAGAGAGGGGGGGTGCGCGTCTGTGTGGCATTAGGGGAGGGGGGGGGGGGGGGGGCACGCTACCTTCTTGTCCTCGGGGCTCATCTGGCTCATGAGCATGGCCACGTTGTCTGTGTTCCACACCCAGGAGTGGCTGGTGAAGTACTCCAGCACCATCATGGCCTTGTGCAGCCGGGTGATGGTTTTCATCATCCTGCATCGGCATGGTAGAAGGTGAGGGAGTGGCAGGCGTCAGAAACGGGGCAAGGTAGGAAGAGGCGGAGCTGACAGAGCCCCGCCCCCTCATCGCAGACAGCTCAACACATCAGCACTGGAAACCAATCGCCAGCATGCTGGGTTCTGAGGCGCCACTTCAGATGGGCCAAATATAGTGACTGATATTTACCGTTATTAACTTACATTACACAATACTAGGGTTCTTACATAGGGAGCGACTGCAATCGCTCCAATGAGCATGCAGACGCCTGATCGAAAGGGAAGTCAGTTCAGTGACCATATAGAGTTCCCCTTTTCTGCTCTCTTGGCGTGCAAAATTTGACCCGAACTAGCCGGGGGGGGGGGGGGGGTTGGGGGGAGAATGAAAGCAATGTAGAAATGTAATACCAGTAATGGAAAATAATAATTTGTATTGTATTAAAAATACATCATAATAGATTCTTCTAATACATAAAAGCTATTGCACTGTATTAGGGAGAATAATTAATACCCCAACTGACAAATCCAGTATTTCTGCATTTTGCACATTACAAAATGAAAAGTGCGACTGACCACATTTCAATGCTGGACTGGTTTACAAGAGCACGTTAATAGTGAGTGGGTTGAGCTTGGTGCACAATTCATTCATGAGGACGGAAAAATGTACGCATTCCTGTCGCGATTCAATTTTCCCCATATTTATACAGGGACTAGTGAGGTCCATGAAGTCAGGACAGGAAGGTTAATCAAACCTTGGTAGAAACCTGAGCATTTCGACATGCATGCAGGAATGTTATTATTAAGCTGGCAAAATTGGAATCTTACAAACATTAATGTACAATATACACCCAAATGAAGCTTGTAATAAACCCCACAAAGACTGCATGATCCAAGACTGCTCGGTACGTGCTTTGTGCGGCTAACATTACACAACCAACCACTTAGAGATTTTCATCAACGTTTTGATCTTTATATTTGATAAAACCAAATTTGAGGTGCAAACTCAATCTCCATTTGTATTGCTCAGTTTCCCTCCAAGGAAAGGGATAAAAAAATAAATAAAACAAGTGCAATGAAATTATCCAAAATGGAAAATAAGTTTGGTGGGTGGGGGGAGGGGGCAAAATGAATCATCCTTTTGTGATTAAAAACCTATTTTTAAAAAGGAATATGGTGTCTTGGAAGCAAATCATCTCATTTCAGGCCACAAGAAAAGAAGTGGTGGAACAGTCCTACCCCCAACAGAATCTACATAAGAGAATCCTCTTCGTTCATGAAGTGTTATCCATTGCTTTCACCATGATAACGTGACACTAGTTGCACTGCTGTTGTCCTCCTGAAACGGCCTTGGGTTTAAAATCAACCATGATTGACCAATATGCTTAACGTCAGCTACCAAACGCCTGCACGACCCACACCAGACTTTGAAAAGTACAAATGAAAGTTACAATCTTATCGTTTGTAAAGCATACTTCATGGAATGAAACTAAGCTGCTCTGTTAAGCTACGCAGGGAAGATGAAACGTACTTATTTTTTTAAACACTACAGTAACCAGTCCAGGTTACAGGTGGATAGTCCATGTACCGCAGATAACATCCGATATGCAACCTTGGCAGAAATAAAGTTGCGATCCTTTCTTCTGTAAACTTCCTCCTCAACTCAAAAGGTAGGGATTCGCATTGTTACTCGGCAAATAAAGGGAATCTGGTATGGGGTCAGGGCCATATCACATGCTCGTGGGTTTGGCGCCCAGGTGATCAAAGTAGGTGTATGGTATCTGGTATCAATCGAACCCGAGTGAGTAAGCGCGTCCCTCCCAGTCGAGTGCTTGATCGAGAGAGGAGATTTGACACTGCAACATAATTCCCAGGTCTCTTCTGAAGACTTGATGGCACGGGGGAGGGGAATTCAGGAGCGGAATGGCTTCAACGGATATTTTTGGGAGGAAAAGTCAGTGACCAAAGTAATTTTAAAGGGAATCTTTTACAAACAAATACAAATTTTTGAAAATGACCCAAACAAAAATGGGGATCTGCTTGGCCGAATTTGATCACCGGACGTTATTTCCTCAGGTAGATATGCAAATAAATACAGCGCGTACTAATGCTTGTGGGGGGTTGGGAGGGGGTGGGGCTACGGCATGCTTTGTTTAGGAAGCCAGACCATTCCCATGCATCTCATGACGCGTAGTTAACAGCAATAAAACGAAAAAAAATGTGCCAAGTCCGATGCCATGAAGTCGAGCAAAAACAGCCAGGGTAAGGGGGGGGGCTTTGCGTCCTGCTTCTGCCACACCACAGAAACCAGCACCCGGTGGAGGTGGGCGAGAGGGAGGGGCACTGGGACCTTACCGGGGCTTCTGACCCGTCAACCTGAGATACCCGTCATACAGCAGCGCGGGCAGTGTGTGACTCACTGTGGTCCAGTACTGATTGGTAAAGGGGTTGGACCGCAGGTTTACGTTGGGGCGCCTGAAAGCCTGCTCTAAGGGGTTGGTCTTGAAGGTCATGTTTATACAATACTCTGCAGAGAGAATACAACCACAGGACCCTTTAACATGACAACACACACTTGAACAGACAACCATAGGCCGAGGGAGGTTGGGGTGGGTGAGGCCGCAAAACCCCTTATAGGTTGGTTTGAGGGGGAAAGGGGGTTGGGGGTTGTGCGGCCTTACCCGTGAAGCAACAGGACAAACACGTGGCCAGCGCCGGTCTGGCCGGGCCGAGGGGGGGCCGCGGGTGGAAGCGTGCGAGTGGCTGCGAGGGGCGTTTACCTGGGCGGTCTTCCCGTTATCCTGAGGTAGAGATCATAAAGGATTGCTGGTGCCTTGTGGCTTACAGCAATCCAATACTGATTGATAAGGTGATTGGATGTGAGATTAACATTGGGCCGTCTGAAGGCCTGCTCAAGGGGGTTCCTCTTGAAAGTGGATATTACATGGTACTCTAAGAGACAAAAGTGTTGCAACACGGTGAAGATCGCAGAGTTAGAGAAAGAACACAAGAATACATGGCACGGTTCTCTAACAAACAAACCCAGTGAAAGCATTTGTTGGCCATATCAGGAGTTTATCACTCACCCTTGGAATGGGCGTCTACTCAAGAGTGCTTAGTAAAAACAATCATCATTCCCTGGGTTTAGCCTTATAAAGGGTTAATGCTTACCAGTAATTGTCTTCTGTATAATGTTTAATGAGGAAGTTAAATCAAGTGATGTTTTTGCAGAGAATGACCAAATGTACGGTGTTTAAAAAATGACATTCGTAGACATCAAAGCATTTGGTGTTGGAGGCAGTGCTGACACACATCCACTTTGCAGCAGACCTTGTGCAGCAAGGCCCAGCCGAGCCGAGCCCACCCAGCCCCCCGACGGCAGGCCTTCTGCGCCACCGTAACCATGGAGGGCTAGGAAAGTTAGGTAAGTAACCAAAGAGTCAGGTTAACCTCACCTCAAATTTCTGCGCCGTCGGCTAGCGGTACACGACCCCCTCCCCCCCCAACCCACCGTTCCTTGTGGGAAAATAATTACTTTCTGGCACACGGTGTCTTGGACAGTGAGTTTTACGGGAGGGGCGCTGAAGGAGGCTGCACACAGAACGCCAGCACTTAATAAAGCAGCCGGAGAACTCAGGGATGCAGCTTGCTTCCCAGCACACATCAAGCCTCGGAAATGTTTTGGGAGATGCGTGACCAGTGCGTCCACCCATCTCAACCCTCTCCTTTAGCAAGAGGGCAGGTGCGGGGACCTGTGATCACCCCCATTGGGTCAGACGACCCACGGAAAGGAGCAAGGGTGAAATCGACTGGTCAGCGTGATCACTGCTGGGCTCTCCCAGCCTCGGCTGTGGCCACAAAACAAAATGGTGGAACTGCGCAGCAAAACGTGTTCAAACGTTTTAACTGTGAGCTGCCAAATGATGTAGAGATGCATGGGTGCATTACATCTCATAGGTCTCACACACACAGTTTACATTAAAGAGATAGGCTTAATGGGACTCCACCATATTAAGGGGAGGGGGTATAGTCTCTCGGGTACCATTCAAAACGGGCGTTGGAAAAGCCTCTAAGGAGACATTGTGGGCGACGGGGCGAGGTCGGAGGACTCCCGCCCGCACTTGCGTTCACTACCCAGTGGCTGTGGCCCTTTAATGTGGCTGTAGGTACATACCAGGCCTGACAGTGAATGGCTGCCTTAGTCACTCAGGACCTCAGAATTCACAGAAAACAAACAGGGTTTTTAATTCGCAACTGTCAATGTGGATGCTGTGAATGGGTGGAAAATGATCCCTACCGACTTCTCCCCAGTGAAAGGGGTTGATGCCACCAGTTGTGCAGTTGTACACCAAAATACTTTTAGGCCTACAAACAAACAAAACAAAAAAACAAGAAAAAGCCAGATTAAAATTAAGCATTAAAAAAAATAAACCATTTTACATGTGTTTTTTTATTTTTTTTTATAATACTGTACCAATACTTTTACACTGCAAAACAATGTGTGCATTTGCTCATTTGTTTCGGAGAGAAGCTGCCTGTGAGGGACTGACCTGGCGTATCTCTGAGACCCAGAGTACCAGGCCGCTGCCAGTGTGGTGTTGATGACCACGTCCACCGGCACCAGGTCGGCCACCGCGTTATTGGAGGCTCTCATGGTGCGGAGGATTCCCTTTCCCGCCTACAAAACCAGAGCGGAGATACGGGCTAATCGGAACCAGGCGCCTTAAAACTACTCCGATCAAACCCTTTCACATCACCAACGATGCGTTTGTGTCTCTCCGAGTGAGTGAGTGAGTGAGTGAGTGAGAGAGAACGTGTGAGAGAGCGTGTGAGAGAGCGTGTGACAGAAAGTAGAGAAAGGGTGTGCGTGAGACATTGTGGGTGAGGGAGTGATGTGTGTAGCTGTGACCTTGCATTTTAAATGAAACTTACAGCGATAAATATCCCGCTTGGTCCGTTGAAATTGTCGATCCAGCCCTGAAAGACAGGAGGAGGAAACAGTCAGAGACATCTCACAGCGCGGGAAAACCCAGAACAGCGAGGTGGGGCTGCTTTTCTCACGTACGCGACAAAAGCATTAGGAAATCAAACGGCAAATCCCATTTCTTTCATTGGCATGGACGTGCGCCAAAAAGGAAGTTGGTGTACGCCAGACACGTTTTTCGCACGGGATCCCGTTTCCTGACGGGCGCCGTCTTACTGGTGAATGTCAGAGCGGGTTAATTGAGCAGGGCGCTCCGGTATCAGCAGCGAAACAAAAGCCGGACAAAACAACTGCGAGGCCTCTCTCCGCGGAACTCCGAGTCAACCGTCCGCCGGATCGGATTCCCGATGTGGTTACACGGGCGACGGCTCTAAATGTCCGCCACCCGATCGTCCCCCCCTAAATCGGATACAGAACTGCTGCGTTTCTGCTGCTGGGCCAACTGGGTTACACAAAAAGCTTGAATGAGTTGGCGCCTAAAGCCCCGTGCCAAAGACTGCTGGCCCGTTTGCGGTGTCGTCTGCGTGTTCCAATTAAAAGACGACTGCTGACTTCTGTATTTTGTGGACAAACTTCCTGATAACTCCACTATTGACCACAACCGCACCCCTTTTATCCTAACTGGCCCCAATAGTGCAGGCTTGGTGTACTGGTTGGCCCATCCCGTTAAGGCACTGTTTTAGGGCCCCACGGTCGAGTATCAAATTTGGGCCGTGCCGACTGTAGCCGGCAGCGCCGTAGAGCATCGCTAAACTGCCACTAGCCTCGCCCAGCGATCGTTCACTAGCAATCACTGCTGGTAGCCTGGGTGCTCACAAATTGGCCCGTTGAACTGCAAACCAAGTATCTTCCTCCGTCATGTCTGCGCGAGCCCGACTTGCGAACTGCATTGCGGTAAGACGGCTGACGCCACGTGCTTTCGAAGGAGAGCGCGTGGTTGTCTGCACACTGCCAAATGGACAACGCGGTGACCGTAACTCCGAATGACCCAAAGAAATAAGAGGAGCTTGGTGAAAAGGTGCAGAACTTACCGGAAAGGGCTCTTTCCAGCTCGCACCCACGATGGAGGGCCTGACGATGGCCACGTTCAGGTTCCCGCATTCCTGCTGGACGAGGTACTCGGCCAGGGCCTTTGTGTACGTGTATGTGTTGGGCCGGTCCCCAATGAGTTTTGGTGTGATTAAATTGACCAATTTCTCATCCATCCACCTGTTACAAAAAATTTCAAATCAGTTTACAGCCGTTAATATGGTGCTAAGATAAATGCCAACCCCCCTCACCAAAATGCACCTACCAAAGTCAGGCCAGAGCACTTTCTCTACGGTGTGCATTGATCATAGATCAGTATTATGCCATCCCTCTAAATGGCAGGATTAGGGTTGGGGAATCTAATCCTAGATCACTACTAATGGAATAAAACAACTAAAGAAAACAACTAAAGGTTTCTATTTCCTTCCACAAACTGGGTACACAGATACACACGACCACAAACAAACAAAATAAATAAATAATAATAATTATTATTTTTTAAACAAGCAAGCAAGATCAACAGCCATTTTTCAGAAGTTTCCCTCCCACTTTTCAAGCGAAGCCTCAGTTTCCATTGTCACATCCTCCGACGGGTCTCCACATCAACCACGGTATCGTCACATCGCAACAGCATCACTAATATGCAGGTTTTGGGATTTTTCCAATCCTGATCAAACAGAAATACCAAATGACATTTGCTAGCTAAGATAAACAATTCTCAAAATGGTCTCAACTTTGCCGACATTTGTACAGAGAAGGCCGTTGAATGAGTTAGCAGCTGTGCCATTTCCAGCTGTCCTCTACACGGCATATGGCAAGACTGCCCAGAGGCTGATGGGAAAGCGCACACCATTAGTTAGGCCAGTCAACAGATGAAAATCACAACGCCATCTCTGCAGAGAAGGCCCACAGTTGAGCAGCTAACTTTTATGCAGAACCAACAACCACGGTTCCCTCCCACACGGACACCACGAGGCCTTTAACAATGCGTTTACCTGGCGATTGGTCCTCAAACTGCACTCCAAACAACCCATAAAACACACAGCGGAAGATAAGAGGGTATAAAATGGAATAAACATGCTTTTAAGGGGCAAGGCTAAGCAAGTCCTGGTGAACCAGTTCACCGTCACAAACCTGCAGTGGCCAATTGAATGTGCAGCATAGCGCCAACTAGGCACGATGGCACCCTGCCCCAACATTCAATCAGGTAAACACCAATGCAATCTTGTGCACTGCCAAAACAGTCTGACGTCAATTCCCAAATGCCCATCAAGAGACTGCAATATTGATTTACCATAAAAAAACAAGAACACTCAGGAGATAAAGCAGATGACACCAGCTGACAGCTGAATGGTCTTAACACATCATTTAAACTGAAGAAAGGATCCTTTGAGAAGTGTACTGCATAGCAGTCAATCATAACCATTTTACAAGGAAGTCTACAAGGAAGGAAATCTACACATTAATGCTAAAGTGGCACAGTGGCAATCTCAATGAACTTACAACAATTCCAAATATGCATTCCATCTTTGACCACTGAGATCATATTTGTTGATTGAGAATTTCCCAGGAAGAACTACACCCTTACTGTGTAACAATAGGCTCTAAGCGTGACAGGCATCTACATGATACAGTGATTTTCAAACTGGAGTAGACAATGATCTTATTACTCTAGGTTTGACATCAGTGATCAGATTACAGCACTTTCTTTGCAACTATTCAACAGGGAACAAGGTGGACTTACTTGGGTGAAAGCAGAACACAGAGCTATAGCCATTTACGTACATAAAGCCCATGGCTGTTACATACAAATATGAAGACAAAAAGTGAAGAACGTTAAAAATCTGTTCCTTTGTTGACATGCTCATTCTCTCATGTACCCAAAACAAATTTTGAAAGATATTCCCCCACGACCCAAGCGATGTCAAACCCAAATGAAAAGGGCCACACCTATGATTCTAAACATCGCAGAATCACACAGAGTAAGGTGGCCCCCACCATAGAAAGGACAAAAATACTCTCTACTGTGACTACTCTGTGCTCCATTTTTCTTCTCTCAGAGAGCATACAGGCCTTAGCAATTAGCGTCAGTTATGTTAAACGGTTAACACCATCAGCCAATTATATTTGGGTAAATATACTGGCCTGGCCAATAACCTTTTTTTATTTTTTTTTCTCTTTTTTTTAAAACTACTAGTTTTTAGGTTTTTTTTCTTGGATTCCTCAATGGCAGTGAATGACTGTATAATATTACATGATGTTTAAGATGCTGCCTTAAAGCATTTAAATTGTGCTTGTGTTCAGTTGGTAGGGGCACTCACTCCAGAGAGTCGATCAGCTTCTTGTAGTCGACAGGCGGAGGGTACACCACTTCCTCAATGACGGTGCGGTCACAGTTGGCGTAGGCTGTGGAGACATGGATGAACACCTCCAACTGTTTCATCCTCTGCGCCAACGCCACCATCTTCTGTGTGGCCAGAACGTTCAGCTGCATCGCGTCTCTTGTGAAGGAGAGACCAAAAAGCAAATAAATTTTAAATACACAGTAGCTACAAATGAGTTTAAAAAATGTAAAGAATAATGAATTTAGAACAGCCTTACCATCCAAAACTGCAAATATGACTACTTGATCACCAATAAGTAAGCTTTCACTTGTAGCAGCATATGATATGGCCAATAACGCCAGTACTGCAACAAAAATGAACCTTGTATCCAAAGAAATATAGCTGAATAGGTGAGTCTTTCTCTGGTCTCTGGGGCTTTAAAGCATAATGTTTCAATCAAAATAAGCAAGGTATGTGTCCGGAATACACAGAAAATGTATTCCGACATTATGCTATGGCTGTTAAAACATCTTTTTTAGTTACTCTTAGAAGCGATACTATAACCTCTCTGCATTTGAATGGATCTCTATGGCAATTGGGGGGTGGGACTAGATTAAAGGTTGTATCAGCGATTTTGGGTGACGTCACTTCTGAAGCGAAATCCCAAACAAACATACTTATGAATAATTATGTTATGTTTAAAAAATAGTGTTCAAGCATCCAGAATTATAACCACGTTAATAACGTTTGTAAGAAACCAAACCGTTTGTAAATCCGTCAAGATTTCAGCGAGATAAGAGTATTAGCGTTTGTGCAGATCATTGTGATTGGTTGGAATACTGTTTATTTTGGTTTTGAGTGGTTGGTAGTACCATTTGTTTTTGTGTACGATCTCGGAGCATAGGCTGCCTACAGAGACGCGGTTTTTTGACGGCCTGCTTATGGGGCGGGCAGCTAGCGGATCGTGAGGAAAAATCAGATGAATGTGATAATTTATGTTTCCACCCAAAATCGCTGATACAACCTTTAAGCTGTACATTACATGGGAATAGTATGAAACCCATGGTTGGCTAACTGGCTGTCAGTCATCAAGGGTCTGAGGTATCAAACAAGCCTCAAACCATCACTCTGCTGCCAGATATGTAGTAGATATGGATGGATCACTTTAAGGGTTGTTTCTCCTACTTATTTTTCCATAGAGTTCAATAGGAAAATGAGTCATGACCCACACATGAGAAAATAACCCACAGGCATTTGTATCCACACAAAAAAAAAGAGCCGAGATCATATTTGTTGATTACAAATTTGTGTATCGCAAGGAAGAATTACACTATTACAGTGTAACAATAGGGTCTGTAAGTGTGACAGGCATCCACATGATTCAGTGACTTTCTGTATTAAACGACGACCTTCTTACTTTAGTTTGACATCAGTGATAAGATAAAATGCATCAGACACAGCAGCACTTTCTTTGCAACTATTTAACAGAACAAGATGGACTTACTTGGGTGAAAGCAGAACACAGAGCTATAGCCATTTAGTGACATACAGCCCATGGCAGGTACATACAAATACAGGAAAAGAAAAAGTACATTAAAAAATCTGTTCCTTTGGCAAAATAGAAATAAAACTATTTTAGGAGAGAAAAAGCTTCCCCTGTGTTTGGGCTTCTGTCATTTAGTTTCAATAATATTTGGAGTAATTCTGACTCTTGGAAAACAACCCCCCAAGGGTTACCTTTCAGAATAGACCAGGCCTGTAGTCAAAGGGGCTCAAGAACAGTAAACATTTAATTTTGGGCATGTCATTTTCGGGCTCGTGTTCAAAAAAGAGGTGCTTGAGAAGAGATTAATCAGTTGGTCTATAAACAAGCTGGTCCTCATGATCACAGTTTGTTCAGACCAGATCTGTATGATAAGGGTTGTGAGTGCATGTGCATTATGTAGAAAAAGGGAAGTGCTGGTGTTAATATTTCTGTGGCGAGACCACCCCACCCCCGCTCCCTTTGCTTGGTCATTGGCTTGAGTATAGAGGCATGCGATTCACCCCATAAACACTTAACTTCGAGTGCAGGAAGTCAATGCTTTCATTGAAGCTGGTCTCGCTAGTTTTTCCACACTGACCCTCCTGAATTTCTAAACAAAGCACATCTGATATTTACCAAATTATCTTTTTTTTTTTAGGAGTATAAACTGTGGTACATGTTGCATTTTGGACTTCCAAGATTCAGGAAGAAGTTCATTCAAATATAACAAAGTACAATTCTTGTTCAAGCAGGAAATTTTAATTCTTACCACAAATTTTGAAAAAGTTAATCCCCTAGTGGCCATGGCGCCAGCACCAAGATTTTGCTCAACTGAGATATTAATTTCTCCTGCAACCAAACTATGAGTGGAAACAACAAACTCTGTGTTTTAACTTTATTAATACACGATTTGTGACAACTCTGCCGAATATGGACTTTTTAAGTGTCACTATGTCACATAGCTAGTCCATTTAACAACCAACCCCCCACCCAGTCTCGCCTGCAACTATACCTACCCATGCATGACACAGTGGACAATGTGTGAGAGTTCATAAAAATATTTATTTAGGGACGTACCAAATCCAGGATTCGGTTTCGGATTCGGTCCTTTTCGGGATCAGGCCAAATCCTTCACAAAAATTTGACAGAATCTAAACCCTACGTGGATTTAATTAACAGTATTAAACAGGCCCGCCACCCCTCCGTATACGCAGATCACGCACGGTGCTTAGGGCACCAGCTCAGCGGGGGGGACCAAGTCAGCTCAGCTGCCGTTAAATTTGCACGGGGTTCATTTTATTTATTTCACTTTTTACTTCTGGGATTCTGGATTCTATACAGTTTGGCTGAATCTAAAATGTAGGCTAGCCTAATGTTAGCAAGCAAATTGGTCATTAGGCTACAACATACAGTGTCTAAAAAACAGTGATTGTGAAGTATTTACAAGCATATTGTACAGACCTAAGTAATATTGAGAACTATTGCCCGTGTAGCCTATCCAACTGAAAAGAATCATGTAGGCTAAGCCATGTTTAATGATTTTAAAACTGCCTCTTCACATTCCATTTGAGGTGGACAATGTCGCTGGAGTTCCATTCATAAGCGACCGCTCAGCATAAGATTCCATGTTTTCATTAAAAATCTGCTGCGAAATTGTGCAGTTTATTAATGAGACGGCTCTGGCTGTTGCGTACTCACACGTTCCTTTTCAACTACCATTTATTAGCCCTACTTCGGTTTTAATTTGATAAAGCCATACATGACAATTTTGCTGCAGTCCTCCTAAAATACTAATACAGTGGGCTACATTGTATTATGCTACAATTGAGTGAAGTGACACTATTATCACGCCACTGGCCGTTGAGAAGTCAGTGGAGCCAGTGGTAAACTATTTGCGCCATTGCGTGAATTATTAACAAAGAGAATAACATAAAAATAACATTAATTTGAATTTAAAATGCATGTTGATGTTTTAATTTCAGATATGTTGAAATGTTCTGTTGAAAATAGAAAATAGCCTATGTATTTGAACAAGGCATTTAATTGTTTAATTTATTCTACTCCAAGATTCGGGATTCGGTTCGTGGTTCAGCCGAATCTTAACTGGTGGATTCGGGATTCGGCCGAACCCTAAAAATATGGATTCGCCGCTTCCCTTTTACCAACAAAAATTTGTATTCCATCATAGCAACAAGATAGAGCCAACAATAAGCTGATCGTATGACAAAACAGCCATGAAAAGCCCTGCAAACTCAAAAGCAAAATAAACTTGAAATTCTTGTGTAATTATACCACATCATTCTACTATCAATTATCTGCTACTAAATATGAAATAAATATCCAATCCTACCATTGGTTTTATGCATAAAGATGTCCCTTTCAAAAGTCAGTGGTCATTTATTGTCTGGGACAATCCGTTTGAGAAATAAACAGCACTTTTTACAACATCGAAAACTTTAAAGCGTAATACCCCCCATGCTCTGCAAACCGGTCTCATTCATTCCAGTTCACTCTGGTTTCATTGCAGACTCCAATATAGGACATTACAACATTAGCAAAGGTTTTTGCAATGTCTTATTGGATGCTTTGAACAATAAATTACAGCCGGAAGCAACAGCATTTCTAGTTTTATTAGTTTAGTTTCACGCAAACAACTTGGGATGTACATTTGCTCACCGAGGCGTAATAGTTGTTTCCGGTTATTTCCACAAGTTTTTAATAATTTACTAACTTGCCAACACGAATAGAGAAATCCTCCCCTGCTTACATAGATTTTTGGGAGCTTGTGATATTTCAGTGTTGTGCCATATGTTTGATATTGCTATTTTCGTATTTTGAGTGCATTTCACATACTGTAGTGCAAGTGTTCAGAGGTGGCTCAGTCATGCTCATTACAGGTTTGATTTGCCCTGAATCTAGAACATTTGCCAGCATTTTCCTGATGGCAGAATATCATTTTATTGTAATCTTATCATACATAATATACAATATTGGGTATTAGTATCTCCATGGGCTATACTTGTCATTTAAGGAATGGAAAATACTCATTCAAATTTACTGTGCATATGTGCTAGATAAATGTAAAATTTTCCTTGGAGTGAGTATGAATGTGTATAAGCTTTATAATGGACAAAAAATATTTTATTCATATTATGACAGGTTTTGGGTAGGTTTTTGGACCCATAGATATATATCCCCCTATACAGATTAAAATATAGTAATTCCCACTTGAAAATTATGCAAAAGTTAGTTTTATGAGCCAACAGTTGGATTACAGCAGTGCACAATTTTGCCATTTGGATAGATTTGTAGACACTAAATCTTTTGGAGTTTTTTTTATCACCCTCAGATTTTTCAGACTTGTCAGTGATCCAGGAAATTGTTTTAAATATGTAGCTCTCTTTCATTGCAAACTAAAGAAAACATATTTATATAAATATATAGAATTTTTGTATTTGTGGCACTTTATTTTGACCTAAATTATGAAAATAACCAAACCAAGTTAGTATTGGAAATGGTACAACCGTCTTGTTTCATTTAAGCTATTTTCCAAGTTTCTGTGATGCTCACTCCTGGACTTATAAAGCCTTAAATAGAACATCCCCGAAATAGGTGAGAATTGACCAAATTCTGCGTGAAAGGGTTAAAAAGCAGTTATTTTCATGGCATATCAAAGTTCTTCAATGAAGGCCACAAATATACAAAAATAAAGAGCACATAAGCCATCTTCTGACTGGCTGAAGATCCATTTTTTCAGACTGCATCTGATCCCCCTCCAGTACCCGCCTCTTTTTACAAAACATATCCTGCACTAACCGTATCCTGTGCTCATTACCTCATCCCAGCCACATGAAGCCGATTGGATCCCCTGAAAACATCGCCTGACACAGGCCCCAGGGGTGAGCTCAACTGGAAAACTTTTTGAAACAGTGGACAGGTGGCTAAGCTCAGGTATGCAGCCATTTTAAACTGTAATCTTTCAAGAGGGAAAAAAAAAAAGGTTGCTTCATTTTATTTATTTATTTTTTATAAACAAGCCAACTGGATCAAAAGTCACAACTACGTTAATAGGAGATAAGTTTCTTGTTTTTATGATGTGCCGTTGCTAAAGTAATCGGCTAAATAAAAATGAATTGGGTAATAATGTTTGAAGCACCAAAGCGCTTAGATCTCTGGTAGCACTGATCTCTATAGGATTCTCTTCAGACAGCTCACCTATGAAACCGCTCCACAAAGCTGGTGGAAACAAACCTTTTACAGAATCAATAATAAAGCCTTTCAAAGAAACACTGGATTTGTCACAGCCGAATGCAATTCTCCCAATTTAGTCCCTTAGCAGACAACTGTGCATCTATTAAACTGAAAATATTCCTTCTTGCTGGACAATAAACCTGGCCAACATCCTTGTTCCAGTACCTCACCATGAGCGGACCACGTTTCTGTGAACCATGGTCATAGGTTCCATTAGTACAAAGGGTTAAAAGATTTGCGTGCCATCGCACCATGTTTATCTGTTCATTGCTTGCTAGGCATTTGATGAGTCATCTTCGTTCGCCTTGAACTGAATTTCACTGCGATTCTTCTGTCAGGAAACACGGCTTTGTGTTAGAGTTGAAAAGCGGCCAGCAATTGAAACAGGCTGGTTGGGCTCAATAATGAATGTAGAATATATGCATTCGGCCCGTGTGACCACATTTTCCACTCGCTAGGAAGCTCTTTAGGTTCCGCTGCACTTTAAGGCTTCTTGGTGTGCTTAGCATTTTTACACGTCTTGAACAGTCAAATAATCCTGTGTGTCCGAGAAATCCACTCTGCACAAGGTACAGCATGCATGGTTCTCAAATACCCTTTTACCAATACATAATTATTCCAGTAAAGGTTTTTGTGTATTTATCGATAGGTTTCTGGCTACATTTGCTAACCTTCGGCCCATCACATAGTTACAGTCGGCAAGAGAAGGCGCGCCCACAAAAACGTCATACCCCAGTACCAGGTACAGAGCACTCTGGGAGCATGCCCTCCATCACACTGTGTATAACGGAACCAGGTACAGAGTAGGGTTGTCACGATATCCAATAATATAGGATATGGCGATATTTGAAAATATTGCAGAGATGACTGTCTGTAGCCACGATATAAAAAATAAAAAAATATTTAAATTTTTTTTATTATTGCTATTCTAAGGACAAAACATGCATAGATACTTTTAAATAATAATATTGGTCGTAAATAATACATGAGTTTATATTTCAAAATTTGTATAACTCAAAATATTTGCATTACTGCATGTGCCATGGCCTGCCCGACAAATCTGAGCGTTGCGTCCTTTCCCGCTCCATTTTCTATTTTAGTTCTGATGCCTCGCAACAAATTCTGTATGCTTTGTTTTTTTAAATTTGGTTGTTATTATTTGTTCTCTATTTTTTATTTTGTTACCAATAGCCTATTCGTATACTGGTAATTATCTGATGCGCAGTTAACAGCAGAGTGAGGATGGTTATTACATCTATTTTCCAATTTCCAGTGGAAGGTTAGTGTAAGGTAGGATGTAGGATCAAATTACAACGTCTGATCGCTTGGTTTCATCCTTGCAGAGGGGGCTAGTGCAATAGATGCAACAGCCACGGTGTCAATGTATTATCCTATCTCGTGACTGATCTTCATCATTAGTTAAGAGAAAGCGAATGAATACGGCTGATCTTGTTTCAAAGAAAAACACCATTTTGCCAATCTGGGAATTTTTCGGCTACAAACCCAATGATAACGGAGAACCGGCGAATGTCGACGAGGTAACATGCCGTAAATGCATTAAAAAGTCGTCACAAGTAAGGATGGGAATACAACAAACATTTCCCATAAAACATTTTCGATAACTACACAGTCATTATGCCTATGAGAACCTACAGGAGAAATAATTTGTCATATGCTGCAGACATAGTAGCAAACATTGCATTGCAACATTGTTTTGTGGACATAGTTCGAAACGAAATAAATTGACGGGCGCTCATTGTCATCATATTCATTTTGGAGCGATCTAAGTGTCTAGCTAAGTTACGAGAAAAAAACTGTTTTGTGAGATGAGTGACAGTATGGGATGTTGCAGTTGGCATTCATTTATACACAGATCCAAAACGAATAACCATTTGATTCTCGTTTTTCAATGTCTTTTTAAAATGAATAGAGCATAACCATTCATTTCTTGTTTGTTAAATTTCCGTTTCTGAAACGGGAAACGATTGGCCAAAAAGTACACGGATCCAGAAGCAACGCTAAGGCTACTGCAATTAAAACTCAATGCTACCACACGTGGTAATGACTTCTGTTCACGTTGTCATTAATCCACTATAATTATATACGAACGATAATGTTGAATATCATGATATTTCTTAAAGGCATATCGACGATATGAAAATGGGATATTGTGACAACCCTAGTACAGAGCACTATGGGAGCATGCCTTTCCATCACACTGTGTATAACGGAACCAGGTACAGAGCATTCTGGGAGCATGACCTCCATCACACTGTGTATAACGGAACCAGGTACAGAGCACTCTGGGAGCATGCCCTCCATCACTGTGTATAACGGAACCAGGTACAGAGCATTCTGGGAGCATGACCTCCATCACACTGTGTATAACGGAACCAGGTACAGTTACTCACTTCAGCGGCTCGTTGAATCGGATGGTGGCGGCACAGTGGAAGACTATGTTTATGCAGTCAGCCAGGGTCTCTTGGTCCTCTTTACTCAGGTCCATCTCTGGCTGTGTCAGATCGCTGCTGACAGGCACTATTTTCTCTGCAAAGCCCGGCTGCTCATCCCTTAGCCTGTCGAAGAGCTGAGGAAATGTAAACGTTTAACAATTTAGCTATTAAAAAAACTTCTAGAACACACAAACAAAACAAATAAAATGGTAAAAGGGAGCAGTATTCATTTATTTAAATCATGCACAGTGTACAGCCATTGAACACCATGGGTAATGCCAGGGCAGGCGGTCTACAACAACATCCAAGTCCCTTAGAAGTGCACACTCTGGCACACAGACATGGACATTAGCTGGGCCAACACAAAAAATGGCTGGCTTACTCCAGCACAATGGGGTTTTGGGGTGTGTGAGTGTGTGTGTGTGTGTGTGCGGGGGGGGGGTTGGGGTGGTTGGGCGGAGAGACATGAAGAGGAGGGGCTGCCATGTTTGCAAAGGCAGACAGGACATGAAACGGAAACGCCCACTTCCCTGGCAGATCTGGTGACCCTTCCCCATACCTTGCAGTTGACCATCTCGGCAATGCGCGTGTGGGGGTCTTGGCCTGCCTTCTGCCGGACCAACACATAGGCGGCCTTGACGGCAGGACAGGAGCGCAGCAGCTTCTCCAGCAGAACCTTCCCCATGAAGCCTGTGGCTCCCGTAATGAGCACGATCTTCCCCACATAGTACTCTGGAATAGTGACCATCCTACCCTCTTCAGATGTGTCCCCCTGCAGGAGCAACAAAAGCATCAGGAGGAGGAGATCCTTCACCATTTAAACCAGAAGAATCAGACTCCAAAAATCAGCAGATTCACCTACCATCTAAGATTGGTGCGTTTGCCCTCAAGTGACTGATTCAAGTAATTCGGCTGACTGAAGAGTTGAATCAAATCAATATTTATTTATATTGCGCATTTCACAACCAATTTCACAAAGCGCTTCACAGAAACCCCTGGCTTAAACCCCCACAAGAGTAAGCCAAAGGCAACAGTGGCTCCCTGGTGTCCACACACCTGGTTTCCTAAATTGGCTGCCGATTGAAAGCAGGGTCTCACTGCCGCTCCAGGAATCACATGCTTGGCTATTCAATGTGCCCCTGACCCTCACAATATGATATAGTATGCGCTTCATTACTATTCCTCCATACAGAATCTCTTCAGGTCCCTCAGAGTCCTCGCTTGTGGACTCTTCCTCTACAGCTCACCCCACAGGTTTTCAATGGGATTCAGGTCAGGGGACTGGGGTGGCCATTGCAAAACCTTGATTCTGTGGTCAGTGAACCATTTTTTGTAGATATTAAGGTATGCTTTGGATCATTGTCCTGCTGGAAGATCCAACCACAAACTACTTTTAGCCTTCTGGCAGAGGCACTGAGGCTTTTTATAAGATTTTTGTATAAAATCCCCTGGTATTTGGTGGAGTCCATGATGCCATGTATTCTAACAGGTTTCCCAGGGCCTTTGGAGGAAAAACAGCTGCACAACATCACAGATCCACCACCATACTTCACAGTGGGGCGATGGGCACTTTTCTGTATGGATATACCTCTTATAATGCCAAACCCACCTTTGGTATTTATTGCCAACAAACTCAATTTTTGAGTCTGACCATAACACCAGGGCTGCGTTCAGCCCCGACAAACCGTAGCAAAACGTTTATTTAAACGGAAACGGTGGTGCGTTGAACACCCTGTTGTGTTACGCAAGCGTTGCAACTATGGCAGCTGAGAAGGCCATACTTTGCGTCATTTTTGAAGAATTTTCAGAGCCTGATGAAATCGGTTTAAATACGTGTTTAATACTCCAAAATACGCTCGATGTTACAGTCACTGCCCTTGCAGTCCAGAATAGCAGAGAACGTCCCAATCGAGTGAAGGGGTATGTGGAAACTGTGGTTCCTAAGTATAGTGATCCAACATTTGACTCGCATTTCAGGATGACAAGGCAAACATTTCAGGTGAAGGATAATCCACTTCTTACCTTTGAGACTGTGTTAAAATCTATAGGAGCTAATTATTTTATTATGAGTATTAGGCCTATCATTATTGCTAATCACTGTTGTTGTGATATGCTATTGTAATATTTACCATTATATATTTAGAGGAGTAGAAAAGTTTATGAAAGTGTCACTCCACAATGGTACATACAATAGCAAGACACAAACATGTCTTCTAATGCCTTCGATTGTTGCACACACCAAGCTGCATTTGTAAAAGACTTTAGCTTGATCCATTGTACGCACTGCCTCTAATACGGCGGGGTTTATATACACATCGCTGCTGATTGGATAACACCCCTGACACACCCACCAAACGAGAGAAAACGTACCTCAAAGCCCGTTGCACACCGTCTCACGCCGTTTTGAGGAAACATGTCGTTCAACCCGGAAACCGTAGCAAAACGGTGCACACCGTTTTCAGATTGAACGTGGCCCTGGTTCCAATCTAAATTCCGGTAACATTTAGGAAACTCCAGGCAGTAAAAAAAAAAAGTCGCCGTTGCACCCGTCATGCATAGTGCCCACTGTACAAGCCTCTGGAGGCAGTGTTATGATCTGGGGTTGCTTCAATTGGTCAGGTCTAGGATCAGCAACGTTATGCAGCAAAATAAAATTTAGTCAGCTGAGTACCTGAATGTACTGAATGACCAGGTTATCCCATCCATGGGCATATTCCAGGATGACAATGCCAAGATTCATTGGGCTCAAATTGTGAAAGAGTGGTTCAGGGAGCATGAGGAATCATTTTCACACATTAATTGGCCATCAGAGTCCTGAGCTTAACCCCAATGAATGTCTTTGGGATGTGCTGGAGAAAACTTTACGGAGTGGTTCGACTCTCCTGTCATCAATACAAGATCTCGGCCAAAAATGAATGCAACTCTGGATGGAAATAAATGTTGTGACGTTGAAAAATTGATCTGACCCATTTGAGAATATCCCTGGCGAATGGTTCATGTCAGTGCAGGAAGAAGATCAACTCCTTGAGGTGGCAAATAACGGTGGGCTTGAAAGTATATTTCGGCCTTCTAGGTAAAAATCAAGGGTGAACATCCTGATAGCCACGAAAACACCTAAAACCTTTCTTCCATTTCAAACATCCCATCTCTGCGAAGCGGGACTTTCCGAAATGACTACAACAAAGGATGCCAGTGTCTCTCATCACCCCTCGATGGAACCATCTTGTTGCAGGGAAACAAGCCCAGGTCGATCAGTGAATCAGCGATATAGGGGAGTTTCAATGTTTTTATATGTTCATGCGAAACAAATATACGCGGTGCATTTTTTGAATAACCTAACATTCGACCTACTTAAATTTAAGCAAATGTAAAATGTTTTGAAAAAGCAGCTATAGATTTATAGGCCAAATCGATAGTCCGGTCGTGACCCCCCCCCGGCTTATATTAGAGGTGGTGTAATGATAGCATAAAATTCCTTTGTGCCTCCGATAACCTAACATCACTCTCAATCAGTAGTAACGGAATATTTTTGTTTCTGCAGTTTCCCCAACAAGAAAAAAGGTTCTTCTAGGAAAGCGAATCTTAAACGGAATGTGTGACTGTATGAGGGGAGTGGCAGCCAGGTGACTGTAGAAGAATGTGGTGAAACTGAAATGCACATCCACCTGCCCTTACAAAGTAGAAACTGGCAGCAATTCAATTCCGAAATGCCGCTTAAAACAAACAGCATTGCCACTGTGAAAGCCAGTTACCCTAAGGTGCCATCGGCAACCTAACAAGCTCGCACATTTATGCAACTATAAGGCGGGAGGCTTGATTACGGCACTCAAAATGAATAGAAATCAGCCCGTATTTGGGCAAGTTTGTAGCCTATGCGCAATTACAATAAATAGTAGTCCACTTTTTTGTCAAAGACGACTAAATTCATTTTGGCTGCATTTGCTATATTGTGAATTTAAATAGACTAAAGTACGACGTGGAGTACTATTAAACAAATGTTGTCATTGAAGGGTGTGCGAGAATTCAGAGAGAAAGAACTTCAAGTGTGAGATACGGTTACGCAAAAGTAAAGTTAAGTCCAAAAGTATTTGGACAAAGACACATTTTTAGTTGTGTTGAGTACCTGACTGTACTGAATGACCAGGTTATCCCATCAAAGGGCATATTCCAGGATGACAATGCCAAGATTCATTGGGCTCAAATTGTGAAAGAGTGGTTCAGGGAGCATGATGAATCATTTTCACACATGAATTGGCCACCAGAGTCCTGAGCTTAACCCTATTGAAAGTCTTTGGGATGTGCTGGAGAAAACTTTACGGAGTGGTTCGACTCTCCTGTCATAAATACAAGATCTCGGCCAAAAATGAATGCAACTCTGGATGGAAATAAATGTTGTGACGTTGCATAAGGTTGTCAAAACAATGCCACGACGAATGCGCGCCATAATCAAAGCTAAAGACGGCCCGACAAAATATTAGAGTGTGCGACTTTTTTTTTGGCCAGGCAGTGTATGTTTGTGGTATGAAGACAGTAGAGGCTTTCTACTGGGAAGCCTTCTAAATAGCTTGTTGGCATAGAGGTGGTGTCTAATCTTAATTTTGGGGACTTTGTGCCCCCAGATTTCAGCCAACTTCTGCAATTCTCAAACTGCGATCCTGGGAGAAATGTTTCTCGAACCATCACTGTGCGTGGAAGAAAACTACACATGCGTCCTCTTCCCGGGCAGGTTCATCATAGCTCTAGTTTTAATTACTGCCCTAATGGCGGATATGGATTCATGTCTGAAACTACGTATTTTTCCGATAGCCACTGCTATTTATTTATGAAGGTCAACAACTTTATGGGTGCGTCCCAATACTCGAAAAATGCACCCTCCTTTCCTCCACTACCACCTCCTCTGCTCCGTGCCCCGGAAACCGATCTTTGTGTCATAATCTAATGTGGCTGATTCGGCTACATATTACTTACAAATGGTTACAAATTGATTAATGTCTCGACGCAAACCGCAATGTCAAATACATTGTACACCTACTGTAGCCGCTACTACATGCAACTAGCCTACTTGTACTCAAAACATTCAGGCAGTTTTGCATACTTCCTGGCAGGAGAGGAGTGGTCGTGGGGGAGTGGAGGAAAGGAGGTGGGGAGTGAAGAATATTGGGACACACCCCACATCTCATTTCATTTGTGTGTTCTCTGATCTTCCCCATTTTGATGGATGACTAAGCATACCACAAAGCAGTAGGGCTACACAATATTGGAAAGAAATTACATTGCAATCTTTTTTTTTTTTTGCAATGTATATTGCGATACGAAAGAATACGATAATTTCACCAGATACATGCTGCTTTTAACCTGAATTGCTCTATTTGGAAATAATTAATCACTCTAACAATTTACTAAACCACGCCAAATTCCACTAAACATTTAGACATTAAGTTAAAAGTTTTTGTTCTCCCACAATCAACACTACACATTCTTCTCCTGAATGCTCAAGTGTCTGTTCCCTTTTATAGTTTAACTTCAGCCATAGTGACCCTACGGCTAAAGTTAAACTATCACAGGGGAACTTTTGAGTAGCCAGCCAGGTGAGAGAAGTGGCCAGCTAGGGGTGTTGGCAGCAGGGAGACAAATTGTTCCGATGACATTGATTTTTACTAAATTAATTAGCAAAAACAGCAGGGCTCTATACTTTTTTTCAGGACCACCTGCCACATGCAACACTACCAAGATAATTCAGCCCAAGTACAAAAAACAAGCACCACTGACTCACTCACAAACAGCTGTGAGTCGCTTTGTGCCCTATCCCAGCGGTCGGTAACCACCGGGCCATGGGCTGGAACATTTGTTACTGGGCCGCACCGCACGATAATTCGGAAAAAATAAAATAGCCTAATAATATAAAATGAATCACCATTTGTGCGGTAATTACATCGAATGCGGTGCGTCTGTGCAGCACTCTTCCTCACCACTTTAATATCTCTGCCATGCCCACAACAACAGGATAGGCTACTTATTTTGACTTTGAGTAATGCAACATGCTTGAGGTCATCACTCACTCTCTCGATCGGCATGTGCTGTGTTGTTAGCTAGCTAACAAAACATCGCTTGAGAATTTCTTAAGAAGGGGTAAAGGGAGACATGTTCCAAACATTAGTGGGGCCGTCCTTCTCATACCTGGTGCATGATCACCAAAGCTTCGCTGTCTACAGAATTCGAATGCTACTTCCCCAAGCGCAAAATACCCAAGAAGTGTGAATATATTGATCTGACCCATTTGAGAATATCCCTGGCGAATGGTTCATGTCAGTGCAGGAAGAAGATCAACTCCTTGAGGTTGCAAATAACGGTGGGCTTGAAAGTATATTTCGGCCTTCTAGGTAAAAATCGATGCTGAACATCCTGAGATAGCCACGAAAACACCTAAAACCTTTCTTCCATTTCAAACATCCCATCTCTGCGAAGCGGGACTTTCCGAAATGACTACAACAAAGGATGTCAGTGTCTCTCATCACCCCTCGATGGAACCATCTTGTTGCAGGGAAACAAGCCCAGGGCGATCAGTGAATCAGCGATATAGGGGAGTTTCAATGTTTTTATATGTTCATGCGAAACAAATATACGCGGTGCATTTTTTGAATAACCTAACATTCGACCTACTTAAATTTAAGCAAATGTAAAATGTTATGAAAAAGCAGCTATAGATTTATAGGCCAAATCGATAGTCCGGTCGTGACCCCCCCCCCTCGGCTTATATTAGAGGTGGTGTAATGATAGCATAAAATTCCTTTGTGCCTCCGATAACCTAACATCACTCTCAATCAGTAGTAACGGAATATTTTTGTTTCTGCAGTTTCCCCAACAAGAAAAAAGGTTCTTCTAGGAAAGCGAATCTTAAACGGAATGTATGACTGTATGAGGGGAGTGGCAGCCAGGTGACTGTAGAAGAATGTGGTGAAACTGAAATGCACATTCACCTGCCCTTATAAAGTAGAAACTGGCAGCAATTCAATTCCGAAATGCCGCTTAAAACAAACAGCATTGCCACTGTGAAAGCCAGTTACCCTAAGGTGCCATCGGCAACCTAACAAGCTCGCACATTTATGCAACTATAAGGCGGGAGGCTTGATTACGGCTATCAAAATGAATAGAAATCAGCACGTATTTGGGCAAGTTTGTAGCCTATGCGCAATTACAATAAATAGTAGTCCACTTTTTTGTCAAAGACGACTAAATTCATTTTGGCTGCATTTGCTATATTGTGAATTTAAATAGACTAAAGTACGAAATGTGGAGTACTATTAAAAAAATGTTGTCATTGAAGGGTGTGCGAGAATTCAGAGAGAAAGAACTTCAAGTGAGAGATACGGTTACGCAAAAGTAAAGTTAAATCCAAAAGTATTTGGACAAAGACACATTTTTTGTTGTTTTGGCTCTGTACTCTACGCGGTTCACCTGATATAGATGTAAAATTAAAGCTGGAAGTCGGCACTTTAACCTCAGTCACTGTTGTATTTCAAATCCAATGTGCTGGAGTACAGAGCCAAAGTAAAAAGGAAAAAAAAAGTGTCACTGTTCTAACACTTTTGGAGTGCACCGTATTTCATGATGGAGGAGGGGGTAGAAATGTATGCAGTGTTTTTTTTTACATCGCTTTTCTGTACTTACAACCATGGATATTGTGTTAACCATGCTCTTTCAATGTCAGCACCATCACTTTCAAGACTTTATAATCTCAAGACACGTCGGAAGATGTTGTGAATTCACGATACGTTTCACGGACTACATGGGCCACGATACGTTTCGGAAACCCTCATGAAACTCAAAATGCTCTTCAAGAGATACTTCAAGATATTTTTTCTTTGCGCTACGACGCCTTTTCGGAAAACCCACCCCAGATCAAGACCACTCTCAAGCATGTAGGCGTAGATGTGTTAAAGACATCAAGAGAAGACTACACCAGCATAACCTCAGAGGGATCACCACAAGATGCAAACCCCTGGCAAGCCTCAAGAATAGAATGGCCAGGTTACAGTTTGCAAAAAAGTACATTAAAAAACCTGTTCTGGAACAAAGTGTCATGGACAGATGAGACAAAAATTAGCCTCTACCAGAGTGATGGAAAGAGAACAGCTCATGATCCAAAGCATACCACCTGATCCGTCAAACATGGTGGAGGTGGCATTATGGCTTGGGCAACGGGCATGTATACTGCCACTGGAACTGGCTCACTTGTGTTCATTGATGTCACTGCTGACAGCAGCAGCTGGAAGAATGCCAAAGTATATAGAAACTTGCCAGCTCAGATCCAAGCAAATTCTTCAAAACTCGGCCGCTCCACCTAGGATTCTGTTTTTGCGGAATCGCCGAATTGACCTTCAGAAGCGAATCTCGTCTTTTGCATCTCGTTTTTTTTTTAATGCCTATGACATTCTTTTTTTAGGCTTACATCAATTTTTTTAATTTAAATGAAACTGAAAAATCTCACATGCAAATATACTATCCCTTTAATGCTGCTCGCTGCAGCATTTTTACTTATTCTTTTTTTAATTAAAAACTGTTCAAATGCAGCCATAATCAGAAACTTTCTTCATTTTCTTGACTTAAAAGCAGTTCAAATGTTATAGTGCTTGTTATAGTGCTTTGTTGTTATGGTTAGCTCAGAAATGCATCAAACCAAGCTGGACTGTACATTTAACTTTTTCATTGGTTTCATTTGGTTCTCAATAAATCATTATCCTGACGTTTTCTCCTTGCATTGTATAAAGCATAATAATAATAATAAGACAATATTAATAAATATTATTATTATTATTATTAATAATGTTCCAAACAGGTGTTTTTTGAACTCCCCAGTCTTTTTTTTTGACGTTAACACACTTGACCAATGAACAAAATAACGTCATATAGGCAAGCATTTAAATTTGATCAATTTAGAAAAATAGTACTGGGAGCATTCATTACGAGTCTAATTAAACAGGTTCATAGCATACAATTGATTAATAGGCATCATCTAAAGCAGGGGTGTCAAGATCCGGTCCTGGAGGGCCGCAGTGTCTGCTGGTTTTTGGTGCGTTTAAGCACAAGTGATTAATTTAAGTCACTAATTGGCTAAGAAGTCCACACACCTTGTTCTCAATGCTTTAACTGGGTGCTGATTGAAAGGAAACCACAAATACCTGTGACACTGCGGCCCTCCAGGACTGGAGTTTGACACCCCTGATCTAAAGGGTTTGCATTTTACAATCATAATTTATTAGGTACATTTACATTAGGCTTGGGCGATATTGAAATTGCCCTACAGACGAAAACATTGATATTTGATATATCATCCAAAAAAAATAATAATAATAATTTAAAAAACCTTAAGAATCATACAATGCACTACCCATAAGTACCGCCTTTAATTTCTCGCCCTCTACGAGACAACCCTGTCAATTTAAATGAAAAACCATGTTGTTTGAAATAAGTTTCTTATTGTAATTGCATGATCCACGACTTAGACATCAATTGAATTTGGCTTTTAACATTTCATTTTCATGTTTTTGTGGTGCAAGGGTGACATAAATCAAATACAATGGCATTGTACCTGTTCACATCATCATTTTCGTGTGGTCACACAAAAAACCAGCTAAATTCAAATACGAAGTGCAAGCCCTAACAGCAGTCGCAAATTGCAACTTAAGGGAAAGTACAAGGATTAGTGTCAAATAAGACTCCTTAGATCCATTTCCTCAAGTCAGAGATGTCACTAAGCATGAAACACACCCAACTCAACAGCTAAACTGTGGCCCTAAATTATACTCAATTAAAGGTGCTTAACCATAAGGTTCATGCCATAAAATACTGAATAATATGAAGATACTGTATCTTCACTTAATTAATCCACTGTGAAAATCTCCGCCCAGCCATGTCATGCCATTTGGCCAAGTGAATCAGACTAGTAAATCAGTAACGAAAAGTCAAACTCATCACTGGCCTTTACAGATAACCTTGATTTGGATTGTATTGACAAACTCTGATACATTATCTAAAATGAGGCCTACTTCGCAGCGGAGTACTTCAAGACACTTCATAGATAAACACAAAAGAAATGGCTTTGCGGTGTACACACACACACACACACACACACACACACACACACACACACACACACACACACACACACACACACACACACACACACACACACACACACACACACACACACACACACACACACACACACACACACACACACACACACACACACACACACACACACACACACACACCCTTTATTGCCAAATGCCAATGCAGTAGTTGATTGCATAAAACACTCCGGCACAGCTGTGGGGACCTCAAACCGCATCGCAGTCAGGTGCCAGGACGCAGCGCGTTTCTCCTGCGGTCGCGCAGCCAGGTGCGCCCCAAGACCAGGGACGGAAACGGCGATGGAGACGCCGACGACTCACACCAAACGGGCAGATGAATGCAGACGGGGCAGGGCAGAGAGATCCACCCGCACAGCAGTGTGGCTGCTTCCAACGTGAACGGTTACAGGTGGGAAAGTGGTGTCGACGGGACGTCCCGACAACGAGAGGGGGGCCGAGCCCATTCTTAGTCAGCTACCATCCCTCTGGGTGCAGCGCAGCCTCCTGCAGTATTCTGAAAAGGCAGTGAGCCCCACTCCCTGCAAGAAACTCACTCTTACACACTCCCTCCCTCCCTCCCTCCCTCCCTCCCTATAACCTTGAAAGCAGACACCCAGCCAAGAAACGCACGGCCAAGTTCAGCCCTGAGCAATCAATTCGCCCATACTGTACATAGAGCACCCTGTTTGTTTAATAGGTATGACCCCCTCAACTACATCTGCATTTTAGAGAGCTGATCCCCTGCAACCTGAAACGCTGCTCAGACTTCCAAGAGAGCACTTGAGCCTTACAGTCGAGCGCCTTTTATAGTGCGAGGCAGGACTCACAATTAATTTTGTGTCAGCTTCACAGCGCCAGGCGTCAACAGATCGTTTCAACGCGACTCGGCAGCAAAACTTGTTCCGCGTCCTACTCCCTTTTCCCCCCAAACCGCCATATTCTTTTCAGGCAGAAGACTGGTTTGGTATACGTCTAGTGCTGGCACGCCTTCTAGGACAATCAATCTTTTGCCGAAAGGAAAACAGTTTAGATGCAGATGTGGAACTCATATTCCAAAATAAAACAGTGCACAACATACATTTTAGCCGAATGACAACCGCTTGGATACAGACAGTAACATTCTGCTCGCCGAATAAAGTAGGCCAGTAAGACCAGTCCCATTTGGCAACCAAAGCTCGTGTGACAGAAAGTCGCTGGCCATTGTGAATAAGTTAGTCATGAGACAACATCTTGTGACGCTGGTTAAAGGAAAAGGGAAGAGAGAGGGAAAAAAAAAACCACTTAAACAGTGGCCATCTGTCTCTTACAATAAGTAACCACTGTACAAACCAAGCACTGACTACATCACGACAATATTCCTTCAGCGAAAGGAGGCATAAAAGTGAGCAGGCTAAATCTACAAAAAAAGTGATCCAGTCCAGACATGTGAAACAAACAGTGCACTCTAAAATGGATAACTCCCTTGTTCACAGAAACTATTTTTAAAACAATGTGCACACAAGTATTATGCATGTTGCAACACACTCATTTACTGTATTACTGGCTATTGTTTATCCTGTACATTCTTGCTGGTCCTGTGTTATGTATTTCAACTATACTCCCATTAATGAATTAAGCTGCTCAGGACACAAACTCATACTATGAACAACATGTTCCATCTAGTCATTGGTCTGGTGAATCTGCATTTTCAGTGGACAGGATTAAAAAATAAATAAAAACAGCTTTTTTAATTTGACTGCAATCACAAACTTTCTCCAGTTCGCCCTCAACTCTCTTATGAGACATCTGAACCAATCAGGGTGAAATGTATTCACACTAACACGGGACACTTTAGCACAGTTAATTAGCTATCAACCGGCTGCCAGACACTTAGCAGCCGACACTGCTCACTGACAGATTGTCTGGAAATGTTACCAGTTAAAGACCCCACACAACGACAATTTACTTAAGTGATGAAATGGTTACCTATGGTTTAATTACTTCAAGGAAATGACCTACACCAAAAAATATATATTTTTAAATAATTCAAAGTGGATATTTACGCAGCAGGATATTTTCCAAGTTTCTTCCTGTAAAACAGCTGTGTGACGTATTCATGACTCGAGCCTGCACTGGCGGGTGTAGAACAAAGCATTCCCACCAATTACACTTTGATTTTCAACCTTGTCCTCAACATCAGAGTGACAGCTAGCGTAGAGCAGCTTAGGTTACTAAAAATAACAACTGTCAATGCGAACAAAATTCTGTGAAAGTGCCTGCTCCTATTTAGTTTCCCCACACAAACCCTTGGCTACGTTAGCCATCTAGTTACGTAGCTATATTATCTAGACTACAAGAACCGCGGTTTCTCCCTTGTACGACAGAGGATTTGGGCACCAGGGTCGGATTTGAGCGCCGGAATTGAGCACCACAGCAGACAGCCCATCCACAACTCTGGATAAGCCAGTCAGTCTGCATGCTTTCAATAACTAGTTAACCAAACTAGTGTAATGGTAGAAATACAAAACGGGATTCCAGATTCCAATTAGGGAGATATTGATAAATACAGATATTACGACTACTATATCAGTGGCAGTAGTTGTGGCTGTCCAGTAATTTGCAGACAGCTATCCTGTTATTGTGGTAATGGTAACAGAAATACAAAGCAGGATTTCGGATTCTAGGCAAACATTTATTACAGATGTTCACGTTACATACGACTGTTATCACATTATTCAGAGACATCGAGATACTCTCAGGGGTGGACCGCATTCTCTGCAGCTCCGGCAGCAGCAGCAACAGGGGGTGGCTCAAACATGTAGGGCCGCAATAGAGCGAAGCCGTCCTCCTCTCCATCCCCATACCCAGACCTCTCTCTCTCCGGTCCCATTCTCGCTCTCCCCGTCTTTCTCTCCCTCTTCGTCCTCCTCATCCTCATGCCCCCATTTACTAGTTAAATGGCAATCCAGAAACATCTTGCCTGCATGCAAGTACAGCCTTCACGGTTTGACCTCTCCAGTTCAAAAAGTTAGCCAACTTGCCAGAAATGCATATGTATGCATGCGTGTTAAAAATGGATAACATTTCCTGAACATAATAATTACACTTGCCTTCTTGGGCATGTACAAACAAAAAGTCATAACTATGTGTTGTGAAATTACCCATTCTCAGCATACAACAGATGGGCGTTCTCAGTTTCCCACATGCAGAGATTAAAAAGACCCATTCCAGTCATTTCCAATACAACCATCCATCAGAAAGCGATGGCACGTTTTTAACAGTTTTGCAAGAGGCTAGTGCAAGAGACTCTCATATGTTGTTCATATTCGCTGTAGTGTCATTTTCAAAACATTTATCTTGAACCTGACATTGTATAGGACACTATGGTGTACAGGCATAATTATACAAACGTGAGAAGAAAATCTATAAATCATCCCTTATCTATTGCAGTTCTGTACAAAGAAGCTAAGCACAGTAATATGGTTGCATCACTGCTGCAGGTACGGAAGTGCACTAAATAAATGCACAGATTAGACCTGTACAGGCGTTTAATACTTATATGGACATGCATGCATAACTTTGCGCCACTGATAACAAGTGCAGAAGTGGTCCGCTTCTCCAACGGCTACCGAGAAATCCTTTCAATAATAACGCAGGTCCTCAATTACAATATGTAACGTTAGTACTGTATATCAAAGGCATTCTACATTCTAGCCAGCCAGCCAGAGAAGGTCCAGTTTTTAAGGATAACGCTAGTTTTCAGGTATATCGCTAACACCACAACGTTGCTGCTGGCCTTATTTAGACTGAACCTGGAGTGAACGGTCAAAGTGGCCATCTAACGTTAGCGGTAACGTTAACAACGTACAACAAGGAAGCCAGCTAGCTAACCACATCCATGTGCTCTCAATTGAACACTGTCTGTAGGGATATTTCTAGACAGCTAGCCATCGAAGCCTAACAATCTGGAGAAAACACCGGCTACACACTTGGTGGCTATCGTTAGCGAATAATAAGCTAACGGTGGCTAACGAGTTGAAATTGACCCGTTTGGGAAAAGTCACAAAAGCGGGAGAAGATTGGAGCAGCAGAACCAGCTAAGGGCCGAACTTAGAGCTACAAATAGCTGTATACGTTACTTTAGCTAACGTTACGTGTGGAAACCTGGCACAAGTTCACACATGCCGCACGCCCCTCTACAACTATCCAGCTAGCTTGCAAGCAAGGGTAAAGATACCGTTGTTGGATGGCTAACACATATGTGATCATAAATGTAACTTATGCTTTTGGAAGACAAAACTAGCTAAGTAGTCATCTGTCAGAAAAGCATCAGGCTCGTGATTCCCCCCCCCCAAGCAAGCCGGACGAGTCGCGCGTTACTGTCTAGCTAATACTAGCTAGCGGTTAACGTTAGTCATTTTAAAAAAAATTTTTATATATATATATATCGATAGCTGCTGCTTCTACAAAACTATTGAATCACCACCCAGATACCTTACTCCATTCTTATCTTTCGGGGAAATAATAAAACTAAATAAAAGTGGGGTCGCACCATATATGCACAGTAGATAACGAAGAACACTAGGCTACTGCTGCGTGGACTAGTAAATTGAAGCTAGCTAACGTTAGCGAGCTAACATTGCCGCTTCCTGAAAATAATTCGGTCTGGCTAGCGTTAGCTACTCCCGCTATCTTCAACAGCGCTGCGCCTTTGAAAACTAACTGAATTTATAACGAAATAATTACCTCGAATATTGGGCTTCGTCCAGACTATTTCTCACTTCTTTCCAGAATTCTAAAGTGCCCGCACACAGTGATGTAATCTCACCGCCCAACAACGTCGGGCAGGCCAGGCTACTCTGATCCAAGCTGAACAGGAAGCACAGTTGAACGGGGGGTTGCCAGATGAATTCTCAGATTTAAAGCCATGGTGACGTCAAAAATACCCCAAGGAAAGATGGTTACGATGAAATTACAAATGGTTTTCATAATCATCATTTCATGCTGTAATATTGGTACAGATGTAAAGAAAGCATCTATTTATAAGATAGCAACATCTAACGTTACATGGAAATGTAAAAAGAGAGCTGATATATGTATCAAACAATATAGAGTGATATGATTATATCAGCTCTCTTTTTTACCCCCATGAGATTCAATTGAACTACTGTTTTATAGGGGCCCAGAAAAAAAAACAGAAAGCACAATTTTTACATGTTGTTCTGTAAGTTATGTTTCCTGCACTTTCATGTATCAAGATACTTCACCATGAACTGGTATTATATGTATTGGGGGTTGTAATACTGTAAGTATTATAGGTCGCTATAAAATTAACACACATGGAGGTATCTTTAAACCATCATGTCATTACATCATGGAATGGAACTGTACAAGATAATTACTCTTAGATTGATTGACTTTATTTAAGTGTCATACACCATTGGTGCCCAGACTTATAGGACACTATACATCAATATGTGATAAAAAAACAAATGTTAAATACATCTACAATGTACATATCTGTATCCATACACATTATATCACAGTGCAGCCCATCCTAAATTGTGTACAAGACAAATTCAATTACAGATATTCACTTTGAAAATACAGGCCATATACAGTTGAAGTCTGAAGTTATGCTGGAACAGTATGGAATACATGATTGGTAAAATGGCTGTAAGTCATCAAGGGTCTGAGGTATCAAACGAATCTCAAACCATCACTCTGCTGCCAGATATGCAGTAGATATGGATGGATCACTTTAAGGGTTGTTTCTCTTGGCAAATTTTCCTATTGAACTGGAAAAATAAGGAGAAGAAAGCCTTCAAGTTATCCATCCATATCTACTGTATTTCTGGCAGCAGAGTGATGATATAAGGATTGTTTGATACGTCAGACCCTTGATGACTTACAGCGTGTATAAATATAATAAACTTGACTCACACTCATTATAGTGCTATTTTTGAGTACAGCGTGCTCACGCTGTGGACTGCGCTCCCTGTCCTATGTCTCTGCTGTGGGGCAGTGGAGAACTCTGGCCCACCGTTGCTAGGGAAACAACGTGAGCGTGATCTGCGTAAGCAGGGAAAATCTGCCGCACATTATGTTGGACGGTGGGGCAGAAACATTTCTGCCCCTACTAATTCTGCCTAGCAACAGGTGGCGAAAAAATAATAAATGTTAAGTTAACGTCGTTAACTTTGTGGGCTGACGTGACCAGGAAATAAACATAAACAAAGCCAATTCAGTGTATGTGTATCACTAATGCTAGCCAGCTAAAGTTTTCCATTAGTTTGATTTTATTTTGTCATAGGTGTCAAGTTTGCCCATATAAAATAAGTTTTTTCCACCTTTTCGATGGTATACAGGCGTATAAGTTTATGATACAGGAAATCTAGTCTAACACATTTTAAAAAAAACATTTTCCAACATAATTAATTTAATCGCTGCAATCACATTTTCTTTTTCCCTCTCTCTGATATTCTCTCGATTTCTGAGGCCATTGGAAAAGCAAGTAGCTCATCCGGACTGTTAGTTATGATCTAAAAATACCCTTTATGACAACGAACCACAAAGACATTGTAGCCAGTAGCCCACAAGATAAGCTACCTAACAACTAGCTATCTAACATTAGTTAACCAAGCGAACAGTTAGTCAAAATGGTTATGACTGTAATGTTCATGTTTATGCAATTTTGACCGAAATTGGATAATATTCCGTTGCGTTTTAATGTGGTGGCCTCAATTTAGCGAGTTTACTACAAGTTTCATTGTAAATCAATTCATGGCTAACTAGTCTTTAACACCGTTAACTGTTACTTGAAAATTATAAACATATTGTAAGGGCGGAGTATAAGGTTCGGAGAACCAGGCGCGACAACCAAGGAATCTAAAAGTGTATATAGAAATATACACCACTAAAGCGGACAGGTCCACACCAGGGAAGGAATAAACGAAATAAAATGGGAATAAAAACCTCCCGGCATAAGCCAAATCATAAGCCAAATCAAAATAGCCCCAAAAGAGGGCAAACTCGATAATAGCGAGTAATAAACAACAACCGTGTAAATGGGCGAGAGAACGAAAATGAAAATAGAACCTGTTACCTTAAGCTCTTGGTGCGAATGAGCTGAACAAAAAGGTAACAGGTGGAGAGCATAAAGGATAGAGAGTAAGACAGGAAAGAAAAGACTAAATCAATCTATATCCTAACTCTACCCAGACTTGCTATGTTTCTTATTTGAAACAACCAGAAACGTAGTGACCGAATTCCTATACCTTATCGACTTCGATGTCAAATAGCAAAGACAATATCGAAGTACCGGAAGGCGGAAGCCCTGGGCTATTTATAACCGGCAGGAAACCCAAAACTGGTGAGAGGGATAATAGCCGGGCGAGATCAAAACACCGGAACGGAGGACGGAAAATCCGATGACGTCAAAAAAGAGAACGACTTGAATCAGACAAATAACTGTGGTGGCTAGTGATTTTAATAGATAATAGATAATGTTCTATACGTTTTTTGTTGAATTTATACAGTTTTGCAGGTGTGAAAATAAGGGCAGCTCTCTCCAGAGGTTGACACCTATTTTTTACCTTTTTGAAGTTTCTTTAAGTTCAAGTTTGATGAATGATTTTTATTTTTACGATGAATGAAATTAATTTTTTACGATGAATCATACATAGTCTACATGCCGTCAGTAGGCTAAGCGGCATTTTAAAAAGCTTAGGCTAATTACTTGGTATCATTCACTTGGTATCAAGGCATGTCTTAACATAGCTAAAGCAATGCCAAATGTTTGTATTAAATGTTTGCATATTTATTTGACATTTATCTGATAATTCTCGTTATGACGTTGGCATGCTTTGCGTTTTTTTTGTATTTTAGCTAGATCAAACTTGTTTTCACTTTCCTACAAGTTAACAACGTGTCATATGCTTGTATTTATGGTTTTGATAAAGCATGCAAGTTATTGAAGAAACGTGTCTGTCTCATCCTATTACTTTGTTGCAGTATAGGCAACCTCAATGTAGGGTTCTGTGTTGCGCTGAAGCGATACATTGTATTCAGTTTTAAAATATTTCTGCTCCCTGGCACTTAGGCCTACCGTAGGCTATCTTTATTTATTTGACGGTGACGTCATACAAAACTGCCCCTCCAGAAATGTCATGCTAAAATCGTCACTGATCACTGCACTTAAATATCCAGTATAGCCTAGAGCAATAGGACTAAAAAACAATGAATGATTAAGTTTGTGACTTTATACATTCAACAAATGCAATATTACAGTGATAGTATACATTATTTTAGCAGTATAATGCAAAGTAGATACAGTTGAAGTCGAAAGTTTACATACACCTTAGCCAAATCCATTTAAATTCAGTTTTTCACAATTCCTGACATTTAATCCTAGTAAACATTCCCTGTCTTAGGTCAGTTAGGATCACAACTTTATTTTAAGAATGTGAAATGTCAGAATAAAAGTAGAGAGAATGATTTATTTCAGCTTTTATTTCTTTCATCACATTCCCAATGGGCCAGAAGTTTACATACACTCTGTTAGTATTTGGTAGCATTGCCTTTAAATTGTTTAACTTGGTTGAAATGTTTCAGGTAGCCTTCCACAAGCTTCTCACAATACGTTGCTGGAATTTTGGCCCATTCCTCCTGACAGAACTGGTGTAACTGAGTCAGGTTTGTAGGCCTCCTTGCTCGCACACGCTTTTTCAGTTCTGCCCACAAATTTTTGATTGGATTGAGGTCAGGACTTTGTGATGGCCACTCCAATACCTTGACTTTGTTGTCCTTAAGCCATTTAGCCACAACTTTGGAAGTATGCTTTGGCTCATTGTCCATTTGGAAGAGCCATTCGCGACCAAGCTTTAACATCCTGGCTGATGTTTTGAGATATTGCTTCAATATATCCACATAATTTTCCTTCCGCCATCTATTTTATGAAGTGCACCAGTCTCTCCTGCAGCAAAGCACCCCCACAACATGATGCTGCCACCAGTTAAATTTTTGTTTAATCAGACCAGAGGACATTTCTCCATTTCTCCTTTGTCCCCATGTGCAGTTGCAAACTGTAGTCTGGCTTTTTTATGGCGGTCTTGGAGTAGTGGCTTCTTCCTTGCTGAGCAGCCTTTCAGGTTATGTCGATATAGGACTCGTTTTTCTGTGGATATAGATGCTTTTGTACCTGTTCCCTCCAGCATCTTCTCAAGGTCCTTTGCTGTTGTTCTGGGATTGATTTGCACTTTTCGCACCAAAGCACGTTCATCTCTAGGAGACAGAATGCTTCTCCTTCCTGAGCGGTATGATGGCTGTGTGGTCCCATGGTGTTTATACTTGCGTACTATTGTTTGTACAGATGAACGTGGTACCTTCAGGCGAAAATTGCTCCCAAGGATGAACCAGACTTGTGGAGGTCCATAATTTTCTTTCTGAGGTCTTGGCTGATTTCTTTTGATTTTCCCAGGATGTCAAGCAAAGAGGCACTGAGTTTGAAGGTAGGCCTTAAAATACATCCACAGGTACACCTCCAATTGACTCAAATAATGTCAATTAGCCTATCAGAAGTTTCTAAGGCTATGACATAATTTTCTAGAATTTTCCAAGTTTAAAGGCACAGTCAACTCAGTGTATGTAAACTTCTGACCCACTGGAATTGTGATATAGTGAATTAAAAGTGAAATAATCTGTCTGTAAACCATTGTTGGAAAAATTACTTGTGTCATGCACAAAATATATGTCCTAACTGACTTGCCAACACTATAGTTTGCTAACATGAAATCTGTGGAGTGGTTAAAAATTAGTTTTAATGACTTCAACCTAAGTGTATGTAAACTTCCGACTTCAACTGCATATGCTCGTCTTCCAATACAGTAGTACTCCACGGGAATTGCCAGTAAACCAGGTTGCAAAGCACACAGCTCTTAATGGGAATGAAAAGAGGTAATTTCATTAGCTATGATTGAATCCAGCTGCAACACACCCACTGACAATATGCCACCACATCTTCTCTCATTAACTTTACAATAGGGCACTCGTCTTGGCTACTCTTTGCAACAGTTTACCTCAAAGTGTAGGTATGTTTGTTTAAAGCAACTGGGCGGTGCTGTTCAAGACAGGATAGTATCATGACAATTCTCTGCTGCTGCAAAAGTGGTCCTGACAGCAAGTTCAATGGCCATCTTTCAACGCAGACTGATGACCCACCTCTTCAGACTGCATTTTGGTTCCCCTCCAATCCCTATCCTCTAGCACTCCCACCTGTTTTTCTAATTCAGGTTATAGTGCTTATACCTTTAGGTTATTTTTTTTATGGTTCTAGGTTTCTCTTGGGGCTCTGACACTGCTGCAACCAGACTCTTCTCCTCTCTCGCCAACACTCGATTCACTTTGTCCCCAGACCTGCAAGGCTATCCTATCCTAGCGCTTAGCAGATGACAGGCAGCAGAGAGAAGGTGGCACAAAACCAGAGACCCTCCTTACCTGTGTAGTTACCACTTGGCCCTCTCTGCATTCTTATCCCACAAATTTTTATCAAACCATAATTGAAAATTCATCCTATAACCCACGTAAACCTTTTCTACTTTCTCCTCACTCCTCAACCTCCTCTACCCCCCTCAACCCTCACTGTAGAAGACTTTGCCGCCTTCTTTGACAGGAAGGTCACTGACATCAGCAATTCTTTCAAAATCCTCGATTGCATTGGTCAATATTCTCTCCGGACAACCATCCCCTTCTCCCCACTCAATACCCCTACCCTCTCTCTGGTGCCTCTCTTCTTACCGATGCTGAGTTCTCTCAACTCCTACTGTCCCACCATCCTACTACCCACTCCCTGGATTCCTTCCCTACACGCTATGGGCCAGATTCAGAGTTGAGATAAGCACGCGAAAATGGGACTTACTCCCGAAATTCCGCGTAGCTTAAGCTACTTGTGATTCAGACATTTGACTTATCCGCTGTTTTTAGCATATCTCCAGTACATGTGTGCGCGGGGTGGAGATTTGATGAAAAGGAGGCGTGTCTGCAAGATACGCTTGTTCAGATTTTAAACGTAATAATTTTTTTCCACGCAACTTTGTTCGGAAAAAAGGTAGTTTATGTCTAGCGCCGCCACTAGATGATTATGAAAAATACAGCATCTTTCGCAAAAATGGATTTTAGAATGAGTGCATGTTCTTTGAAAAAAATATTGGTTTTATTTTCCTTTGCCTAGCCTACTTACAATTATCAAAGAGCTGTCATGAAAAGAAAAATATGTAAAAGGCTATGATTGACTGCCTGGTATATAATGCCAGACCAATATTAGATGCATTCATTGATAGAGTGTTTGGATCATAATCGCTTTGACAGAGAGACGATTTTGTAGCCTACTTGTATGATCACAGCTGCTCCAAAATTATTAGGAAGCGCAAAGTAACTCCCCACAGTGTAAATCTACCAGTGCTCCAGGTTAAAATCTCTCTCCTTCCTGGCCACATCCTTTCAGCATGTGACAGTTGCACTCAAAAAATTAATCTTTGGACAGGGCTATTATTAAGTATATGTGACTTCAACTCGTTAAGTAGAAGATGTCGCATCTAGGCTATTATGTTACCGTACATTACTTTATTAGGCAGGCTAAATCATAAAAAAAATATTTAACACCTTTGCGCAGAAGGTGGCGCCAGCGGAAGCTTTTTGCTCAACTCAGATATTCCGTTGCTACTGCAGCCGAACTATGATTGGAAATCACAAACTCTGTGTTTTAAATTTATTGGTAGACGGTTCGTGACGATTTCTGCCGAATACGTGCCACTATTTCTCTGTAGCAAGTCCTTTTATCAAGCAACCCCCCCACCTAGTCTATACCTACCTATGCGTGACATAGTGGACAATAGCGTCTATGTTTGAGTTCATAAATATATTTATTCATCATATAAAATTAGAATAACGTCATAGCAACGAGATAAACCCAACAATAGCCTGATCGTATGACAGAAAAGCCGTGAAAAGCCCTGCTCACTCAAATGCAAAATAAACTGTGAAAGTACTATCTCATTCTACCATGTATTCTACTAGCAATATATGCTACTAAATATGAAATAAATATACAATCCTACCATTGGTTTTACACATCGAGATGTTCCTTTCAAAATTCAGTTGTCATTTATTGTCTGGTACAATCTGTTTGAGAAATATACAACACTTTATACCGCTATTACACTATCTGAAACGTCGCCGCGTAATAGCCCCATGCCCTGTAAGCCTGTCTCATGCATTACAGTTCATTCTGGTTTAATTGCCAGCTTTTTATCCAATAGAGTACATTATAACCTTCGCAAGGGTATATGCCAAGTCTTTTTGGGTGCTTTGAGCAATTTACTACAGCCCAGCGTAACGGCAGTTTTCGTTTTAACTGTAGTATTACGCAAGCGCTATAGAATACGCATTATGCAGGGGAATTCCCCTTTTGCGATATGTAAGTATTTTTGCGTCTAAAATACCGTTGGTCTCGCTGGCTACATATGTACGTTCGTGTTTCCACTCGAGCACTGTCTTTCCAATATGTTTGATAGCCCTATTGTTGTTTTCGCATTTTGAGTGCATTTCACATACTGTAGTGCAATCGTTAAATGTATTTTTGAATTAGGCTACCGATGTTCATTGAAGATAGAACATTTGGCAGTATTTTGCAGATGGTGGAAAACTATTGTATGTCCATGTTATCATACATAATATAGGCTATGGCGTATACTTCTCTCTTAGGGCATGACAAATGCTCATTCCAATTTACTGTGCGCTGATATGTGGTAGATTAAGGTAAAAATTTCCTTGGAGTCATTAAGATTAATGACTAAAAGAATAGAGATTAAAAGAATACAGAAAAATGCAATCCCAGGACAAAAGTATACATACTGTAGAGTACAGGGACAAGTGATGTTTTATTGAGGTACAAGAGTGAATGATTAGGCAACATATTTAGGTGTATGTAACACTGTGATATCAATGTTTTTCATCTTAAGCCATCAGAAGGAGCAAATGTATTTGTTTTGTAATGGACAAAACTAATTAATTCATTTTATGACATGTTTTGCATAGGGCTTTTGGACCCATAGATATCTACCCCCCTATACTGATGAAAATATAGTAATTCCCACTTGAAAATTATGCAAAAGTGAGTTTTATGAGCCAAAACTGTTGATTTGTAGTAATTCATTTTTTTTAATTTAGAGCAGTGCACAATTTAGCCATTTGGATAGATTTGGAGACACTAATGGACAACAGGGTACACTGCTATATTTTGCATCATAGACTTTTAGTAGTTCTGCATATCATCCTCAGATTTTGCTAAACTTGTGGACATGGAGTTTATGATCCAGGAAATGTATATATATTACCGATTTCACTTATGTAGCTCTAAGCAAAATTTAAAAAAACTATTTTTTAAATTTTTTTTCCAAAGTTTCTTTGCATTCCACTTTATTTTGAATTAAATTATGAAAATAAACAAATCTAAGTTTGTATTGTAAATGGTACACCTGTCTTCTTTCATTTAAGCCATTTACCAAGTTTATGTGATGCTCACACCTGGAGTTATAAAGCCTTAAACAGAGCACCCCCTAAATAGGTGAAATTTGCCATCTGCGCCAAGGGGTTAAAATCTTTTTTTTAAGTACATCCAATGATTCATTTGTTTACTTAGTAATATTGCTTGCATCCACTGTCCAGCGATTATGTTTTTGACTGTGTGATGGGTATATCCCAGTCATCAATAGAAGCTATGATCATTTTATCAATGCGATGCATTAATACGTTCACTGCATGCCTATACCCCGTCACGCAAGAGCAACTACGATGCACAAAGGCAGGATTTTCCGAAAGGCAAATGCAGGTATTAAAGGCACTGTCACTGGCACGTGGAAAACGCATAACCCCTCAAACATTTATTTAGTAGATACCTGGCAGGTACAAAAAACTGGTAATTAGAATATTATGCCCTGTACCACCCACATTTTGAGATAAGCACCTGCACAACACAAGTTTACAACACAAGAATACGGCCTAAGTCAGCCGGCAGGGGAGCGATACTTTACGTTACCTACGAATGTAGTGTCGGCACTGGTCGACTACAACAACAAAGAAGAGCAAGAAGTTGCAATGGCCACGTTCGCTCCGCCGCCGTATTTACACAGAGAATATAGGTCAGCACAAAGTAAAGGATTCAACGATAGTTGACTTCAAAAAGGATGGTATAAACACTCAAAATAACCCAGATAGACTGTCGTCGTATTTTATTTGCTTTGGGTGCACTGTGGAGTGCATTTTGGCATTTGGTAGTGGATGCTACCGGTTACCATAGAATTGCACTAGCATTAGCAACGTGTGTATGTCCAAAAGAAGGACAGCATTGAATTAGCTGAAAATGGTTTCCATCAATCAACTACATCATGGGTAAGTCGTAATTGAGACATTATGTCCAAAATTCCGAACTATCCCTTTAAGCGCATTACTTAAGTTGGCCATCTCTGAATCCGGCCCTATATCTGCTCAAGAAACCCACGCTTTGTAAGATCCGCCGCTTCCCTCCAGTCCACCTCCCTTTCGTGTCTCCAGTTTTCCCCATTCCTCTTGTTCCATGTCATGTTTTTCTGTTCACCCTGGGCCCTATCTTGGCGATCTTGGCGCTTAGTCTAAGCGCATGGCGTTAAGTCCATTTAGGGCGTGTCCAAGTCTACTTTTGCTATTTTAACGGCGTGTTTTTTGGGCGCTAAGCACGGCGCAAGGTGCAACTGGGCTGAACCTAGTCTCTTCATTAATTATAGGTGTGTCTTGGGCGTGACATGCAATAAACCAATCAAAATGTCATATCCCATTCCCTTTAAAAGCCTGCTTTTCCACCTTGGCGGATTGCTTATGATGGCGAAACAGACATGCTCGTGCGTGTTTAGTGCGATCAAGGAATCGGCTATATGGATCAGTAGCAGCAGCAGCAGCAGTAGTAGTATTATGAGTTCCCGGTAATTCCTGACAGTGCTGTTTACGAAATATATGCTGTTAAATTTCGTTAAAAGCACCTGCAACAGCTGAGAATAAGCGACCAATTTCTTCCTTCTCACCTTAGAAAACGCCAAATTAGCCTGCTTGTTTAACGAATTTTGTTTGATTATGCAATGAACTCATGTTCAAGCTTCATCCGAAGTTCATTAGGCTACCTGCATTCTAATTTTGATTAATAACATAACTAACGTTATTTTGCCTTAATGATGACACTAAATACAACAAATCTGTCAGGTTGGAAACCCATAGGTTCAGCATATTTTCCCTTGTTTTATAATGTCCTGCTTATGGAAATGTGACCAACCTGTTTAACTGGTAGCGTAATACTTTAAACCTATTCACTTTCCCAGGAAGACCGTGAAAAGTGCGATGTACAGCAGGGGAAACCTGCTCATGTAAAGCGAACATGCAGATAATGGAATTAAAATTAATTGTGTAACGTGCTGCAAATTTAGTTTCTAATTAGACGCTTAGTTCTCTTTAAAATCTTTTGTTCAAGTTATGGAATTACAGGTGAAATCAGCGGGGTTTTAATAAGCTGAGGATATGGAAACCTTGTCACTGTAATTTAAAAAAATATGAAGGACGAAGAATAGCTAAGGTTAGCCTACAATTCAGTTAACTTGATGACATTTATCTCCGTTTTTTAACCATAGTCTATCTAAAAAACATTATGCACAGCGAGTCCGCTGTAGCCTAGGCTATTTGAAAAACAATAAAAGCAATATTCACTGGACAAGGTTTTGAACTTTTTTCAGTCACAAACCATTCTATTTACTTACAGGCTGTGTTCCTAGATAAACAGAGCTGTATTGTAATGACATCTGAAGCGCATTTTCAGAACGCAAATGTCCGTCTATTGCAGTAGCTACGCGGGTTTTCCATTGAATGACAATTCACGCATTAGGTGCAAATGACAATTCGTGCATTAGGCAGCTCCTTTTTAATGGATAGCCATTGTCCCGTACCATCGCACATCGCCTGGATGTTGATGGAGTGGGCTGAGAGCAATGTAATGTGGCATCGTTTCCCTTCGCTGAGGGAAAGGTATGTGGACCTATGGAACCTTCTATTATTATGCATTTTTGATATAGCCTACACAATAATAATATTTCACATTGTGATCTAGATATTTTAGTCATGCTTGTGCACGCCCCTGTGTGTAACAGACAGGAGGGTATGCGCGTTGTGCACACGCCTATGTAGACGCACTTATATGCGCCGTTAAAATAACATGTAAACAACTACGACATGACGTTAGACCAGGTTTGTAGTGGTTCTAGCGCAAGCGCTTTCTGCTGGCTCAAGATAGCAATACGCCAAAAAGAATCCTGGCCACTCCTCAACACGCCCAGTTCACTTGTGATGGCGCAAGAATACATGCTAGTTTAAGGACGTAAGCGTTAGGCGTTATTATGGACCTAGCGCCGGGTGTAAGATAGCAAAGATACTTGCGTTTGGGTTAGCGCCGCTTTGCGCCGGGTGTAAGATAGGGCCCCCTGTCTGTCTAGTTCTTTGTTTGTGCAGGCTGGACGTGGTTCCCCGTTTTGTTCCTAATTTTCTCCTTGTTTAATCATATGTATGCTTACCGTCTTGACTGGGGAGTGTTACGATGACAGTAGCCTGAGCTAGCTGCACTTGTGATGGGCGATACCAAAAATGTTCTTTTCAATACGATACCAAGTAATATCAAGGCCAGTATGCCGATATCGATACCGATACGATACTTTTAAAGGTCTTCTTGTGTTCATAAAAAAGGGGAGATCTTTGTGATTTCTACAGTGAAAATTGGTAAATGTGGACTTCAAAAAATCTTATTTGAAAGCTTTTGCATCAGTACTAACACATAAAGACTTCCCTTAGAAAAATATAGGCCTTCTGGCAAATTTGCGTCAAACCTTTGGCATTGTTGCCACAAGTTTGCGGAAAGCTCATATTTTCACATGTGAATTAGCTTTGTGGGAACTGCCATTGTTAATAACCAGCGTTTCCTGCTTTCTGTTCGAATGGTTAAAATAACCTAATATTATCACTATATACCTGGATAATGCCTGCCTCTCTGAAAGGTTTCTGTTGGAAAACTCTGCTTGACTCTGGCGCCAGTTGTGGGGGTATTTACCGGCGTTCCCTTCCCTCGTCTGATCGCCTCCGCTGTAACTCGTCATGTAAACGGCTTATTTTCATGCATTTCGGCAGGTTTGTGGTATTGCCACAAACTCGTACACACTTTTGACACATATCATAGCTTACTTCAATACTGTTAGTGTTTAGTGGAGTGAAATAACGCCAAACTATGCTTTGTTTTCTTACTGCTATATTAGCAGAGCAGCACTGGTGGTGCCATCTCTCATTGTGTGACTATCTGTGTGACTGTGACTGTGACTGCTGCTTGTCTTTCTTGGGCCTCTCGGCATGCCTGTGTGGCAGAGGGAAAGGGTGGAAGGAGAAGTAGTCCTACACAATTATTTGTTAAAACATTAAAAAAAAATTTTTCACCTTTTCAGCAACAGATACACATTCAATTTCCTTAAAAAATGTATATAATAAATACTGGATAAATAAAATACTTGGCATTGATATTTTAGCATTTGAATCGATTCTGAAAAGGGAATGTCAGGATCAGAAGTTAAAGATTAAAGGGGCTGGACCTAGCTTGCTAGGAAGTGGCTGGCTCGAAGAAATCCAGTTACAGTGGGCTGCAGTTAAGCATGTCAAAACAGAAAATGTGAGAATATAGCAAATACTTACCAAACATGAAGACATATTCAAAGACAAGTTAGGCACATTAAAGGGCATCAAAGCCACTATTCCTGTGTCACCTGATGCAATGGTGAGATTCTCATATCAACAGATCATCATGGACAACGTGTCTAAGAAATAGCTGACGGTGAACACACACAAGGGCATGTTCACGTACAAAAGGCTAGCTTTTGGCGTCTCATCTGCGCCCGCCATAGTTCACTGGATCATGGAATGGCTGTTACAGGGCCTACCGAGAGTGGCAGTATACCTTCATGACATTCTCAGGGCAGGGGTGACAGAAGACAAACATTTGAGGAACTTATATGAGGTTTTGCATTTTAGGTCTTTGATCTAGTTCCGCATATCACCCTCAGATTTTTCACAAAGAGTGTATGATCCAGGAAATGCATTTTTCACAGGGACCCAATACTTCCCAGCTAAGTCCTCCCCCTTGCTGGACCTGTCCATCACCCTGGTTGGCACCAGTGTTAGCAGATGAAGAAAGGGACACTGTGGTGAAATCCAGGCTGATGTATAGGTCCAGCAGGGGGGAGGACTTAGCTGGGAAGTAGAGTACCTGTGTTTCAGCCAAGTTGAGCTCAAGTCAAAGATTTGTCATCCAGTTTGAGATGTCTTGTGCAACAACTGTGAGACGGGTGTGTGCGGGTTGGACCCGTAACGCACGACTCAGAACACAAATGTGATAATAAATGTCCGCAAGGACTTTATTATAGGGAAATCCAGAAATCGTAGTCACACAAGCGAAGTCCAAAAACCAATAAATCCAGCCAAAAAAAAGTAAAGTACCGAGGGAGAAGGCAGTCTCGGAATCGGTACACCATGCACAAGTTCAGTAACCAGAGTAGCTGTCAGCAGAGCAGGAGTACAATACAGGGGTCAAGCAGAGTTCGTAGGTCGTGGGACGTTGCAGGAGTCAGACCGAAGTCCTATCCGCGGGGCAGAGGTACAAATAGACAGCAGGCAAAACTCGTGGTCAAAAAACAGGCAGTAGAAAACGGTAGGCAGGCAGTAACGATGGTCAGTAAACAGGCTTGGATCTATAACAGTAGTCAGACAAAGTAAACGCTCAAAAGTGACAGTAGTAAACTAACAGGCAACAACTTCGCGAAGACAAGACATGAACACTGAGCTTATATGCAGGTGTAGACAGGTGCAGACACTTAGCTTGAGAGCAGCATGCGAAGGGGAATCAGGTGTGGAAAGCTGACGAGGTAACAAGATAATTAGTAATCGTTAGTAATAAACCTATCCTGACCTAGCGTTAGTAAATTAGTAAATGACATGCACAAGAAACGTAAGGTAAACATGAACACATGGTTAGAGAGTTAGTATTACCCAATCCTGATCTAATGTTAGTAGATTAGTAAATAGACACGGGAAAATGAAACAATTAGGGAAGGCTGAGTGACAGCAAGAGAGAGAGGGAAAACAGCATGAATGCAAGGCTGCAGAAAAATTTGCATTTTTAGACTTTTGCCGGTATTTGTTTTAGAAATGCAAATTACAAGGTGATTCCATAATTTTTTCCTTTACTTGATCTGGAAATAAATATGCCATTAATTAAAATAATTTAATTTAATTTGTTTGAGGTATGTTTGACAAAGCCGCAATGTTCAGCTATTAAACAAAATTTTTTTGTATCATATCTGTGATTTGTTTATTTGCTACGAAGTAAAAAAGCTGGGTGAACATCCTCTAAGTGTGGTGATTCCATAATTTTTTGCCAGGGGTTGTACTTTGATCCAAAAGTGTGGAGATCTTTGCAGATGCTGTTTGGCATATTGCAAGTGGGCCTTTTTTGTGGTGTGGATGCAAAAATAGCTTTTTTCTGGCAACTCTGCCATGAAATCCTTTTTTGTTCAAGTGTCTCCTTATTGTACTTGCTGAAACTGCCACACCACTTTGTTTCAGAGAATCCTGAATTTGACGAGAAGTTGCCTGTGGGTTTTTCCTTATATCTCTTGCAATTTTCTTGGCCGTTCTCTCTGACATCTTGCTTGGTCTGCCTGTTCTTGGTCTGGTATCCACAGAACCACAGATTATCTACTTCCTTATCAGAGTTTAAATAGTACTGGTTAGTACTTTCAAACATTTGGATATCTTCTTATAGCCTTTCCCTGATTTATAGTCTTCAGTTACCTTCTCTCTTAGATCCTTAACAATTCTTTTGCTTTCCCCATATTTTATGAGCCAACAAATCCAGTATAGGCATACACCAACTGCACAAGGTATCCCTGGAAACTAAGGAACACCCTGACCATTTACCCACACACTGGTTACAATCAAACAAGGCTCAGGTGTGGATTCTTACTCTTTACAATTACCTGAATTGACTTGAGTGGGTATTATCAGGCCCAACATACAAGGGTATGTAAACTTTTGACCAGGGTCATTTGTGTAATTTCAATTAATTACTGTGATTAATGTGAGGTATGTAAAACTCTTTGATGATTAATGTTTTGCATGAGAAAAGTAAACATTTCACATATTCTGCTAGGGGCATGTACACTTATGAGCAGGACTGTATGTATCATATATCGCCAAAAGACTTAAAAATATTGAGATATTATTTTTTAGCCATATCGCCCAGCCCTGGATTGAGCTTCCTACTGCAGTCAGGACAGGTTAGCGTAGTTAACTTGCATTAGTGCTTTAGTGATGTTGCATCTTTAATCGTAAATATTATTAATCGTAATAAAAAGTATTTTTTACATGGGAAGACACTGCAGTCAGATCCCACAGAGATAGGAATATGAAAGTTGACCGAAAGTTATCTTTGTTTGCATCAGTCGAAGGTAATCACCTGTCCATCTAAGTCAATATCAGTTTAAGAATGAGGAAAGAAGAAAAATCCAGTTTGTATCGTGACATTCATTGAAGTATCTGAGCTTTGTGGATTAGATCTCTTATCTTTCTGTATGACATTGCTTGGCATTCAATTGTTCTGCAATCTGGGTCAAGCATTGTGATCACATCAAAAAAAAAGTTGACAAGGTGAAAGGCTGTTAGGCTTGTTTGGTGGGTCCCCTGCGTGGTCAAATGGTGAGTCCTTTTCTCGCAATGGACTGCAGAGTTGTATGCAAGCAAATATGATTTCTCCTGGACTATATTCACCAGGGCAACATCACAGATGGCACCTAGGTTAAATCAGAGCACATACCTCATGAAAGATACCCTGGGCTCTATTTTAATAAACCAAACGCAATGGTGAACACAAGAGTAAGCGCTTGGCAGTATCAAATTGTTGTTCTCATGCTTTAAAAAAAAGCCAGTTGGAACACAATCGCTCCATGCAATTTCATAATGAGCAACCCAAACGCACTGGACCGTCAACTTGGATGTGTGTATGATTCTACGCGGGAACATGCATTGAAATGTTCATTTTAAAAGCTGATCCGATACTTACCATTTATCTAGCCCTATTAAACCGCTCAGCCAGTTGATTTCTCTTTGCTCTGGCTGTGATGGGGACCGCGACCACTGGTGCAGGTGGGGCAAGCTAATTTTGTCGCATGTCACCTGGACATTGATGGAATGTGTTCCTTTGCGATTGACGAAAACTATTGCATTGTGGTGCGCGGATTTGTATGTGCGTGCAGTCGATAGCACCAAGCACCCCGGGGAACCCACACTTGAGAAAAAATGCAAGTTTTGACTTTTTACTGCATTCATTGTCCGTATAGTTGAGGAAGGACACCCGCTGAAAGTATATCCTTTCTGTGTATTGTGTAGTGGTAGGCTTATGATTCAACTGTGCCAATGTGTAATTTATATATTATAGGCTATTGGCCTACATGATCGCAAGTTTCTTGTAAGCTGTCCTGTTTTATTCTAGTAGTTTAAATTAAAATTAATTAATAATAATAATTATAGGCTATTTGTTCATTAAATGGAAGTGTAATGTTGGCATCACCTATAGACACTACATAGAACTACATGACTAATAAGTTCCCAAATTGCCAGTCTATTGCGTTGCCGTCATAACGCAATGGGTTTTCGTTGGTTCAAATTGTCACTGCGCCAAAAGTATTTTAGAACACGCCCCAGACAGCGCCACCCATCCCACTGCAGCGCAAGCGAAAGGATGTTATGTTGAGAATTTGTTGATCCTAGCGGTATTGCTGAGAAACGCCATAGCGCCAGTTTTAAGACGTTGATGCTGTCAACAAGCTTGCGTTTGACTATACCGTCCCCTTGCGCTGGTTTGCACCGGTTTGAAAATAGAGCCCCTTGAGTTAAAAAGGTCACACAGGCTACTAAAGGTTTTTTTTTAGCAAGCATAATGTATTAACATTACAAGAACCATTTTCTTATCATTGTATATACAGTATGTACATTGACAAGTTGCACAATTAGACAAAACAAGTTTCGTAAATGTTCACGGTCATTTCCATACAATTTCATTTGATGTACTTTATCTAGACATTTGAGACCACAGAAAGCAATAGCCAACATCTACAAATTCATGGAAAATCAAACACACATACTGTATACAACATCAAGTTTATTATCCAAATCAGTATATGGTAGAATCGACAAGCAAATGTTTTTTACTCCCAATTTTTGTGCAGTAATGCCCAGTGAAAGGCTGTGCTCAGTTCCAGAATAATTCTTTGACTGAACCATGATGGTGTGACAGGAGAGATTAAGGTTTCCAGTTTCCAAAACAAGTCTGTTATTACATTCTCAGTTATTCCATGTTATTACATTACAATCAGTTAAGCACTAATCAAAGACCTGTTCAATGTGACAGCTTTGGTTCAATTATCCGGGTTAGGTGTTTTTTTTCCGCCATTCACACAAAGGTCTCCTTTATGGAAAATTTCCGTGTCGAGTCTGTTCGCACACGACTTGACCGTTCCGCATTAGGCAAGGCGGTATGTCTACCAAAAGCAATGCAGAACAATTAATGTCAACATTAAATTAGTTAATCATTAATATAGCCAGATTTATCACTGAATAATAGTTTTGGCAGAGATGTAAATCCTACCCTCACAACAAAGTTAAACAGTGATAGTTTTAACATAACTTATGGCAGAGGTGGAAAATCCAGGTTCAGAAAGTAAAAGTCCTCCCCAGTACTTTTTTCCAATCACCTGGATTTGCTAATTAGCACAACTCTTCAGCCAGGAGGTAGAACTAATTAAATTAAATCAGCTGGCTGAGTTCACGGGAGGAAGAAACACATGGCAGGAGTTTTACTTTCTGACCCCTGGACTGTCCACCTCTGACTTATGGTAACATCTTTAGCCAATATAATCGCCCTTAGCTAATGGCGACGTTGTTAATTTGAACATGACGTTTGTGTCGCCAGAGAGTGCCCTCACGGAAACCTGCTACAAGGCATTAGCTTTACTGTACGTCATTGTGCTTACTAGCTAACTAGCCGAGCTGCACCCACTACACATAGCACTCAATTTGTGAGGCAGTGATGATATTTTGTAATGCTCTTCTTAAAAGCAAGTACACCGACACTGTTTATTCCATTACTAAAATAAACATTCAAATTTCCCTGATAAAATCATACAATTCAGCTCCAATATCTTCTATGTGCAAAATCCCATATTTGTGCAAGAATTGTCAAGATGGCAGATTCGGTATTTATTAGTGAAACTGTGCCGGGAACAAAAGGTCGGTTGTAAGGATGTCGTAATATTTTGTGTGATTTATCTGGGAACGTTTCGGCTTTTGTTCACACAAAGATTTCCGGAAATCTTACTAGGAAGCCTACTGATCTGGAAAATTGATGGAATGTCTTACACGGAAAATCGACTATTCACACATGAGGCCAACACGGAAAGTTTCTGGAACATTTATGGGTTAAGATGAATGTATGAAAGGGGCTATAGTTTTATGCTTCTCTTCTATAGATTTATGGGGGTCGGGACTCGGCAGGGGAGAATTGTCGCATACACGCGGCCTCAGAATCATGTTCAGGAGCTCGGAAGAGTTGCGCCCTGAAGAGGACGCGACGTCCTCCTTCCTACTACCGCCTGATGTAGTTGTAGCGGCTAATTCTCATGCGGTTGCTATGGGGTAATTGAATTACATAGGGGTGCAATTGGCTACCAAATTGGGAGAAAATGGGTAAAATCAAAAACAAATGAAAAAAAAAGAGTACAACTGGCCATTAACAACTTAAACTGCCCTGATTGGCATGCTCTGTATACCACAATCTTTGCCTTTGTGTTGTTACCTAGTGAGCAAATCCACAAATGAAAATGTATACCACACATACAAAATAGCGATGTAAAAATATATTAAAATGAATCAGATTTAAATATGATTATCATTATAATCATATGATTAACAAAATGTCTGTTCATTTCATTATATATTTTATATATTATATATATAAAATAATGCCCATGTTGACCTTGTAGCCTACATTTTTGGTAATCAATGCACTTATGAAAGTATGGTTTTTCTTTTCAAAGATTTCCTCTGTGGTGTAGCCTGTAAGAGCACTTTCCACATGCTCATTGCGAGCCGCCAGATTGGCGGTTTGAATCCGGCCGTGCAACCTATGTTGCATGCAGGGTGTGAGATTAACACCTGCCACTAGCCAAATGCTGGTAAAAATATGGATTGTGGAGAGATTCTGTACTCTAGCAGCCACTTTGGCAGGTAACCAACCAGGTTGTGTTATATTGTAATAGGTAATGTGGCTTGTAAAATGTTGAAAATGGCTGGTCATTTTTATAATCCACAAGCCTTTCTGGCCAGTGGGTGAAAAGGTTCATTTCATGCAAATTTTCATATCTCTCCCTCTCTGTCGCTCACATTCTTCCTGTCCTGCTACACTGTACTGTCAAATAAAGTTGAAAAGCCATAAAAATATTCTAAAAAAGTTTTCCTCATTCCTGTGGTCTTCTGTATTCAACTTGTAAGTAATCAAACTTGTTTGTGTTTCTGAGAGTATATAAAGGATGGTGCCCGTGAGTGATTCAGAAGGTAGTGTCTGGTGAGATTAGAGCATCATGACTTCCTGCACACTGCTGCTGCTCCTGGCCTCATGTTCTGGAGCTCTGGCCTCCCACTTCTACGGAGGGACAATGACCTTCAGGCTGAAAGGAAGGAACCCCGACGGATCGTTCAGGGTGAGGCAGGAACTTCACTGTTTTATCCTATTTAGTGGAGCATGCTTCATCAGACATGGTAGACAATACATTTCTGACAAAGACAAAAGATGTACACAGACACCTTGAATGATTTACTTGAAAAGACAAACTGGTTAGAACTCTGATATTTAAGCCAATTGCAGACAGGGGCGGGTCAACGAATGACAAACTTCGCCTGAGAAAGTTTGCCTCGGCAGCCTACTCAGAAGATGTCGTACGTCTTCTGCGTCGTACAGTCCAGGGGTCAGAAAGTAAAAGTCCTGCAAATGTATTTCTTCCTCTCATGAAGTCAGCCAGCTGATTTAAGGCAAAAAAAATGTCTTTCTGTTCTATGACAGTGTCTAAAGAAGTATGCCGTCCGCTTATATAACAGTAGCTCTCAGAAATGTCTGTTTAAAATGGCTGATAAGTTACTCTCAAATTACAACGTAAGGCAATTTTCTGAGTAGCTACTTCTGTGGTGCTTTGTTACATATGTACAAATACATGTATGTCTACATATATGTGTGTGTGCATATGTGTGTTTGTATGAAATTAATGTATGAGTGAATGGCATGCTTAAAGTGTAAAAGAAATTATATAAGCAGGAACAATAGAACAAAAGAACAATAATAATGACTTGAGTTTTCTAAGCCACAATTCAGTTCAGTTCAATGCCTCCATTTTCCCAGATGGGACATTTGCTTAGCAGGCAGGTTGAAGAGGCACATGGTACACTTAACACAACATTGCTTCATAAATATATACACAAATAAGGTTAAAAAAAACATTCAAGGTGCTCCTATACCATCATTTTACAAATTGTACTGTTTGCTAAAAGCCACCAATACAATTCACCTTCACATTTCTTTATATTTAAATACCACTCCATCCATAATTAATGAACAATAATAATTTTGTTTTAATTGCAGGTGGACTTCCGCTACAAGGAAACTTTCCATGTCTGCTATCAGGGGAACTCCTGGAACTGCCACAGTGGGAACTGTGGGAGCATTACTCGATTTGAAATAGGTCAAGTCGATCACAGTTCTAGTAGAAGCAGCTGGTGTCAGTCCGAGGCATTAATGACAAGAAATATTCCAAGCAACAAGCCTTTTGAGTTGCGGTAAGTCTTTCAGGATTAGGGGTAAGAAAGGCTAATTAAATTCCGTAGAATGTGTGAGGTTTTAAATGTGTGCTTTGTTACTATTATAGGAAAACGGGGTGTTGCTGGATCTTTAATGTACTAAGCAATCATGGACCGTGGACACTTTTGACACATGTGGATCTTGGGAACAGGTCAGACACTGGGGAACCCAACAGATCTCCAGTGACAACAATTCTACCTTTAATCCGGTAATATCACAGCTTGACACAAATTCATGCCTGTTACATCTTTGAGTTTTAAAAAAATGATTCCAGGTTTAGTACTTTCTCGTAGTTGTAGTTGCTGGCTCCAACAGTTTTTGTGTGAGATGAAGGGTATGTTTGGCTATTTAGTGAAGTTTTCTGAAGGCCTGCTGGCTTTACAATGGCATTAGCAGGTGTAGGGCATTTGGGGGGTTTGTGGTCTAAAGCAGGAAAATACACTTTAAGTATCTCCAAAGCAGCTTGTACAGTGAAGTTATGAAGTCTGAAGGTTTTTCTCCAGATTTCAGAATTTTTCACATTTGCAAGCAAGTATAAGACATGATTTAAGTAAAATCTCTGAGCTGTACAATGAACCCTATCACCAGACTGGTCTTGAACTTACAATATACGCCTACAATATACGTATTAAGTTATGGTGCATGAGGTACATTTCACAAGTTTGACCCATGAGGGCCGGTTGTAAAATTTTCATATTGTCGATATGCCTTTAACAAATATTGCTATATCCGATAGTATCGGATATTGTGACAACCCTAGTCTAAATAGCCTGTATACAAATAATAATAACAAAATATTTAAAAAACAAAGCATACAGAATTTGTTGTGAGGCAGCAGAACTAAAATAGAAAATGGAGTGGGAAAAGATGCTCCACTCAAATTTGTCGGGCAGGCCACGGCACACACAGTAATGCAAAGATTTTGAAATATTAACTCAACTATTTATTTCCAACTAATATTATTATTTAAAATCATGTATATATGTTTTGTCCTTATAATATCAAGAACAATCCTAAAAATTATTATTATTTAAAAAAATTATTATTATTTAAAAAAATTATTATTATTTTAAAAAAAATTTATTTAAAAAATTTTTTATTTTAAAATATTATTATTATTTTAAAAAATTATATATTTTTTTAAATATCGTGGCTATAGACATAGACTATAGACTATAGGTCATCTCTGCGATATTTTCAAATATTGTGATATCCAATATTATTGGATATCGTGACAACCCTAGTAGCAAGTCCATTTAATAAGCAACCCCCCACCCAGTCTATACCTACCCATGCATGACATAGCGGACAATAGCGTATATGTGTGAGTTCATAAATATATTTATTCATAATATAAAATTAGAATTCCATCATAGCAACAAGATAAACCCAACAATAGCCTGATCGTATGTCAAAAAAGCCACGAAAAGCCCCGCTCTCTCAAATGCAAAATAAACATTGTGTCATATACCACTATAAATATCTGCTACTAAATATGAAATAAATATACAATCCTACCATTGGTTTTAAGCATAGAGATGTCACTTTCAAAATTCAGTGGTCATTCTTTGTCTTGGACAATCTGTTTGAGAAATACACACCAGTTTAGCTTGTTATTACACAACATCGAACGTCTGCACGCAAGACGTGCACTGTACCTGCAGCTCTGAAGTATTTCACGTGAAGTATTTTATTCACAACTTTTTTACCCGATAGAGGACAGTATATCATTTTCATTTTTTCTGGGATGCTTTGAACAACAATTTGTAGCCCAGTTTAACAGAATTTTAATATAGTCAATGTACTATGACGCAAACAGCTACAGAAAACACATTCGCTTCTGCGATATGAAAAAAGTACTGCTTGTAATTCGCGGTTCTTCTCGCTGGCTACATACAGTCAGGCTGGAAAGTCTCCCCACCCCTTTCACCTTCTCCAGGTTTTATTACGTTACAGACTTATACTACAATAGATTGAGTTCATTTTTTGCCTCAAACATCTACACACAATAGCCAATAATGACGAAGTGAAAACAGGTTTTTAGAAAATATGCAATTTTATTTTACTGACAAAAATAGGTTATTTAGGGGTTACATATCTGTACACACCCTTAGCCTAATACTTGGTTGCTGCACCTTTGGCAGCGATTACAGCTTCAAGGCATCTTGGGAAAGAAGCTACGAGCTTGGCACACTTGTTTCTGGACATTTTTGCCCATTCCTCTTGGCATATCCTTGCAAGCTCCGTCAGGTTGGATGGGGAGCGTCGGTACACAGCCATTTTCAGCTCTTTCCACAGATGTTCAATTGGATTCAGGTCTGGGCTCTGGCTGGGCCACTCAAGGACATGCACAGACTTTCTCGGAAGCCACTCCTTTGTTCTCTTGGCTGTGTGCTTCGGGTCATTGTCATGTTGGAAGGTAAACCTTCGCCCTAGTCTGAGGTCCAGAGTGCTCTGGAGCAGGTTTTCTTCAAGGATCTCGGTGTACTTAGCTGCATTCATCTTTCCCTCTATCAGGACTAGTCGCCCCGTTCCCGCTGCTGAAAAACATCCCCACATCATGATGCTGCCACCGCCATGCTTCACTGTAGGGATGGTATTAGCCAGGTGATGAGCGGTGCCTGGTTTCCTCCAGACGTGACGCTTGGTATTCAGGCCAAAAAGTTCCATTTTGGTTTCATCAGACCAGAGAATCTTGATTCTCATGGTTTGAGAGTCCTCTAGGTGCCTTTTGGCAAACTCCAAGCGGGCTGTGATGTGCCTTTTACTAAGGAGGGGCTTCCGTTTGGCCACTACCATAAAGGCCTGATTGGTGGAGTGCTGCCTGGATGGTTGATCTTCTGAAAGGTTCTCCCATCTCCACAAGGATACGCTGGAGCTCTGTCAGAATGATCCTCGGGTTCCTGCTCACCTCCCTGGCCAAAGCCCGTCTTCCCCGATTGCTCAGTTTGGCCGGGCGGCCAGGTCTAGGAAGATTCTTGGTGGTTCCAAACTTCTTGCATTTACGAATGATGGTGGCCACTGTGCTCTTTGGGACCTGTAAAGCTGCAGAGATTTTTCCATACCCTTCTCCAGATCTATGCCTTGACACAATCCTGTTTCTGAGGTCTGCAAATAATTCCTTTGACCCCATGGCTTGGAGTTTGCTCTGACATGCACTGTCAACTGTGGGACCTTATATAGGCAGGTGTTGGCAATCCCCAATCATGTCCAATCAATTGAATTTATCACAGGTGGACTCCAATTAAGTTGTAGAAACATCTTAAGCAGTATCAGTGGAAACAAAATGCACCTCAGCTCACTTTTGGGTGTCATATCAAAGGGTGTGCACACTTGTGTACATATGATATTTTACATTTTGATTTTTTATAAATTAGCACAAATGTCTAAAAACCTGTTTTCACATTGTCATTATGGGCTATTTTGTGTAGAATTCTGAGACAAAAAATGAACTCAATCTATTGTAGAATATGTCTGTAACGTAATAAAACGTGGAGAAGGTGAAAGGGGTGGGGAGACTTTCCGGCTTGACTGTATGTACGTTTGTTTTTCCACTCAATCACTGTCTTGTCCAGTAGGCTATGTTAGATATGGTTATTTTTGCATTTTGAGTGTATTTCACACACACTGTAGTGTAAACATTCATTGCTCAGTCATGTTTTCTGTTTGGTGTACTGACTTTCATTGAAGCTAGAACATTTGGCAGCATTTTCCTGTTGGTGGAATATTATTTTATTGTACTGTGGTAGTGTAGGGGAAAATAATACATACTGTAGAGTACATGAAAAAGTGATGTTTTATTGAGGTACAAGAGTGAATGATTAGGCTACATATTTAGGTGTGTGTAACAGTGTGATATCAATGTTTTCATCTTAAACCATCACAGGGGGGAAATGTATAAGCTTTATAATGGACAAAACAAATTTTATTCATTTTCAAGTGCCTCTGATGATTTATATAATATTTCACATTGCATGGCAATAGATTGGCATTCCTCCCCTGTACCCTAAAAAATACAAAAAATGAGCAGTAAAATAAAAACATATTCGGCATATTATATTATATTTACACTAGGGTGGATTTTGACCATTAGGTTTAACTAGCCTTGAAGATGTGAATATAAAGAAGATTTATCATTTACAGGGTTCCTCAGAACTGTCCTAGGAGATTTAACCTACTGGCTCATGACCCTGATGAGGACCAAGTTAGATGCAGATATGGAAACCCTCATGCCAATGAGTGCTCTTACTGCGACCAGCATCCAGGCTTCCAGCTTGATGAAGTAAGAATCTAAAAGACATACAAAATAACAGGAATAATATAATAGGAATAAGATGTCTGTGATGTCATCTTACTCAATGAAAAGAGAGAGGAGCACTACCAATCATGGAATACATGGGTGACAACGAAGAGACCAATGCTGAATGGTGGATAATTTTCGGGCTACACTTCCAGGATGCCTAGGGGAATGACCTGATAGTAGCCAGAACGTATCCACCCATCACTGTTGGCATTGTTCTGTTTGTTGTTACAAACTTAGATTTTGGATCTCCTCTGTTTTCTATGAGTCAGGTCAGGTGACATCACAGCTATCTTATCTGTGAATTATCTCTGCAAAATAATAACAACAAATTATTCCAAATCCGCCAATGGTTCCAAAGCCATTTATTCTCTTCTCAGTGCAGGTTTTTATTTGACTTTCCTGATTCTTCAGGTTTTTCTATAAGAAAGTTGAGATCATGGAATTGAAATGTGCTGCTCATTAACTTGATTAAAAAGGAAATATGCACTTCACTCATCCCCTGTGTAATTATGGGAAATGATAGGGTAACATGGGAACATGGTCTTTAAAAGAAGAAGGCTGTAGGAAACACAACTATACTCAGTAATTCCCCTCATATCACCTGTTATTTCTTCACAATGTCTTCACAATCGTATTTCATACTTTCAGCATTCCTGCACCTTGACTTACAGCCACACCAACCATCAACAATCTCATCCCTTTGAGATTGTACTGGAGGATTACCCCACACAACATATCACTCTGTCTTACACCGATGGCACATCATCCTCCAGTTATCCAATAGTTGCAAGACACAAGCGGGGGGCTGGTACATTAGGGCCTATGACAACAGAAGCCCCTACAACTACAACAGCCACTACAACAACAGCACCACCTACGACCACAGCAACCCCTGCGACCACAGCAGCCCCTACGACCTCTGCAGCCCCTACGACCTCTGCAGCCCCTACGACCTCTGCAGCCCCTACGACCACAGCAGCCCCTACGACCACTGCAGCCCCTGCGACCACTGCAGCCCCTACGACCTCTGCAGACCCTACGACCACAGCAGCCCCTACGACCACTGCAGCCCCTATGACCACAGCAGCCCCTACAACCACTGCAGCCCCTACGACCACAGCAACCCCTGCGACCACAGCAGCCCCTACGACCACAGCAGCCCCTACGACCTTTGCAGCCCCTATGACCTCTGCAGCCCCTACGACCACAGCAGCCCCTACGACTTCTGCAGCCCCTACAACCACAGCAGCCCCTATGACCACAGCAGCCCCTACGACCTTTGCAGCCCCTATAATCACAGCAGGCCCTACGACCTCTGCAGCCCCTACTACCACAGCAGCCCCTACGACCTCTGCAGCCCCTACAACCACAGCAGCCCCTACGACCACAGGAGCCCCTACGACCACAGCAGCCCCTACAACCACTGCAGCCCCTACAACCACAGCAGCCCCTACAACCACAGCAGCCCCTACAACCACAGCAGCCCCTACAACCACAGCAGCCCCTACGACTACATCCACTACGACAAAAACCACTACTACGCCAACGTCAACCAGTACTCTGCCAATACCAACCACTACTCCACATGTATACACTATGCCACCAACCATGTTTGTTCCAGAACCCTACTATGATCCCTCTGCTGGTCCACTGAGCAAAATCCCTCTGCATTTTGCAATCCAAGGTAAATTTCATCTATAAGTAAACTGATCTACATCCATGCAAAATTGACGATGAATAACAGGGAAACTCAAATACCTAAATACTCTTACCCAGTGAACGTTGCTGATATTCCCTCTCCTATTTCTCTGCCATTGAATTTCAGTTGACCCACCTGTGTATTCCTGCACTGAGGGTCAAATTCTGCCCCAGTTTCTGTCCCCAACTCCAGCAAATGGAGACATCCTCGAGGCCTATGTCAAAGAGGAACTTGGAATCAGACTCAAAGCTACAGCAACACAATCACAGTAAGATTCTGTTGCACTAAGCAACACATTTATCCCAATCTGTTTTATTTAAAGGAGAAGTTTGGTATATAGCATTATAAGCCCTGTTATAAGGTTATTTACGATCATATACACGGTCCCTATCAACATTTTGTTGAACTGTGCAGTATTGAGCTCATTGTATTGCTCATTGCTCATGTCACAGCTAACTTACACAATGGATCTGGATAGGCATATAGAAAATCCTTCAAAAAACACCATAAACTCTCATTTTCAAAGTTGGGAAACTCACCGAGTGGTCACGGGTGTCTTTTTGTAATTTACGTTTACGTTAAAAACATGTTTTAAATAACCGTTTAAAGATTTATAGAACCGTAGAAGAAGAAGAGCCACTTCCGGGTCACCAGGTCAGGGTTTGCTTTGCAGCTAATCTTTCATCGTTACCGTCAGGTAGAGGCAAAGCCAATAGAGAGAGTGCAATGGCATTCTTTGAGCATCAGGGGCAGTGCTGAGGCACTGTTAAACAGAGTATAATCTGGAAAAATACATGGAGGTGAATGGAGCTAAATGCTATAAAATTATCACCACAGTCGATTTCAAATATTTTCACGGAACTGGATTATTACTGCCAATGTTACACGGCCTAATGCTTATAATTAATAGATAATTATAAGTCGACATGAAATCGATCGTTGTGCTATGATCTCACTTTCAAAACATTTCCACTAGCATTGATGCTACGCAATGTTGATGAGTTTGCCGGTTCATGAATATTCATTACCGACGGCTTCTCAGTCAACGGTAGCCAACTAGCCAGTAGCTCTCAGTAAAACCATATATTCTCTAGAAGCTTCTAGAAGATTCTTGTTAAAACCAGATTGTCTATATGATATAAGGTGATGTACCGCTGGTACTAGCTAGTACTTTGTTTGTCCACATAGTTGTCATTCTTGTGCTGTTATTATCAAACAATTCGGCTGGCTGTGGGCCGTCCATCTTGTTTTTGAGTCTCACGTCCAAAGCGGTCATGAATATTGATGAAGAACTTTGCATAACCAAAGAAAAAAAGTTAATTTTTTCCTAAACGGTTCAAGATTTCACTAATCTAAGTGCGTAGAAAAGCATATTTTCTTATCTGCTGTCTGCGAACTTTCTCCAACTTACAATAAAAAAATATTATCTCTTGGTGTTTCTGGAAAAAACTTCCATTGACCTCCATTCATTCTCCTCTGTTTAGCCCTGTTTTAGTGCTCATAGTCGCCCCTAGAGGTGAAACATGATATTCATGCAGTTGGCATATCTCTTTACTATACAATCTCTGGTAGAGGTGTTCATGGATCCCAACAAATATGGGACGTGAGCGCACAAGACTGCTAGTGAGCAACAGAAAACTACAAACTTTCCAAAACAATTCAGAAGTATTTCCGGTTTCCGGCTGCAGATGTATCTATCTAAACCTCCTTTGGTGTCTATACAAGTCAATGGATTTAATAAAATGATAAATAAAACCTGATACAAAGCATACTTTGCGATGATTTTTATGTCAGAACATCAACGGACACCAGTGACCACTTGGTGAGTTTCCCGTCTTTGAAAACGAGAGTTTAGGTGTTTTTTGAAGGATTTTCTATATGCCTATCCAGATCCATTGTGTAAGTTAGCTGTGACATGAGCAATGAGCAATTATCTCAAGACTGCACAGTTTGTCAAAATGTTGATATGGACCATTGTATATGTAGATGCCAAATGGGTGAAAAAAGCAATAAACTAGGTGTTCAAATTTCATCACAATGGGGCAAAAATACATTTCTATTTTTAATGATTGTATTGCTTGATATTTAAAATCTTTGGATTAAATAATTTAGCAGCAGAAATATTTGAATCTTTTTTTCAAATGTAGTATATGGTAATTGAAAAAAGGCATATCAATTTCTGATATTGATCACATTGTGTCTTCTTACAGGGTAAATAACTTTATTGTCAGTGGACCTCTGAACATCACAAAATACAACACGATCAACGGAGCAGTTGGAGAATCTTTAATAAGGTGGACACCAACTGAAAATGACGTTGGTGATCATGTTCCCATGTGCTTCATTGCAGAGAGTCAATCTGGGTAAGTTTCAGAGTGATTAGGGGAAATTGACTAAGTTTGGTTTTGGTTGCAACTTACGTTAAAACTTATGTTAAAACCCAATATTTGGCTGTCAATATCTCAGCTGTTTTAGCACTAATTAAGCCACTAAGCAGATCAACTCATCAATATTTCGCCTTAAAACAAATATGGGAAAGATTTGTACAGCCGTTTTTTTTTAAGTACATTAAAAAAAGCATTACGATTAAGACTTTATTTTCCAACAGCCAAGCTGAAATTCTACAATTCTAATCGCTAAAGTAGACATAGCAAAATGTTGGGCATGATATGGGTCAGTTTTGATGGGTCACATTTCTGTTTATTGTACAGTTTTTAAAGAGTTAGTGCACTCACTATCTCAGCCTGTCTCCACCTACTAGACAATTTTGAAAAATATTTTGTGAGGTGAGTGAGGGAGAGGGGGGGCGTAGAGGAGTGTCCATCATCATTTGCATAAATTAATGTACAAGCCCCAATTCAAAAAAAGTTGGGAGAGTATGTAAAATGCTAATAAAAGCAGAAAGCAGTGATTTGTAAATTCTCTTTTACATATATTTAATTGAAAACAGTAAAAGGAAAAGATATTTAATGTTTTACCTTATCAATGGGCTTGGGAATACTTTGCAAAACCGTAGTCAGTAAACACAGTTCATCGCTATATATACACATGCAAGTTAAGACTCTACTACGGAAAGTGTAAGCCATATATCAACAACATCCAGAAACGCCGCCGACTTCTCTGGGTTCAAGCTCATCTGAGATGGACTGACGTAAAGTGGAAACAAAGCCCATAGAGAAAGAAAGCTAACTAGCTGAGGTGTTATCAGCTATAACTAGGTAATACTAGTAATTAACTCCTTCGCGACAGCCCTATTAAAAATGGTTCGAATTCGAACCATAGCGTCATTTGTCTCTCTGCTATTGGTTAACCGTGGATTCGCGGTTGTTTAAATTTGAAAATGTTTTGGATAGTCAGCCAATGATTGCACAGATATTCTTGGCTGTGTGACGTGGTTCATTTACGCTGCACCGTTGACGCGCAATACGTTTCACTTTCACTTTCTTCTCCACTTTCCATTCCTCCATGTTCAGAATCAAAGTCACTGTCATTATCATCGTTGCGCATAGTGCATATTTCAGCAACTTCGTCTGCAGTAAACTGGCGTTTACCACTGGCCGAAGCCATTTCGGAAAGACTTGTAAAGACGTATTGTGCGTCAACAGTGCAGCGTAAATGAACCACGTCACACAGCCAAGAATATCTGTGCAATCATTGGCTGACTATCCAAAACATTTTCAAATGAAAACGACCGCGAATCCACGGTTAACCAATAGCAGGGAGACAAATGACGCTATGGTTCGAATTCGAACCATTTTTAATAGAGCCGTTCTAGTCGCGAAGGAGTTAAATAATAGGGGCCCTATCTTACACCCGGCGCAAAGCGGCGCTAACCCAAACACAAGTGTCTTTGCTATCTTATACCCGGCGCTAGGTTCATTATAACGCCTAGCGCTCACGTTGTTTAACTACCATGTATTCTTGCGCCCGTTGAAAGTGAACTGGCATGTTGGTCTTAAGATGAGGAGTGGCCAGGATTGTTTTTGGCTTATTGCTATCTTGAGCCAGCAGAAAGCGCTTGCGCTAGAACCACCACAAACCTGGTCTAAAGTCATGTTGCAGTTGTTTACATGTTATTTTAACGGCGCATATAAGTGCGTCTACATAGGCGTGTGCACAACGCGCATACCCTCCTGTCTGTTACACACAGGGGCGCGCACAAGCATGACTAAAATATCAAGATTACAATGTGAAATATTATTATTGTGTAGGCTATATCAAAACATGCATAATAATAAAAGGGTCCATAGCCTACCTTTCCCTCAGCGAAGGGGAATGCCACATTGAATTGCCTTCTGCCCACTCCATCAACATCCAGGCGATGTGCAATGGTACGGGACAATGGCTATCCATTAAAAAGGAGCTGATAACACCTCTATCAAGCCTAATGCGCGAATTGTCATTTACACCTAATGCGTGAATTGTCATTCAATGGAAAACTCGCGCAGGGCAATAGACGGACATTTGAGTTCTGAAAATGCGCTTCAGATGTCATTACAATACAGCTCTGTTTATCTAGGAATACAGCCTGTAAGTAAATAGAATGGTTTGTGACTGAAAAAAGTTCAAAACCTTGTCCAGTGAATATTGCATTTATTGTTTTTCAAATAGCCTAGTCTACAGCGGATTCGCTGTGCATATGGTTTTTTCGATAGCCTATGGTTAAAAAACGGAGATAAATGTCACCATGTTAACTAAATTGTAACCTTAGATATTCTTCGTCCTTCATATTTTTTAAATTACAGTGACCAGGTTTCCATACTATCAGCTTATTAAAACCCAGCTGATTTCACCTGTTATTCCATAACTGAACAAAACGATTTTAAAGAGAACTAAGCGTCTAATTAGAAATGAAAACAAATTTGCAGCACGTTACACAATTAATTCACAATTAATTTTAATGCCATTCTCTGCATGTGCGCTGCATGTTCTCTGCTTCCCCTGCTGTAAGTCACACGTTTCACGGTCTTCCTGGGAAAGTGGATTGTTTTAAAGCATCATGCTACGAGTAAAACAGGTTGGTCGCATTTCCATAAACAGGACATTATTAAACAAGTGGAAATATGCATGAACATATGGGTTGCCAACCTGACAGCTTCAGGGCTCTATTTTAATAAACCAAACGCAATGGTGAACGCAAGGGTAATCGCTTGGCGGTATCGCTCTGAGGGCGTGTCGGCGAGAAATTTGGTAATTTCATGACGGCAATCTTGGTGCACCTTATGGCGGTATTGCTAAAAGGCTGGGTTTAAACGTCCAAGGTGTGTCTCTATGGTAGCCAATCAAATTGTTGTTCTCATGCTTTAAAACGCAATCGCGTTGGAACGCAATCGCTCCATGCAATTTCATAATGAGTAACCCAAACGCACTGGACCGTCAACGACAAGATTTTCCGCACAGGAATCAGACATACTTGCAACAGAAGTACAGGCTAGGACTGTAGTAATTTATGGATCACAATCCACACCACCTCGTCTCCCAGAAGTTCGGAAGGCACGGGAGGAGGTGGCGAATGCATTAATTAGCCTACATTAGGTGATGTAGGCATAATTATGATTCAAATGGTAGGCTTATGATTCAACTGTGTCAATGTGTAATTTATATATTATAGGCTAGTGGCCTACATGATCGCAAGTTTCTTGTAAGCTGTCCTGTTTTATTCTAGTAGTTTAAATTAAAATGAATTAATTAATAATAATTATAGGCTATTTGTTCATTAAATGGAAGTGTAATGTTGGCATCACCTATAGACACTACATAGAACTACATGACGAATAAGTTGGCAAATTGCCAGAGTCTATTGCGTTCCCGCTAAGAGGTGGTTCCAGCTGATCATAACGCAATGGGTTTTCGTTGGTTCAAATTGTCACTGAGCCGAAAGTATTTTAGAACACACCCCAGACAGCGCCACCCATCCCACTGCAGCGCAAGCGAAAGGATGTTATGTTGAGAATTTGTTGATCCTAGCGGTATTGCTGAGAAACGCCATAGCGCCAGTTTTAAGACGTTGATGCTGTCAACAAGCTTGCGTTTGACTATACCGTCCCCTTGCGCTGGTTTGAAAATAGAGCCCTCATTGTATTTAGTGACATCATTAAGGCAAAATAACGGTATTTATGTCATTAATCAATATTACTATGCAGGTAGCCTAATGAACTTTGGATGAAGCTTGAACTTTGAGAACTCCATTAGAACAGCCTCATGGAATTGATGTTTGACACTTTCATTGCATAATCAAACGAAATTCGCTGAAAAAGCAGGCTAATTTGGGGTTTTCTAAGGTGAGACTGAAGCCATTGATAGCTCATTCTCCGCTATTGCAGGTCCTTTTAACGAAATTTGACCGCATATATTTTGTAAAATAACAGCCCTGTCGGGAATTACCGGGAACTCATAGGCTAATGATTAATCAGAATAATATTGATCATACTCCATTTAGCCTATTCCTTGATCACACTAAACACGCACGAGCATGTCTGTTTCGCCATCAAGCAATCCGCCAAGGTGGAAAAGCAGGCTTTTAAAGGGAATGGGATATGACATTTTGATTGGTTTATTGCATGTCACGCCCAAGACACACCTATAATTAATGAAGCGACTAGGTTCAGCCCATTTGCACCTTGCGCCGTGCTTAGCGCCCAAAAAACACGCCGTTAAAATAGCAAAAGTGGACTTGGACATGCCCAAAATGGACTTTACGCCATGCGCTTAGACCAGGGGTGTCCAATCTTATCCGGAAAGGGCCAGTGTGGGTGCAGGTTTTTGTTTTAGCCCAGCACTACAACACCTGATTCAACTAATTAACTAATCATGCTCTTCAATCAAGACCTTGATAAGTAGAATCAGGTGTCATAGTGCTGGGCTAGAACAAAAGCCTGCACCCACACCGGCCCTTTTCGGGGAAGATTGGACACCCCTGGCTTAGACCAAGCGCCAAGATCGCCAAGATAGTGCCCATGGTATTTAAACGACGTGAGCGCTAGGCGTTATAATGAACCCTGCGCCGGGTGTAAGATAGCAAAGACACTTGCGTTTGGGTTAGCGCCGGGTGCAAGATAGGGCCGCTGGTCTTAAGTCATGTCGCAGTTGTTATTTTAACTTTGCAATATTAAGATAGTAATATGCATCTACATAGGCATATGCACAACACGCATACACACTCCTATCTGTGACACACACAGGGGCATGCACAAACATGCATAAAAATATCAAGATTACATTGTGAAATGGGGATTAATATTTTTCCCCAAAATAAAACATTTTCTCTCCCAGAATAGACGCATGTTGTCCCTGGAATTGTGGGCTTGTTTTAAGGCATTATGCTATCAGTAAACACGTGATGGTCATATTTCTATAAGCAGGACACTATAAAACAAGGGAAAATATGCGTAAACCTATGGGTTTCCACCTTGACAGCGTTAGTGCATTTACGGTCATCATTATAGCAAAAGAATGTTATTTATGTTATTAATCGATATTAGAATGCACATAATATGAACTTCGGATTAAGCTTGAACTTCGCTAGCTGAAATTCATTGCCTGTGATCTGTTTGCTGTGAGAATAGCTTCTTGGAATTGATGTTTGACAATGCTTCATTGTATAAACAAAGCAGGCTAATTGGCCATTTTCTAAGCTGAGAGGGAAGCCATGTTATTTATGCTCAGCTGTTGCAGGTGTTATAACAAAATTTAACCGCATATATTTTGTGAAATACTGGTATAAACTAATGGAAAATATTTCCTGTTTTCCCATTATTATATTTCTTGGAAATAGTCTGGCATTACTGGGAACCCGTGCTGGTGTTAAACCCTAATGTAAAAGATTATTATTGTGTAGGCTATATCAAAACACATCATAATGGTTACTTTGAATAATATTGATCCATATAGCCTATTCCTTGCTCGCACGCGTGAACTACGTGCACGATCATGTCTGTTTCGCCAGCTGTAAATCGCTGTTTTCACAGTCTTACTATCTGCCATCATATTAGCAATCCGCCAAGCTGCAAACACAGGTGGGAATGGGAGAGGAAACTGATTGGTTTATTGCATGTTACGCCCAAGACATACCGACAATTAATGAAGAGGCTAAGTTCATCCCTTTTGAATCTTGCGCCTTACTTTGCACTCAAAACATGCGCTGTCTAACTAGCAGAAGTGGAGTTGGACACGCCCTAAATGCACTTCTTGTACCGTTCTTGTACAGTGCCATCCACTTGTAGGACTAACATTTTTATTCTTTCTAGCAGTATATTGATAGAAGCAGAGTGCATTTAAATGAGTGAATTTGAGTTACAAAAATACTGTATAATCTTCATTTTCAAAATTATCTGTAATAATTTTACATTTGTCTTTGCCCTGCACTTGTCTCACAATCATGTCCAACCTTTCAGGTCCAGAATCTATCATTCTGAAATGAGATGCGTCATTGTGATTGTTGGACACAAATCTGGTTAGTATTTAACTCTATACCCACTGTTTAGTTAGTACTCAAGCTTGTAATGCTGCAATACAGACTGGTAATTGAAATCTTTTTTACTGGTAAAAAAAAATCAATAATGTTGATTTTACAATGAACACAAAGTTCAATGTTAGATGGTTAATTTCCTGATTGAAGGTAGCATTTTGCTAGCTGGCTACTTTTTGAAAGTATGTGACGAATAAAATGGCCAGCATGTATGAAATGGTGTTCATGTGGAGCTTTGTGTGAAACTTGCCTGGTAGATTCACCTTTAACCTCTTATATTTGGAAACAATCATACAATATTTACTGTAGGCCTCAACAATTATTTTTCCATAAAATTAATTCAAAGTCAACACCACTGTGGTTTGTACTGAGACCACGACAGTGGAAGTGAAGAAGAACATAGACGGCCTCAAAATCCTTCATCACTGACAATATATTTTTTTAAAGAAATCATGCAACTTTTACTGTAGGTCTCACCAGTGATTTCTTCCCTACAATTAATTCATAGGCAAAGCTAATGTGGTTTGTACCGAGACCACAATGACGGTGGAAGTTGAGAAGTCCTCAATAATTGGACTTCATGAAGATCACTTACGTCTCAACGATCCAACCTGCACCCCCATCTCCAACGGCACTCATGTGATCGCTGCCATGTCCCTCAGCTCCTGTGGGACACAACTGGAGGTTGGTTCCTTTGCTCCACTCAAATAGCACAAATTAAAGCTGTAATGTTGCCACAGAGAAATATCTTTTGACCTCTCTGATTGTCTTTGTAGGAGGACGCCGACAACCTGATCTTCAAAAATGAAATTATGTCGTACGACAAACTCGGTGATGTCATTACCAGGAAACACCAGGTGGAGATTGGGTTCTCATGCATGTACCCGAAGAAGAGCCGTGTATCTCTGGAATTCCGGGCACATAAGATACCTTACGTGTTCACAGAAAAAGGGTTCGGAAAATTCACCTACCAGTTTGAATTCTTCCACAGTCGCCTGTTCAACAGCATGATGGACCCCAACTCCTACCCAATAGAGGTGGCACTGAAAGAGATGCTCTACGTTGAAATCAAAGCTACTTCATCTGTTGCCAACACTGTACTGTTTGTGGAGTCCTGCAGAGCAACCCCCATTGATGACCCCAAATATCACATTTTCTATGACATATTTCAAAATGGGTAAAGCAAAAGTCTTGTGGTGGGTGTTTATGGTGGTGGTTCAAGGGTAAAATATCAGCTCATGAGGTAACCAAGCATTGACTAGAATATAAGTAAATCAAAAAGGCCTTGTGTATGAGGAATGAAAAAATTAATCCAAAACTGTGGGATAGGGAAGATGAACATTAACATCTGGATGGTGTAAAAGAAAATGGTTTTGGACTTGTTTTCAGCCCAGAAAAGACCTGTGAATTTGGTTGTTTTATTTCCCAGCTGCACGGCAGATGAGACTGTGGCTGTCTATCCAAGTAACCGTTCAGAATACAAATTTGGAATTGAGGCTTTCAAATTCATTGGACAACATGAGGAGGTAATTGGTGCCAGATATTCGGCCATGCCTTATTTTGTATAATTCTGCCTGGTTTTTGGATTCAGAGCTCTTATTCTTATAATTAATTCTAGGTCTTCATAAGCTGCTCAGTCATCCTGTGTGTGGCAGGGAACCCCAGCACCAGGTGTTCTCAGGGCTGCATCAGTGCCACAGCCTCCCCTGTTGTACATCACCATCACAGGAGGGCTGCTGCCACAGAAACTGTCAGACACTACATTTCCCAGGGGCCTTTGCATCTAAAGAGCACCACAGCCAACACAGGTACTTTTGTCATGTTTGAGGGTGCAATATCCTTTGCAGGTTTAACAATGTGGATGGCTCATCCCATTTACTACTCAAATATGGACGCTATAAAGATCAGTGAATTTGTGTGTAAATTTGCACAACATTATGTCCTCAAGCCTGACCCATGAAAGACATGTGATGTAGATACATGATCAATACTATTACAGTATGTAGTATTTATGTGCTTCTCTAAATGAAGGTGGTTTTCAGGGAAATCCTCTCAAATTAATGTTAAATTTGTATTTATTAACTTCCTTTACAGTTTCCAACATGAGCTTGAACATGAACCTGGCTTTCATTGCTGGAATTCTCCTGGTTGTCATTGTGTGCGGAGCAGTGATTTACACAGCAAAGAGGTCAAAGGTCAAATACCAACTACTTCCATCCACTTACTTCTGAAGCACTATTACGTGCTCATTAAACACGATGAGCACAATCTAAACAATCACATTTATGCAATATTTGCCTTTTATGAATGAAAGATGAATGGTCTTCTCTCATGCTCTGAATCTGTAAAATCTCTTTTTTGGTGAACTGAATTTCAGAAAATATTGATTAATTTTTGTTCGGAAACCATCATATATTCAAATATAATGAGCTTCGATTTGTTAATCACAACCCTTCAATAACCTTACTGTTACTGTTTAATTGACATTAATACACATTGTCATGTCAAATTTAATATGGGTTTACTATGGTGTTATTAAAATGCTGTAAAATGTAGTGTTGTTGTAATACCTCTGAATTCATGCCATTCATTTGACATAAAAGTAACATAAATAATAGTAATGTGTCCTGCATTTTTAAGTGCTGAATATCTTCTCTGGTGATTTTCTGCCAGGCCTGTACTGAGGCCATCTATCGGGGGACTTACTTAGCCAGTCAAGAATTTTCCAATTTTTGGCTTTGAAAAACTCCTTTGTTACTTTAGCATTATGTTTCGGATCATTATCTTGCTGTAGGATGCTGTGCTGTTCAATGGAGGTTTGGAGGCATTGCTTGAGCTTGAGCAGATAAGATGTTTCGGTCACACTTTAATCAAAGTCTTCATATGAAGGCCTTATATAGCATATATAAAGCCTTCATAAACGAGACATAATGGCTTCATAAATCATACATAAGCAAATATCATGCTTCATAAAGGGTGACATAACACCTTCTTATGCAACATGTTATGCCAAATGTAACATAACCAACAATGTCACCTGGTTAATGGCTAAACATTATACTGGGTGACATAAAAACATGCTTATGTAGGAGTGGGGCTAGGTTAACTGTGACACATCTGGCATAACATGTTGATATGATTTATGAAGGCATTATGTCATGTTTAAGAAGGCTTTATATAGCATATATAAAGCCTTCATATGGAGACTTCGTTTAAACACTATCCCAAAGAGAAAAGGAAAAATAAACACAGAATAAAATTAAGAGGAAAGGTAAATATGTAAATAATCTAAACAATAGAAAGAAAAAAAACAAAAAGAATGAGTAGTAATTTAGTATTTAAGGAAAGGAAAATAAGTAATAGATACATAAGTGTTCATCAAGGTGACTACTCAAGCATTCTCACACAGAGGTTAGGCAATTAGGTGACAGAGACATAGTTATTTTATATTTACATGTGGAGGGAGTGGGTTTAAAATATGTACATATAACAGTAGTAAGCAATCACATTAAGAAGTCAGGGGATTCTGATGACAGATAGAATCCCCTTGAGTCCACAGTGATATGTTGAGTTTGTGTCTTGTTTTCCAGTTCATGAGTATTGTTTTCTTGGCGAAAGCAAGGGCCACTAGGATGAGTTTAGAGTTATGATATTGTTGATCAAGAGTCATTAGGTCTCTGAGAAGACAGAGATTTGGGGATAGCAGAATAGTGCAGTCCTAATGATATGGTGTGGGTGATTGTTTTCCAGAATTGGTGAACCGGTGGGCAGTGCCATGTGGCGTGGATGTAGTAGTCTGTGGTATTGAGAGACCAGTGAGAACAGTGAGCCCATTTTGTGCATTTTGTGTTGAGTGATATGTGCTCTGTGTATTACTTTGTATTGGATTAATTGTAGATTAGCAGAAGTAGTCATTGTGAAAGTGTTGGAGCAGATTTGTTCCCAGAGGTTGGCATCGGTAGAGATGGGTAGGCCTTGTTCCCATTTGTTTTTTGGTAGAGCAATGGTTAGATCTATAGTGGAGAGGAGTCTATATAGTTTCGATAGTAGTTTTTTTGAGTAAATTCTTTCAAGTAAAGGAGGTTGTTGAAGATTCAGGGTTCGTACAGATCCTTGAAAGTCTTGAAAATGCTTGATTCTGAGAGCTCCGTTTTCAAGGTGAGAAATATGCTTGAATTTTGAATAAACTACTTGAAAATGCTTACGTTTTCCATAACTTGTAGTAGGGGTGTTTCCGGAGCAGAATACCCTATTCGGGAAAGCACAAATAATGCGTTGTAACAGATATTTTTTTCTACCCGAAATTGCTCGTTGCCTTTGAATTAATGTTACCACAGTGCGATTGTCGCAAATATGTACCTACATGCGAATCCACTTTTGATGCTGTCTTCTCTCCACCCATTAACAGCACAGCAGCTGAGAGCTGGCTCTAGTTAGCAAGCTAACATGTACAGTAAGCTGAAAGTTTAATGAATGAAACGGATAGTGGGTTGGAAACGAATATTTCTCTCGACTCCACCAGGCAGTCTGTCATTAATTTTCTCGTATGGAGGGCGAAAGCGAGTGGCTGGCTAGCTACGCTGTTTGTAGCTTTCTCTGCTGCAAGTGCAAATGTTACGCCAAACCTCAGCGCTCAACGCTGCGCAAAGGCTAACGTTAATGCCAATGGGCTCAGTCCGCAACAAGCACTGTCACTGTGGTTACACAAATGACACAAGCACACACACACACACACACACACACACACACACACACCCTCGCCTCCAGTTTTGTGCAACCTACAATCTGTAATATGTTTATTGTTTAACCATCGTGATTCTGGCATTGCGTTTCACATAATAACCATTTCACCTTCCATTTCACATAGTGTAAAAACAAAACGAGAGGGCAGGCTGAGCTAGCTAGGAGCAATACAGGGGCAGAAAGGGTTTGTTATTGTGGAAATAGTTTCCATTCAAATGTATAATGGAATGGTTTCATGTTTTTATAAAACTGCCTTTTCATTGATTATACAGTATATTGTATATTTTTCCAGTTCTTATCCAAAATGATTGTTCAGTGTGTGATATGGATGGGTCGGAGGACAAGACGCGACAACAAGTTACCCACAAGATGTGGACTAACCACTAGAAATAAGGGAAAAGGGGAGTCCACGAATGGAACAGAGAAAGTAAACAAAAGGGAAGAAAAAGCTGCCTGCTGCAAATTACGTCGTTTGACGCCCTGAATGTACTCAAGATTTTTGTGATCAGTCCATACAGTGAAGGGATGCTCGGCTCCCTCGAGCCAATGTCTCCACTCCTCCAGCGCCAATTTCACCACTAAAAGCTCCCGGTCCCCAATGTCATAATTTCTCTCAGCTGGTGTCAGGCCTCGAGAAAAATAGGCACACGGATGAACCTTTTGATCCTGGGGAGAAAGTTGGGATAAAATGGCCATTGGACAGATCTTCTTCGATGTATTCTCGCATAGCGGCACTTTCAGGGGCCAATAAGGAGTATAGACAACCCAGAGAAGGTACTGTGCCAGGATGTAAATTACAGGAGGCACATTAGCTGGCAGGGGGAAATCAAGTGCCCCCATACTTGGGTATTATCTGTGCTGGATGGTGAATGGGGGGTGGACTCCCACATAATCTCTGAATCAGAGAGCCCATCCAGGGAAACATTGTCCCAAGGAGTATTCCCGTTGGCTAGCGACTCCCAGGCTAAACTCTCCTCTCTATCTTCTGAGAGAGGAGAAGACTTAACCTGATCGGTCGGGAAATCCTCTTCCTCATCCTCACTGAACGAGCTAAGCTCCGGATGGTACCAACGCCCACCCGAAGCGGACGATGACGTCAGTTGACAGTATGAGGTGCATTGGGGACCCCATTGGAGGATGGTATTTTTGTTCCTACCCCAATTGATGTGCGGACTGTGTTGCACTAGCCAGGAATGCCCTAAGACCATAGGATAATTCGGGGAGTCGGCCAGAAAGAACAGGATATGCTCCGAATGACCCCCGAAAAACGCATGCAAATAAGCCCCGTGGTCTCATTACCCCAATGGGCGCTCGTCAAGAGCCGTGACAAAACAGGGTTGAGCAAGGCGGTGAACTGGCATTTTTAGCTTCATAGCCCACTGGGCATCGATAAAACACTCAACTGCTCCAGAATCAATAAACACATTGATTTTGACTGAGCAATGATCCTAGAGCAATTGAACTAGCAGTAAGGTGGGAAGGACAGTACTATTATGTCTCGCTAGGGTCCCTCTTTCCCCAAGCGAGACCCCCCGTTTCCCATCAGTTTAGGGCACTGGGCCTTAGCGTGTCCCCTGCGCCAACAATAACGACACCAATCTCCGCGAGATCGAGATTCCGGGGTGTCGCGTAGAGATGAGCCATCTAGTTGCATAGGCTTGTCCCGACTCAGGGGAGTCTGGACGGCAGAGGAGTTTGAAGGCGAACCTGGAAGATGGGGAGTGTACTGGGTAGAGTGGTCTCTCTTGTCACCCCTCTCTCTCACGTTCCCTGATCCATTTATCAATCCGAATCGCTGTAGACACGAGAGCGTCAAACAAAGGAGGTGCAGTTCGAGGACCACCAGGGTGTCCTTGATGGGGTCCGAGAGCACATTAATAGAGAAATAAGTGGACCCTCGGCCCAACCAGTCTCACCTGCCAATTCCAGGAAAGCGATCGAAAACCCCGACACCGTATTACTTCCCTGATAGAGGCGAGTTAACCTCATCGCAGCCTCCTGATCCGAAACGTCATGGTCGAACACAACGACCATTTCCCTCATGAGGTTGTTGACATCACTCATTACAGGGGCTTGTGATCGGACGAGGGGATCTGCCCAGGCGAGAGTGGTTCCGGTAAGGAGTGACAAGATGAAGGCCACCCGAGAATCCTGGGAGGTGAACCGGGAAGGTTGGGCTTTATAAAAATATCATAATAACCCCCGACATTTTCCAGACACCCCGTCATAACGCAGGGGGAGCTGGAGCTTTGGCTCCCTAGTAATGAGAGGAGTGGGCAGTAAAGGAGATATGTTCTTCTACCCAAAGTTTCTCGTTAATATTCGGATTCGGGGAAAAAAAAACGAGAGAGGCACTAATTTGTCACAGTAAGCTAGCTGCAGGAACAACGCAAAATCTAGCTGCCAGAGATTTAATTCATTGAGATAGCCACTTACAGGAATGATTAACACAAATGCCCTATCAAAATCAGCATTATAAAAACAAACTGTGCCTTAATGTGTATAAAGATATTTTGCTAACGTATTAGGCTACTCTAGATCAGGAAGGTGTCCTGTATGCTATTGATAGACTAGCGTATGTTACGTTAACGTTACAAGCCCACAGTGTGGATTAATTGCCAGTTGAATGTTAAACAATTTGGCTAGAAATAAACATTCACAGAATCTGTGATATAGGCTAAATATATTCATTTTAATTAAGTTACAGTGCGATTGTCACAATGTACCGACATGCGAATCCACTTCTGATGTTGTTTTCTCTCCACCCATTAACAGCACAGCAGCCGAGAGCTGGTTCTAGTTAGCAAGCTAACATGTACAGTAAGCTGAAAGTTTAATGAATGAAACGGATAGTGGGTTGGAAACAGATATTTCTCTGGACTCCACTAGGCAGTCTGTCATTAATTTTCTCGTATGGAGGGCGAAAGTGTAGGGAACATGCCTCTATATTCCTACATGTGGAGTATTACTCATGCAAGGTGTTTACATATACATTTAGCAGTAATGGTGATAGACAATTAAAACATGTTCCTCTTATCAGTCTTCACCCAGGCACCATAAATGTAGAGAATATCCTCGACGGGGCGCCATAAATGTAAGGAATATGCCTCTATATACACTACTCACAAAAAGTTAGGGATATTTGGCTTTCGGGTGAAATTTATGGAAAATGTAAGTTCACGCTACAGTGATATTATACGTATCATGAAAGTAGGGCATTTAAGTAGAAGCATGCAATGGTGATTTCCTCATCTCAAACAATTTATTGAAACAAAAGCCAACAACAGTGGTGGGTATACCACAACAAAAATGTCAATGTCTCAATAACTTGTCATGTGCCCTTGAGCATCAATTACAGCTTGACAACGACGTCTCATGCTGTTCACAAGTCGACTTATTGTCTGCTGAGGCATGGCATCCCACTCTTCTTGAAGGGCGGCCCTCAGGTCATTGAGGTTCTGGGGTACAGAGTTACGAGCCTCTACACGGTGAGTCAGCTGATCCCATAGGTTTTCTATGGGATTCAGGTCTGGAGAAAGTGCAGGCCACTCCATTTGAGGTACCCCAGTCTCCAGCAGCCTTTCCCTAATGATGCGACCTCGATGAGCTGGAGCATTGTCGTCCATGAAGATGAAATTAGGCCTGTGTTGTTCATGCAGGGGCACAATGACTGGATTAATGATGTTATTCAGGTAGTATGGGCTTGTCACTGTACCATTCACAAAGTGTAGGGCAGTTCTGTATTGACTAGACACACCTGCCCACACTGTAACACCGCCACCACCAAAGGGTCGTCTGGTGACAACAGTGGCTGATGCATAGCGCTCTCCTTGACATCTCCAACATCGTTGGCGGCCATCATTTCTGCTCAACGTGAATCGACTTTCATCAGAGAACAGCACTGAGGCCCACTGGTCCCTCGTCCAGCGTAAATGCTCCCTGGCCAATGCAAGACGATGACGCCTGTGCCTGGTGGTGTGGTCAGGTACCCTTGCAGGTCGTCTAGCACGCAGACCACGCTGATGTAAACGGTTTCGAATGGTCTGACGTGACACTTGGGTGCCTCTCACCTCCCTTAAATGTGCCTGGAGTTGAGTGGCATTCATCATCCGGTTCCGCAGGGCACTGTTCACAATGAAGCGGTCATCAGTGTGGGATGTGGCCAAAGGACATCCACTTCTATGCCTTTCTGTGACTCTTCCAGTCTCTCTGTATCTCTGTTGCAACCTGCTGATGACACTCTGTGACACTTTAAGCTCAGTGGCCACTTCCCTCTGAGAACATCCTGTTTGAAGCCTCGCAATGGCGAGGTACTGTTGATCAATTGTTAGGTGTCGTCTTGGTCTCATGATGTCAAAATGTGAACAGCATGATGAAGAGGACTGTTTAAATACCAATTCTAATTGAACCAGGAAATTTATTGGTCGATTCATGGATCAAACACCTGTTGTGAATTTTGCCGTTCAGCTCCTTGTTAGAGAACAGCAAGTTGTGCAAAAAGTACTGAAACATTGAATAGTTGGACATGTGCATTCAAAAGTTTAGAGAAGGTCAAATTAATTTCACCTGTAAAGGTTATAGTGCATTTTAGGTTCATCCTGAAATTTCACCCGAAAGCCGAATATCCCTAACTTTTTGTGAGTAGTGTATATATACATATATATATATATATAAACTCTTACATGGGATGCCAGAAATATAGGCAATAACTATGGAATAATGAGGTTTACCCTTATTATTCTTAAGTTAGGTTAAAATTAAATCAGTCTCATTTGATTATTATGGATTATAATTACTACTACTTCAATTTACCATCAAAGCACTAATAACTAATAATTCATAAGGGTTGAAGGTATTACGTTCTAATGATTAGGTTTGACTCAGCTCTCGTGTTCATACAACATCAAAACAGACACCAGGTTTAACAAAAATAGATTTATTAAACAAGACAAACATGAATATTACATTCTACTAAATGGACATATTGTGTGGTGTGCGTATTGTAGCATTTATGTGTGTATGCACATATGTGTGTGTATGTGTCGGTGTGTAGGCCTATGCCACGTGTGCGTTCAGGGAACAAAGGAATCACGTGGAGCAAGCTAACTGTGTCGCAGCAGGATGGTGGTTATTGATCTCAAATCTGACGTTACTATAAATAAGTTCACGCACTTCTTTCACAAAATAACGTATTTATCTATAGTAAGTTAAAATGAGATCATATCACGCGAATGTTAGTACGTGTTAAAGAAAAGAGGAGCAAACCATGAGGCCTGCTTTGGTTAGTGAACAGTACTACCACATTAGCAATGAAACGGTAGGCCAGCCGGCTAGCTTGCTAACCAGCGCAACACGTTTATACAGCTATTATCGCACGCTAGGGGTGTGAATCTTTGGCTTCACAGCGATTCGATTCGATTAACGATTCAGTAGTTGCCGATTCGATTCAAGGACACTTTTTTTTTTTTGGAACGATTCGATTCGATTCGATTCTGTAAACCACGATTCGATTCAGTAACTTTTAACCAAAATTCTATATCCATGAAATAAACATGCAATAATGCGAGTGAGACTATCTGTATTCTTCTGAAAGGTGAAAAAATAAACAGACAACAGAATTACTTATTAAACATATTTATTCTATAAAAAAAGTAGTCCTGCATAATATTTTATGCTGAATACAAAAATGTAATTAAACATGGCTCAGTTATTTTGAACATTTTTCAATAGGCTACATGCTGGCAGGGGAGAGAGTGGGTGGGTGAGTGAGTGAGTTAAGAGTCAGTGAGTGAGTGAGAGGGTGGGTGAGTGAGTGAGAGGGTGGGTGAGAGTGAGTGGGTGGGTGAGTGAGTGAGAGGGTGGGTGAGAGTGAGTGAGTGGGTGGGTGAGTGAGAGGGTGGGTGAGAGTGAGTGAGTGGGTGGGTGAGTGAGTGGGTGAAATGCACCAGTAGAGGGTGAGGGGGAAAAAAACTCTTGGCGGTACTTCCTTGCAGGCTGACTAGCTCAGTGTTTCCCCTACCATTATCTTGGCCGGGCGGGACAAGAGGGAAAATAAATAATTTTAATGAAAAAAAATAATAATTTATATTATTCTTTTTTTAATATATATATAATCTTTTTTTATTTTTTTTTATGTAGCTGCAATATTTCCCTTACCGCAGAATGCGGGAATGATCAAAATAGCATCTGGAAAAACCCTTGCCAAAACAGCTTCGGTTTCCCGTTAGGCCTAATTAAAATTTTCAATGGCAGAGCTGATATTATGAGGGTGTAATTATAGTTTCCGCCTCTACGCAAAATGGCGCACTTTCACCGCCCGGCCTGAAAAAAAATCTAGGGGAAACACTGTAGCTGATGACAGAGTTACGGATTACCGAGCTGCATTTCACAAAAAAATGTGTAAACTAAGTCTTAAAACAATAATCATAATTAAGAATCGCGATTCATTAGATTTAAGGCATTTATATTGATTATTGGTGAAGCCAAAGCGATTCATTCTATTTATTTATTTTAGCAGATCGATTTAGTTGCATCAGTAGGACTGACCATCGATTCATCGATGAATCGCATGAATCGTTACACTCCTATCGCACGCAAGTCGAGATGCAATCAAATGACCGATAAACAGTTCAGACTAAAATCCTAAGCTATGTCTGGGATGTTTGATCAGTCTTACTGAAGTCTGCGGTGAGTCGATTACAACTGGCTTGTCTGTGAGGGATGGTGATGCGGGTCGTCTGGTTATTCTCCTGGCCTGCGACTTTGTCCGTGGCTGGAACACACCTCGGTCGGAGTTGCGTTAATTCAGTTCTATGGTTAGATGCCGTAGGCAAGCTAACCCGTTTGCGTCGCTCTCCGTAGCCTTTGATGCTGCGTTCCTGGTGCAGTGGAGATCCACCTTTGTAGCCGTGTAGCTAGCAAAAGGGAATAGAAAATTGGAGTGCTGCCTCTTGTGCAGCTGTGTGCAGCATGATCGAGGAAGCGAAGTGAAGTGAATAGGGTCGGGAGACTGGAATGCGTTCAGCCTTATCTGTTTTAGTTTTATGATCCTTAGTGTCTCGTATTTCCAAGAGGCATGATTGGCTGTGGCCGTGTTTTAAATGTCTTATGGGTTTCCTGTGGAGTGATTGGAAATGTAGTCCATTGTCCCTACAAAAGCGAGTGGCTGGCTCGCTACCCTGATGTTAATGTTACGCCAAATCTCAGTGCTCAATGCCACGCAAAGGCTAACGTCAATGCCAGTGGGCTCAGTCTGCAACAAGCGGGGGGGGGGGGGGGGGGGTTCATATAGTAGAAATCACACCCAGGTGGTGAAGTAAGCGGTGCAGGTTTATGAGCAATCATATTAAAAATTCAATGGAATTCCAAACTCAACAAGTGGGTGCATGGATTGTTGGGCCGTTCCATAACTGACTGGGTCCAGCAGAACACTGGTGGTAGATTTTGTGCTGATTTTGCTTCGGGGGGTTGCTACGGCGACTCACCTTGCTAACAGGTGGAATGTTCAAAACTCCACTCTAGCAGCAGTTGGTCATTTCAATTTCAAACCCATTTTCTAACTTGTGACCACGACTACAGTTTTTAAGGTACACAGACATACTGGGCTCTATTTTAATAAACCAAACACAATGGTGAACAGAGTAAGCGCTTGGCGGTATCACTCTGAGGGCGTGTCGGCGAGAAATTTGGTAATTTCATGACGGCAATCGTGGCGCATCTGATGGCGGTATTGCTAAAAGGCTGGGTTTAAATGTCCAAGGTGTGTCTCTATGGTAGCCAATCAAATTGTTGTTCTCATGCTTTAAAAAAACCCAGTTGGAACGCAATCGCTCCATGCAATTTCATAATGAGCAACCCAAATGCACTGGACCTTTAATGGGGCGTGACGTGTGAGGTGGGAGGAGCCAAACGCAGCAAGGGGAATCATTAAGCCCTTAGGCCACTAAGGCGGGATACCCCGCAGATAAGGGAAGGAGAACAGACAAGGAACACACACACCACAGCTACAGACCGGCTCACTGATACACGAGAGCCAGAAATAACACGCCCTGTCTCGATAACGAGACGCAAGAACAGGCGAGTAGCACAATGGCACAAACAAAACACACAGCAAATACACACAGAAAACTAATACCTATTGGTATAGGAAGAGGCGGAGGAACAAAGATAATGTTCCGTGGCTACTTACATAAGCTGGCACTAACAGTCATATGCAGCAAAACAAACCTGGGTAAACACCCGATCTCCCAGAAGAGAAACATTTTACAGGTGAGCCGACGGAACAACGTCGTCCCAATGCCTTACCAGCAAAATGACTAAGCTAAGAATAGAGCCACGCCCTAACCTCTCAGACAGGAGAAATATAAAGAGGCGAAGGAACAGATAATTAATGTACCAAGGCTTAAGGCTTGCAGTCAAACGCAAACATGTCCAACATCATCAACAGGTCTCCCTAAGAGACGAATTGCACCGAAGGACGAACAGAACTAAAGTTCCGAACCGAATCGCCCACATCTCCTATACACGGAGAAGGAAAGCACAAAAAGATGAAAAGGACAGCTGCACCTTAACCAACGGCTAACTGACTAACACAAGCACAAGCCCAGCCTCTCAGTAAGGGGAAATGTAATGAAGCGAACAGGAACAGCGATTTAACATTCTATGACTAGTTTAATAAGTGCGCAGTCCAATGCAGCAAACGTACCTGGGCAAACACCCGATCTCCCAGGAGGGAGAAACATTTACAGGCGAGCCGACGGAGCACCGTCGTCCCATAACTTGCTAACCAAAGACTCACGCAAACTAAATTAAACGCGCCCAAGCCTCTAGTAAGGTGAAAAGTAACGAGGCGAACAGGAACAGAGATTTAACGTTCCATGGCTACTTAAATAAGTTCGCAGTCTAATGCAGCAAACAAATCTGGGTAAACACCCGATCTCCCAGGAGAGAGAAACATTTTACAGGTGAGCCGACGGAGCACCGTCGTCCCAAAACTTACTATCCAAAAGACTACCGCAAACTTAAATAAACACACGCCCTAGCCTCACAGTAAAGGAATAAGTAACAAAAACCCCGACTCACAACAAAGGGGAATGTAACCCATGAGAAGGAGACAACAGGAAATAAACGTACCAAGGCTACTCACTGGCTCACCGTAACACGGAAACGAGTAGAAGCAAACGCCAGGACTCTCAGTAGAAACCATTAACCGGCGAAAGGGAACAAAGAACAGCTACTCTACACTTCTACAAGCTAGCAACCTAGCAGAAGCGAAGCGCCCGATCTCCCATGAGATGACATGCACCGAGGGGCGAACAGAACTAAAGTTCCAAACAGAGTCGCCCAGATCTCCATACACGGAGAAAACGCACACAGGCGAAATAGAGCAGAGATTTACGGTCCCAAACGTCTATGAGACAACTAACCACCAAGCCAGTAAGAAATAAGCCCTGCCTCACCAAGAGACGTTAAAAATAGGCGAGTAGCCAAAAATGGTACGAGAACTCACAGCCAACAATACACCACAGTACATAACAATAAACAAACAACAATTAATGTCGAAACCCCGAACGAAGGAAACGGTAGGCTTAAATAACTCTCAGGTGACTACGAACAGGTGTAAATGCTAAACAGAAACTCCCCCAACTCAGCAGGGCGGAGCAAGCATCTACCAAAAGGGCAGCGCCCTCGCGTGGCCACCGAGGAAAACGACCGCATGGGGAAACAGGGTCAAAACCATGACAGGACCGTCAACGACAAGAGCGATTTTCCGCACAGGAATCAGACATACTTGCAACAGAAGTACAGGCTAGGACTGTAGTAATTTATGGATCACAATCCACACCACCTCGTCTTCCAGAAGTTTGGAAGGCACGGGAGGAGGTGGCGAATGCATTAATTAGCCTACATTAGGTGATGTAGGCATAATTATGATTCAAATGGTAGGCTTATGATTCAACTGTGTCAATGTGTAATTTATATATTATAGGCTATTGGCCTACATGATCGCAAGTTTCTTGTAAGCTGTCCTGTTTTATTCTAGTAGTTTAAATTAAAATTAATTAATTAATAATAATTATAGGCTATTTGTTCATTAAATGGAAGTGTAATGTTGGCATCACCTATAGACACTACATAGAACTACATGACTAATAAGTTGCCAAATTGCCAGAGTCTATTGGGTTGCCGCTAAGAGGTGGTTCCAGCTGATCATAACGCAATGGGTTTTCGTTAGTTCAAATTGTCACTGAGCCGAAAGTATTTTATAACACGCTCCAGACAGCGCCACCCATCCCACTGCAGTGCAAGCGAAAGGATGTTATGTTGAGAATTTGTTGATCCTAGCGGTATTGCTGAGAAACGCCATAGCGCCAGTTATAAGACGTTGATGCTGTCAACAAGCTTGCGTTTGACTATACCGTCCCCTTGCGCTGGTTTGCGCCGGTTTGAAAATAGAGCCCAATATGTATCAAAATGTTCATGTGGTTCCCAGAAATCCTACGGTGTAAATATCTAAGCTGTGACATTTTTAGTTTGTAAAATATTCAGTGTTGTTTGAAAACCATGCTCCCCATTCACACAAATGGTGGAATGTTCAAAATTCCACTCTAGTGGCAGCTGGTAATTTTAATTTCAAACCCATTTTCTAACTTGTGACCACGACTACAGTTTTTAAGCTACACAAGACATGTTATATACAGATGTGCATCTGGTTCCCAGGATTCCTACGGTGTGAATATCTAAGCTGTGACATGTATATTTTTTGAGATTGAGCTGTCTGAAGCTGGGCATGCTTTTCTCAAGCTACTATTGTATTGCCGGGCATGTGACGCATAGGCGACACCTGATTGGTTTAAATCTCATGCTACGAACGGACGGACACACATGTATTCACAACTTTCCCGAACTCTGACCTTTCCCATGATTCATAGCGGCGTCATAGCGGAAGCCGGTTTCTTCCGTCCGGTCTACTGTGTTTACATTTGTAGCTAGCTAACTGCTAACTAAATGTATATGAAGACGAACATTATTTAAAATGGCCACATTTCGCAGATGGTTACATGGATCGGATTATCTAACAAGTACTGGCGATAATACGGTGAAAGTGCCGCATCCGTCTATCCTAACGGAATGGGTAGACGATATGAAACAATGGCCCGACGTTAGCTACGTTGACATTGTCAACTACTTAATTCTTAGTGAGGGCGTTGATGGCGAGGAACTTAGAAATTACAAAAGCACAGAGGCTTATAATTATCTACAGAGCAATAAAATCATTAAAGTATTGTGTAAAAAAGTCTGCGAGTTTACTTTCTTCTCTTGTTTTCGCCTCGTCCTTGGGGATTGAATGTAGCGCGTAGGGTGCCGGACAACAACATGTCTTGCGAGTCTGTCTGTATTGAAAACAGGCTCCATTCATAAAATCTTTAAGTTTTTGCGGGTTATTTGTGCACCCGACAACAGCACATGTTGAGCCCGAAGACATTATCTAGCTATCCTGTGACTGAGAACGGTACATTTGGCATAAAAAGTAAACGTTAGGCTGGCTTTAAACGGTGAAACTTTCACGCAACTTTAGTTGCTTGAAACTTAGGTGAAACTAAGTTGCAATTCAGTTGCATGGTGTAAAGCCCTCTGCAACGCACTTGAAACTTGTCTGAAACTCAGCCGCAACAGTTGCAAAACTCTCAACTTTGTTGACAACTTGTCAGAGGATGTCGTCAAACTACCAATTTCACACACCCTTTTATGAATGGTAACCATAGCAACACCAACAGCTGATTAATAAAGCCGGCACATAACGCTAAATCTGCTGATTTAAAAAGTTTGTATTCGTCAAATATCTTAGTTACAACAACTATAATCTAGCAAAGCAGTTTTGTGGTTAGAGGTGCAGTATTTATTCAGTTTGTAAATATGAACGTAACATAGTAGGGCTTTACCTAATGTAACGTTAACGTTAGCTAACGTGAGCAACGCTGGTTGCGAATGCGAGCAAGTTACTTCGCATAATCTGTGTATTAAAAACATTTTATCCAGCTAAATGTCTTAGATATGAAATTACATCTAATAGTATCAAACTCTGTATCTATTGTAGCCTATTTTTTCAGATGTTTTCCTACTTGAAATAATCTAGTGAGAAAACAATATGACAGATGAAAATAAATTACCAATCTAGCTAGCAAATTTTAGTGAAATAAACTATTAAATCGTGTTGCATGGGACTGATTATTTTTTTAATTGCTTCGTGTAACTGTCAAGTTGCATGGAAATTATGTTGCATGCAATTTGCAACCTGCAACTAGTTCCGTGAAAGTTTCACCATGTAAAGCCAGCCTTAGCTGCATTTTGGTCGGCGAAAGCGGTGGGTAAACCGGAAAGGAATAACCGGAAACCTCTGGCGTCCCGGAAGTGTCGAGTGTCATGATGACACCCATTGTCTCTCGCAGGAAAGTGGTGAATAGAAGCGGCTGCAACGGTTAAAAAATAAATAAACAGGCAGAAAGGTTTGTTATTGTGGAAATAGTTTCCATTAAAATGTATAATGGAATGGTTTGATTATATATTGTACCTCAGATTCTTTCCAGTTCTTATCCAAAATTATTGTTCAGTGTCCCCCAGTTAGGGGGTGGGGGGTTAGATAAATAATTATAAAGTCCAGAATATAGTTCTTATAAAAAGTTTTTGAAAAGAAAAAGTGTTGAAGTATGTAAAACTAAGTTTGCAGGCACTTAGGTTGAAGTCATTAAAACTCATTTTTAACCACTGCCTACAATGCCTACTAGCAAAGAAACCCACCTCCTGTAACTAGACTGCATTGACTGCTCTGCTAAATGACTGCACCTGCTAAATGACACTACATACAGGTTTAGTGCACCTGCTAAATGACTGCAACTGAAGTTTTACAATTATTTGAGAGCCATAGGGAGATTGTGGAGGGGGTTGCAATATGATCAGTCTGTCCGTCTCTATATTTTTCCCTCCCTCTATCTCCCTCCCTCTATTTCTCCCTCCATCTCCCCTATCTCTTTCTCCCTCCCTCTCCCTGTATTTGTCCCTTCCTCTCCCTCTGTATCTCTGCTTCCTTTTCCCTCTGAATCCTATATTTTTTCTCCTGTATTTCCTCTATCAATCCCCTCTAGCATATTTACCCTCTGTCTAACTTCTGTTTATCCTGACCTCTATCCTCTCTCAAACCTCTGTCCTCTATATACTCTCTATATGTCACCTATCACTCTGTATGTAGTGTCTCTCTATCCTCTATCCATCAATCATTGGGTACCTTTACATGCACACTAATACTCCGATCTGAACCCGGTTATGGCAATACTCTGGTTACTGAAATGGTCATGTAAACACCTTTATCCGATAATGTAAGGTCATAATCCGTGTTTTCGAAACCCGATTAACACCCCTGGTTTTTTGGCCAAACCTTCGATTTTTTAGCATGTAAACACCTTTCTCCGGTTTCTTTCGGCTTTTCAAAACTACGCGTGTCAGGCAGAAGAGGCGGTGTAACGTCAAAATGATTCCACCCGTCAACATTTGCTATGCCTGGGGTTCCTTCAGCATCTCACTTCCAGAATTTTATTATTAAATTTGCATTTCACTGGTGAAAATATATTGTTCAGTGTTACGTGCTTGTGTTTGTACTAGCTAGTTTGTGGCTAGCATATTAAATAACTGAAATTTTCGGGAAAGTTGCCAGATTTAGAGATCGGTAAAGCTAGCTAGTACAATAATATAAATCAACCACTACTAGCAATTAGCTATAAATAAGTAGCTATAATAATTACTAGCTAGCTATAATAATAATAATAGCCTACTAACGTAAATGTTTGACGGGCGGATCATTTTTGTCCTTACAACGGGAAGCAGTTAGTAGCTACGTTTTCCACAGAGCCGATTATGGAGAGAATCATGTAAACGCGGCTTTTGGAGTAATCACATTTCTTATGTCCATGTGAACGCAATAAGTTAAATACTGGCGTAAGCTGATCGTTTCCAGTAATCGGATATTGCTGTGCATGTAAACGTATCCAGTGTGTGATATTCATATTGTAATTGGTTTTATTAGTAGTCTGCAATGTAATCTTAACAGTCAAGAGATTGTTATAAGATAATTTAACAAAATGAACATTTGACAGTATTGGAAACAAATTACAATTGGTCTGGTCTCGGTCTTGATCTTGGTCTCGCCACCTCAAAGTCTTGGTCTTGACTCGGACTCGATACGCTCTGGTCTTGGACTTGACTCGGTCTCGGTTTAGGTGGTCTCGACTACAACACTAGTAAAACGAGTCCTATATCGACATAACCTGAAAGGCTACTCAGCAAGGAAGAAGCCACCACTCTAAAACCGCCATAAAAAAGCCAGACTACAGTTTGCAACTGCACATGGGGACAAATATCTTACTTCTTGGAGAAATGTCCTCTGGTCATGAAATAAAATTTTACTGTTTGGCCATAATGACCATCGTTATGTTTGGAGGAAAAATGGTGAGGCTGGCAAGCTGAAGAACACCATCCCAACCGTGAAGCACGGGGGTAGCAGCATCATGTTGTGGGGGTGCTTTGCTGCAGGAGGAACTGGTGCACTTCATAAAATAGATGGCATCATGAGGAAGGAAAATTGATCCAAAGCGTACTTTCAAAGTTGTGGCAAAATGGCTTAAGGGCAACAAAGTCAAGGTATTGGAGTGGCCATCACAAAGTCCTGACCTCAATCCAATCGAAAATTTGTGGGCAGAACTGAAAAAGCGTGTGCGAGCAAGGAGGCCTACAAAACTGACTCAGTTACACCAGTTCTGTCAGGAGGAATGGGCCAATATTTCAGCAACTTATTGTGAGAAGCTTGTGGAAGGCTACCCGAAACATTTGACCCAAGTTAAACTATTTAAAGGCAATGCTACCAAATACTAACAGAGTGTATGTAAACTTCTGACCCACTGGGAATGTGATGAAAGAAATAAAAGCTGAAATAAATCATTCTCTCTACCATTATTCTGACATTTCACATTCTTTAAATAAAGTTGTGATCCTAACTGACCTAAGACAGGGAATGTTTACTAGGATTAAATGTCAGGAATTGTGAAAAACTGAGTTTAAATGGATTTGGCTAAGGTGTATGTAAACTTTCGACTTCAACTGTATGTAACACCACTTCCGGTTGAAGCCCCGCGCACTACCGGTTTTTATCTGAATACAGATACAGATACAGATAATGTTGATGGTCCAACAGATACAGATAGTGGCATCGCTGCACACCCCTAGATAGAACACCTGCTTTTCCATAAGGTCTGTAAAAATAATAATAAAAAATTTTGACAATATTGTAATATACCAAATCTCAACCTATGGCAATGTAGTGACGTGCCAGAGGTACGTTCACTAGGTCCTACAATATTATTTCAAAGTGATAGTGGACATGCTAGCTTACGTTGCTGTGGTTCAGCTGGCAAGCTAAAGTAATATGCTGCAATTAATATATTTTGCTAGCTGAAACACTAAAACATTAGGGGCTCTATCTTAGCGCATGGCGTAAAGTCCATTTAGGGCGTGTCCAAGTCCACTTTTGCTATTTTAACGGTGTGTTTTTTGGGCGCTAAGCACGGAGCAACGTGTAAATGGGCTGAACCTAGTCTCTTCATTAATTATAGATGTGTCTTGGGCGTGACATGCAATAAACCAATCAAAATGTCATATTCAATTCCCTTTAAAAGCCTGCTTTTCCACCTTGGCGGATTGCTTATGATGGCGAAACAGACATGCTCGTGCGTGTTTATGAAAGGGTTTGTGTCGAATTGCGATGAGCCAAACGCGATAACAGAAAAAAGGGATAGAAAGTCCCTGGCAGTGCCAAATAATAACACACCCCTATAAAACGGGTTAGCCACGTAAACACGGGCACAGATAAATCTCAAAATAGCGAACGCTAAAGAGATAGCGAAAGAGGAACAGAAAAAACAAGACACCTTCGGTACGTGGCTATAACGCCCAATAAATGGTGAAACAAATTAAATAAAAATAAAACTCACACTCTCAGAAATGAGAGAGTGGGAGCGAAGGAGAGGGAAGAACAATAAGGGAAACTAAACCCTAATTCCCCTAGGCTTCTAAGTGGAAGAATGTCTGCACTGCGTAATAAAAGAAAATCTTAATTCTCACAAAAGCAGAGAGACAAAAACTCACTAACCCTGACCTCGTGAAAACACGAAATGACAAAGAAGTGCCAGGAGGCGGAAGTGAGGGGTTTAAATACCTGAGAGGTAAAAGAACGGAAAGGAAAACTCCGAAATGGAACACAGAAAAATCCGATAGACTGAAAAGAAAAAATGGGAAAGAGATAAAAACCGTAGCAACAGAGGGAAGATAGGTGAAAACCATGACAGGACCCCCCCCTCTAGGGCACGGCCCCAGACGATGCCCCAGGACCATGTCTATGGAAATCCCTAATCAAATCTGGGTCCAAGATGTTCCTTGATGGGACCCAACATCGCTCCTCAGGGCCATAGCCCTCCCAGTCACATGTCTCTCAGCCAAGATGCGACAAACTGTATAAACCGGACCTCCCTCCACAATCCGAGGAGGGGGGTGGCGAACTCTCGGCCGGAGACAGGGCACTAACGAGAACTGGTTTAAGACGGGAAACGTGGAAAGTGGGATGGATACGCACCGTGACCGTGTTGATCCTGCGGATGATCTTAAATGGACCCACATAACGCGGGGCGAGTTTGCGAGACTCGACCCGTAAGGGCAAATCCCGTGTGGACAGCCAGACCCGCTGACCCACCCGATAGGAGGGACCCAAACGACGATGTCTGTCGGCGGAAGCTTTCTGACCAGCGGAAGCTCGCAAAAGAGAGGCACAAACTCGCTTCCAAACCGCACGACATCTTCGAACGAAAGTGCGAGCAGAGGGGACCTCCACGTCTCTCTCCAGCTCCGGAGGTGAATAGCCCACCTGAGCCTCGAAAGGGGAAAGACCTGTGGAGGCATTGCGCAGAGTGTTATGGGCGTACTCAGCCCATGGAAGATGACGGCTCCATGAAGTAGGATTGGAGGCTGCCAAACAGCGAAGAGTATTCTCCAATGTCTGATTAGTGCGCTCCGTTTGTCCATTAGTCTGTGGATGGAACCCAGAGGACAGACTAACGGACGCGCCCAACTTTGCACAAAAAGATCGCCAAAACCTAGCCACAAACTGGGGACCACGATCGGACACTACGTCGTGAGGCAAGCCGTGAATCCTAAAAACGTGGTTGACCACTAGCTGCGCAGTCTCCAGTGCAGATGGCAATTTGGCCAAAGCGAGAAAATGTGCCGCCTTGGAAAACCTATCGACAATGACTAAAATAACCGTATTACCCTGAGAAGCAGGTAACCCGGTTATAAAGTCCAACGTGATGTGACTCCACGGACGCCTGGGTACGGGTAGAGGACGTAATAAACCCGCAGGAGGAAGATGCAAACCTTTATTACGAGCGCAAATGACGCAGGCGGCGACGAAATCACGTACGTATCTTTTTCCATACCAGGCCACCAAAAACGTCTGGAAATCCTTGAAAAAATCCTTGGTGCGGTGCACACCCGGATGGGCAGCCAGCTGGGAGGAGTGACCCCACTGCAGAACACGAGACCTCAAAGTGGGAGAGACAAAAAGACAGTTGGCGGGACCCCCCCGCCCCCCCCCCGGGTTCGGTTCGAGGCGTAGCCCCTCTTGGACTGCCGCTTCGATGTCCCATAGGACAGGAGCTAGAATCTGGGCAGATGGCACAATGGGCTCTGGAATGGTAGGTTTATCTGACGGGTCAAAAATGCGCGATAGCGCATCAGGTTTGAGGTTCTTAGAACCAGGGCAATACGTCAAGAGGAAATTAAAACGGGTAAAAAATAATGCCCAGCGCGCCTGCCGGGAATTCCGTCTTTTGGCTTGTTGGACGTATTCCAAATTTTTATAGTCGGTCCAGACCGTGAAGGGGTGTTCCGCACCCTCAAGCCAGTGACGCCACTCCTCCAGAGCCAATTTGACGGCCAGGAGTTCCGGATCCCCCACGTTATAGTTCCTCACGGCCGGAGTAAGGGCACGAGAGAAATAAGCACACGGGTGCAATTTGCGGTCAATGGGGGAATGTTGAGATAGGATGGCACCCACTCCTAATTCTGACGCATCCACCTCCACAATAAACGGGAGGGAGGGATTGGGAGTAATTAAAATGGGCTCAGAACTGAACCTCTTTTTTAATTCCACGAAGGCAAACTCAGCCTTGGGGTTCCAGCGAAACTGATCTGCTGACGCCTTCTTTGTGAGAGCAGTGATAGGTGCGGCGAGTGCACTGAAACTCCGGATAAACCGGCGATAGAAATTGGCAAAGCGAACCTGTTTGACCAACTGAGGGGTGGGCCAGTTCAGTACCGCAGAAATTTTATCAGGATCCATCTGGACCTTGCCCTCCAAAATTATAAAACCCAAAAAGGAGACAGTGCTAGCATGAAATGAGCACTTCTCTGCCTTGACGAATAATTTTGCCTCTAACAGGGCCTTCAAAACCTGTTTGACATGGCTGATGTGCGAGACGGGATCAGGAGAAAAAATCTAAATATCGTCTAAGTAAACAAAGACGAATTTCTCTAACATCTCCCGCAGAACATCATTCACCAACGCCTGAAATACTGAGGGGGCGCTAGTGAGCCCGAAAGGCATGACACAATATTCGTAGTGACCGCTATGGGTGTTAAAAGCGGTCTTCCATTCATCGCCCTCACGCATGCGCACTAGGTTATATGCGTTGCGGAGGTCGAGCTTGGAAAAAATAGACGCCCCCTGCAGACGTTCAAACGCCGAGTTCATAAGAGGAAGCGGGTACCTGTTCTTTATGGTTATGGCGTTGAGGGATCGATAATCAATACAAGGCCTTAAGCCTCCGTCCTTCTTTTTAACAAAGAAGAACCCTGCGCCAGTGGGTGAAGTAGACGGTCTGATGAAACCATTAGCTAAGGCCTCCTCGATGTACTCCTTCATGGCCAAACTCTCCGGGACCGAGAAGGAATAGAGACTGCCTCTGGTAGGGCTAGTACCAGGGTATAACTCGATCGCACAGTCATATGAGCAATGCGGAGGAAGGGAGGTGGCCCTCTGCTTACTAAACACCTCTGCTAATTTAGAGTATTCAATAGGAACATTAGGAGGCAAAGGGAACTCCAGTGTCCCAGCTATACTGACACCAGTTACCTGAGAATGAGGGCTGGGGGGGGGGGGGGGCATTGAATCTCAGAATCGGACAATTCATCCGAAACGAACCCCTCTCCGGCAGAGTCCCATTCCAAACTCTCACCACCAGTCCCAGAGAAAAAACTGGAATTCTCCTGACTACCGTGGGAGATGATTTCTTCAGAATCGGACTCAGAATCAGAATCAACCCCTCTGGCTATTCCACGAGAAGTGCATGGAGGGGTGGAGTGACCCTGAATACTACACTGAGGGTCCCACTGCAATATGGTGCGACCCTCCCCTCCCCACTTAATGTGGGGGTTGTGCCGGACAAGCCAGGTGTGGCCCAGCACTAAGGGGTAGGCAGGGGAATCTACCAAAAGGAACTGAATCTGCTCAGTATGATTCTCAAAAGGAATGTGCATGGAGAGAAATTTGGTAGTCTTAAAAATAGTGCCTGAACCTAAGGGACGCCTATCAAGTGCAGTGACAGTTCGGGGCTGAGTAAGGTGGAGAATGGGAATGTGGTGCTTTTTAGCCCACTGGGCATCAATAAAACATTCGACCGCTCCAGAGTCAATGAAGGCATTGACCAGGAGAGGGCGCTGTTGCCATATAAGAGTAACAGGCAGTATCGCCCGAGATGTAGTAACACAAAGTCCCGCTAGAGTTCCCGGATCCTCTAACGGGACCCTCCTTTTCCCTTAAGTTTGAAACATTGATTTATGTTATGACCTATGCGTCTGCAATAACGACACCGCTCCGGAGTAGATGGAGTATCTTTGGAGGGTGAACAGGTAGCCCCGTCAATCTGCATGGGCTCCTCGCTACTAGGAGGAGTGGAAACGGAGAGCGGAGGGGCGGACATAGCGAAAGGAGCGAAGGAAGAGCTCATACGGCGGTCTCTCCTGCTACTTTTAATGTGGACCCGCTCCCTGACACGCATCTTGAACAGAATCGTGGAGTGCCTCAGAGAATTGAATCATTATCGGCGCTTCTGGCCAACCTGTCTCTCCTGCCAGAGCACGAAACCGAATAGAAAATTCGGCCACAGTCTCGTTGCCCTGGCGAAGACGAACAAGGCGTCTGGCCGCCTCAAGGCCCGAAGTGTCGTGATCAAACACGGACTTGAGGAGTTCAAAATGGGAGACTGGCGAATTAAAGGAGTAGCCCAATCAAGCGCGGTTCCGGTGAGCAAAGATAAAATAAACGCCACACGAGATTCTTCTGAACTAAAGCGTGATGACTGGGCTTTAAAGAAAATGAGACATTGGGTGATGAAACCTCGGCACTTGCCGGCCTGACCGTCATAACGGAGGGGAAGCTGCATCTTGGGTTCCCTAGGTGGTTGAAGTGCTTGAACAGGGGGAGGAGTAGCCTGAACTACCGGCACAGGGTTTTGAGGTGCAACCGTGAGGCGGCGCATGCCCTCCGCCAACTCCCGAAGCCAGCCTTCCTGTACTCGCAACTGGGACGTCAGCTGCCCTACTTGGCTGGCTAGTGTTTGTTGCTGTAACTGTAGAGCTCTAACGCCCTCAACTGGTGTAGCGTCTCCCGGTTGTTCAATCACTGACTCATCCATAACTGGCTTCTTTGTACTGAAAGGGTTTGTGTCGAATTGCGATGAGCCAAACGCGATAACAGAAAAAAGGGATAGAAAGTCCCTGGCAGTGCCAAATAATAACACACCCCTATAAAACGGGTTAGCCACGTAAACACGGGCACAGATAAATCTCAAAATAGCGAACGCTAAAGAGATAGCGAAAGAGGAACAGAAAAAACAAGACACCTTCGGTACGTGGCTATAACGCCCGATAAATGGTGAAACAAATGAAATAAAAAATAAAACTCACATTCTCAGAAATGAGAGTGGGAGCGAAGGAGAGGGAAGAGCAATAAGGGAAACTAAACCCTAATTCCCCTAGGCTTCTAAGTGGAAGAATGTCTGCACTGCGTAATAAAAGAAAATCTTAATTCTCACAAAAGCAGAGAGACAAAAACTCACCCTGACCTCGTGAAAACACGAAATGACAAAGAAGCGCCAGGAGGCGGAAGTGAGGGGTTTAAATACCTGAGAGGTAAAAGAACAGGTGAAACGAATAATTAGCGGGGAGAAGGAAAACTCCGAAATGGAACGCAGAAAGATCCGATAGACTGAAAAGAAAAAAAAGATAGGAAGATAGGTGAAAACCATGACAGTTGTGCGATCAAGGAATAGGCTATATGGATCAATAGTAGCCTATGATCAATATTATTCGGACTAATCATTATGAGTTCCCGGTAATTCCTGACAGTGCTGTTTACAAAATATAAATTTCGTTAAACACACCTGCAACAGCTGAGAATAAGTGACCAATGGCTTCCGTCTCACCTTAGAAAACGCCAAATTAGCCTGTTTATTTAACGAATTTCGTTTCATTATGCAATGAACTCATGTTCAAGCTTCATCCGAAGTTCATTAGGCTACCTGCATTCTAATTTTTATTAATAACATGTTATTTTGCCTTAATGACACTAAATACAATAAAGCTGTCAGGTTGGCAACCCATAGGTTCAGCATATTTCCCCTTGTTTTATAAAGTCCTGCTTATGGAAATGTGACCAACCGGTTTTACTGGTAGCGTAATGTTTTAAAACGATCCACTTTCCCAGGAAGACCGTGAAATGTGATTTGCAGCAGGGGAAACAGACCTGCTCCTGTAAAGCGCATATGCAGATAATGGCATTAAAATTAATTGTAAATTAATTGTGTAACATGCTGCAAATTTGTTTTTGTTTCTAAGTAGACGCTTAGTTCTCTTTAAAATCTTTTGTTCCGTTATGGAATAACAGGTGAAATCAGCGGGGTTTTAATAAGCTGAGTGTGTCACGAACCTAACACGGGCTGGACCCAAATGCAACAACCAGGAGGCAGGGGGACAGAAAAGGTAATTTATTTATGTGGCTTGGGGTAGTCCCAAGCCGTACACAGATGAAACACAATAATAGTAAGGTCAGGGATTTCTCCGGAACTTGAATCTGCTCCAAGCCGGAGCTGGACTGGAACAGCCACCGGATGTTCCAAGCCGGAACTGGACAGGACAAGAAACTGGAACGGATTACCGGAACATGGAGTTGTTCCAAACCGGAACTGGGCTTGGTACAGGGGACTGGAGTTCCAAACCGGAACTGGACTGGATCTGGACTAGATCGTTAAACAGGAACTGGATCACTGGAACATGGAGTTGTTCCAAACCGGAACTGGACTTGGTACAGGGGACTGGAGTTCCGAACCGGAACTGGACCGGGACTGGATAGTCCAACAGGAACTGGATCACGGGAACATGGAGTTGGTCCAAACCGGAACTGGACTTGGACTGGAAGCAGAGGAAGGGATTATGGCTGGATACGGCAAGGCAGAGCAGTGCAGCGGAGCTCAGGTTGGCCCGGTAGGGGCAGCAGGGCCACAGTGGAGGCTGCAACCGTAACCGTAGCAATGGCGGTAGCCACGGCCGGACAGGAACCACTGTAGGGTGGAAAGGCAGAACACCCAGCTGCGGGCGCAACGTCAGATGGAGGCAGAGGTACCGCAACACACACAGGGAGTGGTACACAGCTACAGACTGGCAGACAGTAGATTGACGGTAATTAAAGACAGGCAAAGTTCAGGCAGGGAAACCGCAAACAGACAGGGCTAGTTAACAACAACAGAAGGTTTAGAGCAGTAAAGCACAGAGTCAAACCAACTGAAGTCTTTAGGGCACAGGACAGGGATTCTAAGACCAGGATACAAACGGAGAACGTTAACGAACTGGCGCTAAATAGCAGCCAGCCGGAGGGTTAAATAGGGAAGTGAGATTCAAACCAATAAAGAAGGCGTGCGGAATGTAAGCGAGGGTGATTGAACAATTGACGGGTGCGGAATGCATGCAGCAACGGGGAAAGGAGATAGGTTGAAACCGGAGTGGGGGAAAAGAGTGAAACAAACGGAAGGAACACGCCCAGTCTGTAGCAATGGGGAAAAACACGGACAAAGGGAATCAAACATGACACGGAGGGAAATGGTAAAACATGGAAAACGGACAGGATGGGAACGGAACGTTACAGAGAGTATGGAAACCTTGTCACTGTAATTTAGAAAATATGAAGGACGAAGAATAGCTAAGGTTACAATTCAGTTAACATGGTGACATTTATCTCCGTTTTTTAACCATAGGCTATCGAAGAAACCTTTTGCACAGCGAATCCGCTGGACAAGGTTTTGAACTTTTTTCAGTCACAACCTGTTAGGATTCTGAGTTTTGTCTGTTTGTATTTGTTATTTCTGTTCCTTGTTTATTATTTTTCATTATTTTTGTGTTTGTGTATTATTCTGTACTCATGTTTATTATTATTAGTGTAGTTTTTCTCGTGTTTGTTTTCCTTATTACATTTACTTTCCATATTCCAGTTTATGTTCACGTATTTGCATTTATGTCACTCCCCGGTCTTCGTCTCACTTTTCGGGAGCCTTCGGGTGTTTTCGGTCCTCTCTGTGTTTCCCCTAAACTAGTTGTCCCACTTATTGTTTATATTACTAATTCACACTAACAACTACTAACAGCTTAGTTTAGGTCTTTTACTAACCCACTAATTACTAACGCTTCCTTGCTTCAGCTGTCACTCGTTTCCTGCAATTCTATCTTTCAATTATCTACTTTACGGTTCCTCTTTACTAACTGATATCTTACTTCCGCTATCCACTGACTCTCTTAACGTGTCCACGTGTCTTCAACACTCCCGGTCATGTCTTGTCCCCTCATTATTCTATCATCATTCCCCTCATTGTATCATTGTCTGCACCTGTGTCTTCCCTGTTACTCCTCCCACTCGCACCTGATTTCCCTTGAGTTGAGTGTTCCCTACCTATATATACCCTTCAGTTTCACTTGTTCTTTGTCAGAATGTTGATTGATATTCCCAGTGCCTATGCCTTTCTAAGCCTGTGTTTATTTGTGATTTCCGAGACACCCTTCGGTTTGATTCTGAGTTTTTGCCAGCCGATTTTGTTTTGTTTGCCTTTCTGCTTTTCTGGTTTATTTGACCTTTGCGTTAATTTTTTTACTACACCTCTGCCTACTCCCTTGTTCTGTCGCCTATCTGATTTTCTGGTTTTGATCTTTTGGACTTTTTTTGATTATTCTTTTGGATTTTGATTTTGTCTCGTCTGGAATCTGATTGCCTGGCTTTTTGACCTTGGACTGGAATAAAAAATTTTTTGCCTAATCCTGGTCTGCGCTTGGGAGTCTGGGGTGTTACACAATCATACTATTTACTTACAGGCTGTATTTCTAGATAAACAGAGCTGTATTGTAGGCTAATGACATCTGAAGAGCATTTTCAGAACTCAAATGTCCGTCTATTACAGTGCGCGAGTTTTCCATTGAATGACAATTCACGCATTAGGCTTGATATAGGTGTTATCAGCTCCTTTTTAATGGATAGCCATTGTCCTGTACCATCGCACATCGCCTGGATGTTGATGGAGTGAGCTGAGGGATAGGTATGTGGTCTTTGACCTATGGACTCTTTTATTATGCATTTTTTCATATAGCCTACACAATTATAATATTTCACATTAATCTTGTTATTTTAGTCATGCTTGTGCACGCCCCTGTGTGTAACAGACTGGAGGGTGTATGCGCGTTGTGCATATGATTATGTAGACGCACTTATATGCGCCGTTAAAATAACATGTAAACAACTGCGACATGACTTTAGACCAGGTTTGTAGTGGTTCTAGCGAAAGCGCTTTCTGCTGGCTCAAGATAGCAATACGCCAAAAATAATCCTGGCCACTCATCTCAAGACCAACATGCCCAGTTCACTTGCAACGGGCGCAAGAATACATGGTATTTAAACGACGTGAGTGCAAGGCATTATAATGAACCATGCGCCGGGTGTAAGATAGCAAAAACAATTGCGTTTGGGTTAGCACCGGTTGTAAGATAGGGCCCATGGTATTTAAACGGCGTGAACGCAAGGCGTTATAATGAACCATGCGCCGGGTGTAAGATAGCAAAGACACTTGCATTTGGGTTAGCGCTGCTTAGCGCCGGGTGTAAGATAGGGCCCTAGGTATAAAGCTAAGCTGTAGTTAAGTACTATTTTTAATTATATAGCTAGATATGCCTTCCTTTTTTTTCACCATAGATCCAGTCCGCAAGAGAGGGCACGCCCTGAAAAACTCCAGGGCCAACCCCCCCAGGGGGAAAATTTGGCAAAGTTTCCATAGGAAATCAATGAAGCGACCAGTTATAGGTCTTTAAATTAAGACAAAATCTAGTAATATTTTAAAAACATTTCAATTTTTGTGGTTTACTGCATGGCAAACTGATTTACAAACCAGGATTTGCACATTTCTTTAACGCCAAGAAACACATGGCTAACAACATTAGCCCAGAAAATGACATCATTAACATTCTTCTTCTTCTTCTTCCCATTTTTCCTGCCTATCCAGAGACCCTCACAACCTGCCTGCCTCCGTACCCTCAAAGAATGATTCTCCCCATTGGATAACAACATCGCATACCTGCTCTCCCAAGCATATCGCCCAATAAAAACGCTTCAAACTTATGTTGATACATCACAGAATCACAGACAAAATCGCTATATGGTTTTGTGTATTCTATGAAGCTACTGTGGCCTACTGGTTACAGTTGTTGCCTCTCACACAGAGGCTTGGGGGTTATCTAGAATCGAAGGCACACTTAACCAGCATGCCTACCACATGTAATGCTGGAACAGTATGGAATACATGGTTGGTAAAATGGCTGTAAGTCATCAAGGGTCGGAGGTATCAAACAAGCCTCAAACCATCACTCTGGATGCAGAGTGCAGTATGCAGTAGACATGGATGGATCACTTTAAGGGTTGTTTCTCCTGACAAATATTCCTATTGAACTCTATGGAAAAATAAGTCAGGAGAAGAAACCCTTCAAGTTATCCATCCATATCTACTGTATTTCTGGCAGCAGAGTAATGGTTTAAAGCTTGTTTGATACGTCAGACCCTTGATGACTTACAGCCATTTAGCCAGCCATGTGTTCCAAACTGTTCCAGTGTAATTTACAGCTAAATCTAGTCCCACCCCCAAATTCCCATAGAGATCCATTCAACTGCAGAGACGTTATAGTATCGCTTGTAAGAGTACCAGAAAATAAGATATCAAGAGTCTTTTGATGGTGTTGGGTCACAGACATCAGGGAGTCATGGCATGCAAAGGATAAGCGACTAAATATGCAGGGGTGCCAATAATTGTGGCACACATGGTTTTGTTAAAAATAATTATTTCTTGGTGAGGGATTTTTTTTTCTCATAATAAATTAACTTCAATTAAAGGTTGGATTTTTCTCATTTTTAGTGTGAGATTAAGCTAATTCACCAAACGGTGAATATTCTATAACCCTTTTTACTCATCTTTACCAGCGGTGTCAATAATAGTGGAGTAGGCTGTATGTAGGCTGTTTGCGGGTGTCATAAGCTACTGTTGGAATTGATTTGTTCTGTCTGGATGCTGCGGTTCAGTAAACATTCTATTTTGGAGAGGAGGTGAGACAAGCAAGCTCCAAGTAGATCAGAGGATATTGTTATTGAGATATAGCTTTTGAGCAAATAAAAAACTTGTGAAAACACTGTCAATGTTCTCTGTGTACAGAAAATGTCAACAGGTCATTAAAACAATTTCAACTCTCCATATAGGCTAACAAAACATATACTCCATACACCTTTAATCAGATGCACTCCATCGTTCCGGTATGCAGGCCATCCTGCACGCTCGAGAACAATGCTCCCCGCTGGCTGCATACAGGCGTCCGGGCTGAGCTAGGCTTGACTAGTCTTGTTTATACATGGAACTAATTAAATGTTGTTTGGTCAAATCCTACCTCATACTGCCGCACAGCCATTGCTGGCTCCTATTCCTCCTGGGAACTATAAGTGTCGTGCCTGTGCACAGTGCAATTGTACAGAGATAAGTCATTTTTTAAATATCCTCAGACTGGCAAATCCCAATAAAAGGTACGATAACATGCTCGATGAAAGTGGTAATTATTGTGTCCTTGTTTGAAGTCTTATTTAGGAAAAGCATCATGTGAGCTAAAAGTGAGGATAGCGGTGCATCGTAGCACAATCAGATGCAAAAACCTCACTTACCCGGTCACAGCCCATTTTGTGAGTGAAAATCACCTCATCTCTTCGCTGTATTGCCATTGAGATAGTAATCCATCTAGGACATCCTCTGGTGGTCTGAACTAGGACTTTGACCTTTTTTATATTCCAATTGAGTTTAAAAATATTTTTGTTATTATTATACTATATAGGGGCACCTACAGTTACTAAGATGCATGTGCTTGCAGAATATATAATGGATACCACGTGTAAAATTATGATTCTTATAAATTTGTTTTTATTGAAAAGATCTGAAAAACATTGAATGGTTTTTTAAAATAACTTAATTGTGTTGTGTCATTTTTTAACTCTATTCATGTTTTTTTATAACAGCATGCGGTCTTGATTGTCTCATAGGTGCATTCAGTTGTCAGTAACCTATATGTGAAAAGTCGCACACAAAAAGTCGTTTGATATGCACAAAAGTCGTTTGATATGCCTTTGTCTTCACCTTGCCAAAAAAGGTGTGCATTTTCTTTTTCACAAAGTGTGACATTCAAACAATAATTTTTGTTATGTGGATTCAATCTGTTATCTTCCTGTATGACATTGCTTGACATTGATTTGTTTCACAATTCTCAGTAAAGAAAGTTGACATGGTGAAAGGCTCCAAGAACTTGCTTTGCGGGTTAAATGGTGACTCCGTTTCGGTGAAAGGCTGCAGAGTTGTGTGCAAGCAAATACGATTTCTCATAATTTACATCTTTTGACATCTTTCACAGTCATGCTAAGGTTAACTGCTCTTGACTTCAACAGAAGTTTGGATTAATTATTTTGAATGCTGGGCATTAAACTGCCCTGATTGGCATGCTGTGTATACCACAACCTTTGCCTATGTGCAGTTATCTTGTGAGAAAATCCACAAGTAAAATCCCAGTGAGCAAAAGCCGGAATCTAGTCTGGAGGGGTAAAAAACTTTCAGTTTTCAGCCAAATGTAGCCGGGTTTTTATCTGAACACTTGGACAGTGTTTCACCACAAATATGTTCACTGGGATGTGTATCAAAAATGCAAGGTGCTGTAAAGATAACACTTATTAAAAGAAATCAGACTTAAATATGATTATTTATTGTTGTATGTTTTTTTAAATAATGGCCGAGATTGATCTTCTTTGTTATCCAAGCCGATTCTACGGACAGCTTTTCATTCTGAAGTAATAAATACACTTCTGGGAATCAGTCAATAGACTTGTGAAAGGAAAGTGAAAGATTTAAATAAATTGGCAGAATTCCTAATGAATTGTTTATTTGTCCTTCTGTTCAAAATTTTCCTCATTCCTGTGGTCTTATGTATTGTTGGAGTCATCAAAGTCATCAAACTGGTTTGTGTTTCTGAGAGTATATAAAAGATGGTGCCCGTGGGTGATTCAGAAGGTAGTGTCTGGTGAGATTAGAGCATCATGACTTCCTGCACACTGCTGCTGCTCCTGGCCTCATGTTCTGGAGCTCTGGCCTCCCACTTCTACGGAGGGACAATGACCTTCACACCGAAAGGAAGGAACCCCGACGGATCGTTCAGGGTGAGGCAGGAACTTCACTGTTTTATCCTATTTAGTGGAGCATAAATAATAATACCTGTCAGAAAATGTCCATTTTAAAAGTCCTGTAAAGTCACACTCAAATTACCATGTAAGGCAATATTCTGAGTAGCTACTTCTGTGATTCTTTGTTACATCATAAATATATGTTTGTGTCTACATATATTTGTGTGTGTGTGAAATTATTGTATGAGCGTATGACATGCTCAGAAAAATAGGCAGGATATTTTTATATACAACAAAAATACAGCAGCTATGTAGTAAAAAAAAAAAAGAGGAGAACTTAGCAAGCAGGTTAAGGCTCATGGTACACTTAAGACAACATCTTTTCATAAATATATACATAAGTGAGGTTAAAAAACAAACCAGGTACCCCATTACCATAATAAATAAGGACATGCTCCAGTTATGTTGTCAGTAAATACCAGAAATGTCCACACAAGTCATCATCATATGTAAAATGACATGTTTTTTGGGTCAATAAACTGATTAATTTATACAATAAATTCAAGTGTGCTGTTTGCTAAACACCCCGAGTACATTCATGTTTTTTATATTTAATTACAACTCCATCCATAATTAATGAACAATAATAATTTTGTTTTAATATCAGGTGGACATCCGCTACAAGAAAACTTTCCATGTCTGCTATCAGGGGAACTCCTGGAACTGCCGCAGTGGGAACTGTGGGAGCATTACTCGATTTGAAATAGGTCAAGTCGATCACAGTTCTAGTGGAAGAAGCTGGTGTCAGACTGAGGCATTAATGACAAGAAATATTCCAAGCAACAAGCCTTTTGAGTTGCGGTAAGTCTTTCAGGATCAGGGGTAAGAAAGGCTGATTAAATTCAGTAGAATGTGTGAGGTTTTAAATTTGTGTTGTGTTACTATTATAGGAAAACGGGGTGTTGTTGGATCTTTAATGTCCAAAGCAATAGTGCACCATGGAGGCTTTTGACACATGTGGATCTTGGGATCAGGTCAGACACTGGGGAACCCAACAGATCTCCAGTGACAACAATTCTACCTTTCATCCGGTAATGTCATAGCTTCTCACAAACTGTTGCCTGTTACATCTTTGCATTGAAAATTATTATCATTTTTTTAATATTCCAGTTTTTGTATTTTTTGCTGGCTCCAACAGTTTTTGTGCATGATGAAGGATGTTTCAGGCTGGATAAATTATTTTGATGACCTGCTGTCTTTACAATGGCATTGACAGGCATATGGCATTTGGAGGTCTAAAACAAGAAAATAGATGTAAATTATCTAAGAAGCAGCTTGTACAGTGATGTTATGCCTCAAAGGGTTTTTCTCCAGATTTCACATTTGCATGCAAGTATAAGATGTGACTTAAGTAATTTCACTGAGCTGCCAAATGGCCACAAATGATAATACATTTGAGCCTTTAGGGCCATTGGCAAATGACATGCGCACAGTGAACAATAAGAGAATAGTTACAGTGGGGACGGAAAGTAACAGTGACACAATTTTAGTTTTTTTTGGCTCTGTACTCCAGAACATTTTTGAAATTGATTTGAAATGGAACCATCACTATGAGGGTAAAGTGCAGACTTTCAGCTCTAATTTGAGGGTTTTTACATCCATATTGGGTGAACCGTGTAGCAATTGTAGCCCTTTTTATACACAGTCCCCCCCATTTTAGAGGACAAAAAGTAATTGGACAAATTAACATGAACAATTATATAAAGTTATATTTAATATTTGGTTGCATATCCTTTGAATGCTGTGACTTCCTGATGTCTGTGACCCAACAACATCAAAGGACTCTTTATATCTTATTTTCTGGTGCTCTTACAAGCGATACTATACCTCTCTGCATTTGAAGGGATCTCTATGGGAATTGGCATGCAAAGTCATGGCATGCAAAGGATATGCAGCCAAATTTTAAATATGATGACTTTATTTAAGTTCATGTTAATTTGTCCAATTACTTTTTGTCCCCTAAAATGGGTATAAAAAGGTACAATTGCTACACGATTCACCCAATATGGATGTAAAAACCCTCAAATTAAAGCTGAAAGTCTGCACTTTAACCTCATAGTCACTGTTCCATTTCAACTCCAATATTCTGGAGTAAAGAGCCAAAACAACAAAAATAGTGTCACTGCCCGAACCCCGTCGAATTCATAGCACGCTTCTGCTGCTGCCTCCTCATCAGTGCAAGTCCTACCTTGACTACACAATGTGAACATAATGAAAAGAAGCACAACTTTACCGAATGCCATTTTCCAGGAATGTTGTTTCCTGTTGTTTTATTTAATAATAGTCACTGTTCCATTTAAAATCCAATGTTCTGGAGTACAGAGACAAAACAACAAAAATTGTGTCACTGCCTGAAAACTTTCCATCCCCACTGTATATCATTGCAAAATTGCCTCTGATTATACTTTCTGATTTATATAATATTTCACATTGCATGGCAATAGGTGTGTATTCCCATGCACCAAATAATACAAAATAATGAGTACTAAAATAACAAATATTAGGCATAGTACATTATATTTACAGTATGGTGGACCATTCGGTTTAAATAACCTTGAAGATATGTGACTACAATGATACATTTTTTCTTTCTTTTATAGGGTTCCTCAGAACTGTAATAGGAGATTTGACCTTCTGGCTCATGACCCTGATAGGGACCGAGTTAAATGCAGATATGGAATCGCTCATGCCAATGAGTGCTTTTACTGCAACCAGCATTCAGGCTTCTTGCTTGATCAAGTAAGAATTTAACCCTATTTACTTCGGCCCTTCAGAGGCAATTTCCTCCTGGTTTCTACTAGTTTTATTTAAATGTCTACTAGTTTTATTCCCTGCACATCCATGGTTTTAAGTTCGAACTGAAGAAGAAGCTGTATCATTCAGAAATTTGCTACAGAATACATTTATTTCAGAATAGTCACATACAGTATACAGATCCTTTCCAAAAAATTTGAATATCATGGAAAAGTTGTTTTTTTCCATAATTCCATTCAAAAAGTGAAACTTTCATAGATTATAGATTCATTACACACAAAGTGAAATATTTCTAGCCTTTATTTGTTTCATTTTTCATAATTTTGGCTTACAGCTCCAGAAAACCTCCAAAACAGTATTTCAAGAAATTAGAATAGTGTGTCGAAAATCAGCATTTACTTCAGTTATTTCAGAGAATGAGTGGAGTAGCTTGACTTGAGGAATCCGACAGTTGTAGCCCATGTCCCGGATACGTCTGTACGTGGTGGTTTTTGAAGCACTGACTCCAGCCTCAGTCCACTCCCTCTGCATCTCCGCCAAATTTTGGAATCATCTTTGCTTGACAATCCGCTGAAGCCTACGGTCATCTCTTTTGCTTGTGCACCTTCTCCTGCCACATTTTTCCCTTCCACTAAACTTTCTATTGATATGCTTGGACACTGCACTCTGTGAACAGCCAGCCTCCTTAGCGATGACCTTTTGTGGCTTACCCATCTTCTGGAGGGTGTCAATGATGGTCTTCTGGCCAATTGTCAAGTCTGCAGTCTTCCCCATACTGAACCAAACTGAGATAAACTTTGCAGGTGTTTTGAGTAAATTAGATGATAGTGTGACACTCAGTCTAAAACATTCATTCTCTGAAATAACTGAAGTAAATGCTGATTTTTGACACACTATTCTAATTTCTTGAAATACTGTTTTGGGGGGTTTTCTGGAGCTGTAAGCCAAAATTATGAAAAATGAAACAAATAAAGGCTAGAAATATTTCACTTTGTGTGTAATGAATCTATAATCTATGAAAGTTTCACTTTTTGAATGGAATTATGGAAGAAAAAAAAAAACTTTCCCATGATATTCAAATTTTTTGGAAAGGATCTGTATATAACTAGAATGTAAAGTTTATGAATAAACTTTGGTGTGATTGCTTCAGTTGTATGGATTGTAATCATACTGGGGTAGTCGGTGAGTGGGATAGTTAGTGAGTCTGGGGTAACCATACTGGGGTAGTAGGTGAGTGGGGTAGTTATAGTCAGTGGGGTAGTTAGTGAGTCTGGGGTAATACTGGGGTAGTAGGTGAGTAGGGTAGTTATAGTCAGTGGGGTAGTTAGTGAGTCTGGGGTAATCATAGTGGGGTAGTTAGTGAGTCTGGGATAATCATACTGGGGTAGTTGGTGAGTGGGGGTAGTTAGTGAGTCTGGGGTAATCATACTGGGGTAGTAGGTGAGTGGGGTAGTTAGTGAGTCTGGGGTAATCATACTGGGGTAGTAGATGAGTGGGGTAGTTATAGTCAGTGGGGTAGTTAGTGAGTCTGGGGTAATCATACTGGGGTAGTAGATGAGTGGGGTAGTTATAGTCAGTGGGGTAGTTAGTGAGTCTGGGGTAATCATACTGGGGTAGTAGGTGAGTGGGGTAGTTATAGTCAGTGGGGTAGTTAGTGAGTCTGGGGTAATCATACTGGGGTAGTAGGTGAGTGGGGTAGTTATAGTCAGTGGGGTAGTTAATGAGTCTGGGGTAATCATACTGTGGTAATAGGTGAGTGGGGTAGTTATAGTCAGTGGGGTAGTTAGTGAGTCTGGGGTAATCATACTGGGGTAGTAGGTGAGTGGGGTAGTTATAGTCAGGGTAGTTAGTGAGTCTGGGGTAATCATACTGGGGTAGTAGGTGAGTGGGGTAGTTATAGTCAGTGGGGTAGTTAGTGAGTCTGGGGTAATCATACTGGGGTAGTAGGTGAGTGGGGTAGTTATAGTCAGTGGGGTAGTTAGTGAGTCTGGGGTAATCATACTGGGGTAGTAGGTGAGTGGGGGTAGTTATAGTCAGTGGGGTAGTTAGTGAGTCTGGGGTAATCATACTGGGGTAGTAGGTGAGTGGGGGTAGTTATAGTCAGTGGGGTAGTTAGTGAGTCTGTGGTAATCATACTGGGGTAGTAGGTGAGTGGGGTAGTTATAGTCAGTGGGGTAATCATACTGGGGTAGTAGGTGAGTGGGGTAGTTAGTGAGTCTGAGGTAATCATACTGGGGTAGTAGGTGAGTGGGGTGGTTATAGTGAGTTGAATAGTAATGGTAAGGAAAGAGTTAAAATCACATGGTAATGAAAGGCTTAACATGTAGTGAGGGAAGTCACGTTAATTGCCATTGGTCAACGAATATGAATAATTAAAAATTCTACCAATGAAAAGCCAATGTGTATAGTGCAGTGAGTGCTGATGACATCATAATAGCTGTGGCAGAGGGCTAATGGAATGTTGGTCTTTTGAAAATGTTAAACTGTCAAAAAATGAAGAAACTTAAACCGCTGTGGTTTAAAAAGTATAGCAGATATTTGAAGTCTGTAAAAGAGGTCTTTTAAAATAGGTTGTCCACCCTACTCTAAAGTTTGAATGGTGTCTCTAGCTTAAACGGTCTAGGAGGAGCAGCTTCCAGAAAAAAAGTGGAAATAAGTTGGAAAAAGTTGAATTTCAATGGAAGTCTATGGGGGAAAAATGTCTCTTTAAACACCTGTAGTTTAAAAAGTATAGCAAATATAAAAAATCTATAGAAGCAACTTAATTCATGCTGCCCTACACATTTTAAAGTTTGAATGGTGTTTCTAGCTTAAACGGTGTAGGAGGAGTTGATGTGTGAAAAACGGCGGAAACCTACTATAACTATAAAAATAAAAATAACTATGCAAGAGAACAGTAGTGTGTTGCTGAAGCATCACACTAATAACCATAACATACGCCGCCTAATGTATTTAAATACGTTTAAAAAAGAACGTACGAAAGCGCGTGTGTATTCACACAAGTACAGCGACGTATTTCAGCCCTAAGTGCGAGGGGTGGTTGTTGCGGAAATGTCGACTGTACGGGACTTTGGCGAAATATAACAAGATAAACTCTACAGCAGGGGTGTCAAACTCCAGTCCTGGAGGGGCCGCAGTGTCTACAGGTATTTGTGGTTTCCTTTCAATCAGCACCCAGTTAAAGCATTGAGAACAAGGTGTGTGGACTTCTTAGCCAATTAGTGACTTAAATTAATCACTTGTGCTTAAACGCACCGAAAACCAGCAGACACTGCGGCCCTCCAGGACCGGATCTTGACACCCCTGCTCTACAGGGTTCATCACAAAACAGCTGTAGCTGAATATACTGGTAAGTACTTGGTTTCTTAAACATATTTATACGAGAGATTTTGGAGAAGAAAATTAGGTGTCTTCTAAACCGAAAGTGCATCAGGTACTGTATATAGTACAGTAAGCAAGGGAAAACGGCGATTGCTCATTTGTACAATGTTTTTAAAAAATATTATTGTTTCTATACGTGAACATGATTTTCACAGTCTGTGGCTGTAGCCAGAGGAGGGTCGTAAGTGCTTTGGGCTATTAATAACGCCCTCCTAATTTATTGCACTGCAGTGTAACTGGAGAAGCTGAGGTTTTCGCAAGAGGCTACCCTTTTAAAAAATACTGCGTCAAAATTTACGGGGTTTTCTTAAAGCTGTAGTTTATATTTTCAGATGAACATGAATACTGTAATTGAGACGCATGCGTCTCAACCACTAGGGGTGAAGTTTATAGAGTTAAAAGACATACAAAATAACTGGGATAATATAATTTGATCAAAAACGTCTCGGACGTAAAAAAAGCCAAGTTACTCACGCATAGCCTACAGAACGTTGTCTATAAGTCCTTAATTCCAACTTGCAAAAACTAGGCCTGCCTTTAAAAGCATTGATATCAAAATGTGGCCAAGTTACAACTAACAATATTGCCTATCGTAGCTCACACTAAATACACTAGCTCTATTCCAAAGCAATGCTATCTAAACTTTCCTAAATTATTTAATGCAACTTGGCCCTGTGTTTCTTCATCTTAGCATGTGAAGAGATTGTCGCTCATGGAACAACATATGATTTCAATGAATGTTTTTAACAGTTGATGAATAAATACATTCCAGAAAGGATATGGTTATACTTTGTTGGCAAGTTTACTTTACGAAATGTACAGGTTTTAAAATGTTAACTGCTGCTACAGATTTAATTACAATTCACAAACAGACATTTATATCAAGAAACATCATGTACAATAGAGAAATGGGGGGATGAATAAATAAATGCAGATAAAAATTAGTAATATTTTGACCTACAAAATAGTGTCCATATAGCATTTTTACAAATGTATCCAGACATGTTTGTGGGTCAGATGATGGCAAATAAGTAATAGTACTAATTTTGTTAACATAATAATAGTTATGATATTTGCGAACAGAATTTTGTGAACACAAGGATATCTGTGCTCTGTAGGACCACACAGGTTTTGATAGAAATCCAAATATTCCAAATAAATAAATACATAATAATAATAATAAATTTTATTCATTCTGTGCTTTTCATAGTCCCAAAGCAGTGGATACAGACAATTGTTCAAACATTCCCTATAGTGTAGTAATTTTTCTGTTGCAACACATATGAATCAGAGTATTTCCACTATAAATTATTCTCATTTTGCAGTTTGAAATGGAACATACAGTTTCATTGGCCACATTCGGTGCTGTATAGGTATGGGGCATGCCCCACCAAGCCATAACTTGGCGGATGGCATACCTGCCATCCCAATAGTAATAAGATGGGAGGAGAGGAAAAAAGTGAGAGGACCAAATAGAACAATGTTGATTGGTGAATACTTTCTGGCTACACTTCCAGTATGCCTGTGGGAATGATCTGATAGTAGCCATAACGTATCCACCAATCACTGTTGGCATTGTCCTGTTGGTTGTTATGAACTTACTCTCTGATTTCTGGAGCTCCTCACTTTTCTTTGAGTAAGATTACATCATGGCCATCTCATTCCTATTCCATGTTATTTTGTTGGTCTTTTACAGCCATCTCATCCATATTGTATCCCTGCAAAATACCAGCAAACAACAAAGAGTTCATCCAAATGCACCAATAGTTCCAAAGCCATATATTCTGTTTGTAGTACAGGTTTTAATTTGAGCTCATACCATTGTGTTGATCCATTCCAATACACATGAACAATTACAGGCTTAAGACTTACTGGAAATTCTGAAACTGAAAATCTGAGAGCATAAGACTTTCCTGATTCTTCAGGTTTTTCTAGAAGAAAGGCATTTAGCAGCTTATAAACTTATGATTAAAAAAAGAAATATGCACTTCACTCCTTCTCTATGTAATTATGGAAAATGATAACATGGGAATATGGTCTTTAAAAGGAGAAGGCTATGGGAAACACAACTATGCTCAGCAATTCCCCTCATATGACCTGATATTTCTTGACAATACAGCTTATTTCCTTTTTTCAGAATTCCTGCACCTTGACTTATATGTACAACAACTTACAAGGAGCTCGTGCCTTTGAGATTGTCCTGGAGGATTATCCCAGACAACATATCACTCTGTCTTACACCGATGGCACATTGTCCAGCAAGTCTCCACTAGTTGCAATGAAACGCAAGCGGTCTCCCACAGCCACCACGGCAAACATGGCTGTGGTGGAACCAGCCCAGTACTACACCGGCACCATACTGGGGGAACCAACTCCACAGTACACCCTCACCCTGGTGGTGGAACCAGCCCATTAATACACCGGCACCATACTGGGGGAGCCAACTCCACAGTACACCCTCACCCTGGTGGTGGAACCAGCCCATTACTACACCGGCACCATACTGGGGGAGCCAACTCCACAGTACACCCTCCCCCTGGTGGTGGAACCAGCCCATTAATACACCGGCACCATACTGGGGGAGCCAACTCCACAGTACACCCTCACCCTGGTGGTGGAACCAGCCCATTAATACACCGGCACCATACTGGGGGAGCCAACTCCACAGTACACCCTCCCCCTGGTGGTGGAACCAGCCCATTAATACACCGGCACCATACTGGGGAAGCCAACTCCACAGTACACCCTCACCCTGGTGGTGGAACCAGCCCATTACTACACCGGCACCATACTGGGGGAGCCAACTCCACAGTACACCCTCCCCCTGGTGGTGGAACCAGCCCATTACTACACCGGCGCCTCCTAAGAACCAGTTCCAGAGTACAACTGCACTCACATCTGTACCAAACCACTACCCGTGGTGGGTGTGGCCGACAACTTCAGCAACTTCAACACCCACCCCGCCTTCAGCAACATTGCAGTGGCAGCAGCCAACTACAACCACCTCTGTTCCTACAACACCCTACCATGGTCCCTCTACTGGTCCACTGAGCAAAATCCCCCTGCAATTTGCAATCCAAGGTAAATTTTAATCTGTAATTTAATTGATCTACAGCCATTCCAAAATAGACAAGGAAACTGAAAGACCTACATTTTGATGATATTCCCTCCTATTCCACTGCTATTGAATTTCAGTTGACCCACCTGTGTCTTCCTGTACCGAGGGACAAATTCTGCCCCAGTTTCTGTCCCCAACTCCAGCAAATGGAGACATCCTCAATGCCTCTGTTAATCAGGAGCTGGAAATCATGCTCAAAGCTACAGCAACACAATCATGGTAAGATTCTGTTACACTCAGCGACATGTTTATTCCAATCCATTTAATTTAAAGGAGCATTATGATCAATATAATTTGGATACCAAATCTGTGAAAAAAGAAATAGACTAGACTAGTAAGTTGGAATGGAGGAAAATATATGGCTATTTTTTAATGATTGTATTGCTTATATTTCCTTGAATCATGAACTAATTGAGCAGCAGATATATTTTTTAATCTTTTTTTCCAAATGTACCTATATGATAATTGCAAAAAGGCATGCCGATTTCTGATTCTGATCACATTGTATCTTCTTACAGGGTAAATAACTTTATTGTCAGTGGACCTCTGAACATCACAAAATACAACACTATCAACGGAGCAGTTGGAGAATCTCTAATAAGGTGGACACCAACTGAAAATGACTTTGGTGAACATGTTCCCATTTGCTTCATTGCAGAGAGTCAATCCGGGTAAGTTTCAAAGTGATAAAGCTGATAGTTGTTGATCAAGTTATTCTGAAAGGTATTTGAACATGCAGCCATTCTGGCTGATTATTGAATCAACGTAAAACTCAGGCCGGATTTACTAAAGGATTTCGACTGCTTTTCTGACGCAAAAGCAGTCGCTTATAAGTCGCAACATCTACATAGCATTTACTAAATGGTCACAATGAGTAAACATCGCTATTAGGATGTAATTTGCGGGGGGTAACGTCACTCTGCAACTTTCCTTTTTATGCAGTTAAATGTGTTCATGCATACGTATGTATACCTGGAGTGAAAGCGCTAAAACAGGGTGGAGATTATGTAAATTAGGCCAATTAAGTATTCCGTCTGATTTACTAAAGCAGGCATTAATAGCGACTCTCCTCTTTGCGTGGGAATTTTTAAATCTCCTGGAAGCAGAAGTAATTTGCCAGCGCTGATATAGCCTATAGCTCACACACAGCATACATGAGATAATAAGAGTGTCGGGCTGTAGGACGAATGCATCCTCACATAGCACTCGAAAAGAGACAGGATTTAAAACATGTTTCACACGTTTCCACTAATCACTTCTCACTTTCAGATATACAGATCCTTTCCAAAAAATTAGAATATCATGGAAAAGTTGTTTTTTGTCCATAATTCCATTCAAAAAGTGAAACTTTCATAGATTATAGATTCATTACACACAAAGTGAAATATTTCTAGCCTTTATTTGTTTCATTTTTTCATAATTTTGGCTTACAGCTCCAGAAAACCCCCAAAACAGTATTTCAAGAAATTAGAATAGTGTGTCGAAAATCAGCATTTACTTCAGTTATTTCAGAGAATGAATGTTTTAGACAGTGTCACACTCTGTACGTGGTGGTTTTTGAAGCACTGACTCCAGCCTCAGTCCACTCCCTCTGCATCTCCCCCAAATTTTGGAATCGTCTTTGCTTGACAATCCGCTGAAGCCTACGGTCATCTCTTTTGCTTGTGCACCTTCTCCTGCCACATTTTTCCCTTCCACTAAACTTTCTATTGATATGCTTGGACACTGCACTCTGTGAACAGCCAGCCTCCTTAGTGATGACCTTTTGTGGCTTACCCATCTTCTGGAGGGTGTCAATGATGGTCTTCTGGCCAATTGTCATGTCTGCAGTCTTCCCCATACTGAACCAAACTGAGATACCTGTCCAATTTAACGACACACCTGTAGAAAAACTTTGTAGGTGTTTTGAGTAAATTAGATGATTAGAGTGTGACACTCAGTCTAAAACATTCATTCTCTGAAATAACTGAAGTAAATGCTGATTTTCGACACACTATTCTAATTTCTTGAAATACTGTTTTGGGGTTTTCTGGAGCTGTAAGCCAAAATTATGAAAAATGAAACAAATAAAGGCTAGAAATATTTCACTTTGTGTGTAATGAATCCATAATCTATGAAAGTTTCACCTTTTGAATGGAATTACGGAAAAAAAAAACTTTTCCATGATATTCATATTTTTTGGAAAGGATCTGTAGGCTAATAATGACATTATATTTGTTTTTACTGAAAAGAAGCAGGACTTCTTTTGAAGTTATCAGCGGTTAGTATAAAAATGCAGTTCTGAATTTAAACAATTGTTGTGCCCATATGCATTCAGTAGGGCTTACAGTATAATGAATTGTGAATACAGTTACCTTCCGACACTCTGTGGTCTTCTTCCGTCACAAGTTCACCATGTCTATTCCTCCCAATCCCACGACTTGCTCATTTTGCATACTTTCCACCTTTTATTGTATCTAGCCAATTTTTTCTTTAGTTGGAGCACCACCTGTGTCATTTTCCCGCATTATGTTGGAGGAAAGTTTTTATAAAATCACGCCATGTTTTCTTTACATCCTCTATTGTTCATGAATAAATTTTGTATGTGATGTCATTGCAGAATTTTTTCCTCTCAGTTATTGTTGTATATGCTGTAATACAGCCTTGTTGTGTAACTCGTAAGTTTTATTTTTCTTGTGGTTATATCGCGACTTGTTATATCCCAGCATGGTTTCTCCGTATCCATTTATTAGCGCATTGTTATAGATCTCTCCTACCACATATTTATGGGTGTCTCCTCCCACAAGAATTTAGAAAGGGGTGTTTAATTTCTTTGGTTGTTGGTTGTTAATGTGGCGGTATCTGCGACCGCAAAAGAGTCACAATATAGGTAATAGTTTTGCGCTGCGACTGTAAATACATTTTTTTTAAAGTCCAATCAGCATATTGATAGAAGCAGAGTGAAATTGATTTAATGGAACCACTGAATTTGTGTTACACAAATATTTTCTTAATTTTCAATAGTATCTATAAATATTATCTATAATTATTTTACAGTTGTCTTTGCCCTGCACTTGTCTCACAATCATGTCCAACCTTTCAGGAGCAGAATCTATCATTCTGAAATGAGATGCATCATTGTGATTGTTGGGCATACATATGGTGAGTACTTAACTCTATATCCACTGTTTAGTTATTCATTTGTCCCCTAGCTTGAAGTTTTGCAATACAGGCTGTTAATTGAATATCAGTTCACTGTTCTTTTTTTACTGGTATAAAAAATTATATAAATTTTATACATCGTTAAATGAGAGAGGTTAAATGTTAAATGGTTAATTTTGGGTGACCAGGGGTGGGTGGACAGGGGTGGGTGGGCATTCTGAACATAATATAAGGCTATTGTTTACTAAGTTTGGTTTTGGTTGGAACTTACATGTTAAAACCCAAATTACGACTGTCAATATCTCAGCTGTTTTAGCACCAATTACCAAACCATAAAACAAATTTGGGAATGATTTGTTCAGCCGTTTTCATATACTTAAGTACATTAAATAATTAACATTAAGATTTTTTCCGCCAACAACCTAGCTCAAATTCTACAACTCTAATCGCTAAAGTAGACATAGTGATATATTGGGCATGATATGGACTTACGCTTTTGATGGGTCCCATTTCTGTTTATTGTACAGTTTGTAAATAGAATAGAATAGAATAACTTTTATTTTCCCGCAAGGGAACTTCAGTTGTAGCCTCATCACCAACAAAAAAGACATAGACAGTGGGGCAGACCCACAGCACACAAACATATCAAACAAAGACATTCAGTATAATCATTGCATTAATCAAACTTATTAAGTGAATTAAAGTGGAATACAGCCATGATTAAAAATAGCCCCCGCTGTCCGGAGATGTCCAGTGTCATTATTAAGCAGTCCAACACACAAACTCCGCCTCCACGACTTTCCTCCATACACACAGTGTTGCGATCTCTGTACACTGTCGATTGTCAAAACGGAGCACTGAACTGCGTCAGCCTTCCCAGTCGTCGTCTCACTCCTCCCCCGCATTATCTTCTTCTTTCTCTTCCCTGGTGGCCTTTTGAAGATAGCCTGCAGTCCTAGATCAGTCCCGAGTCCCGTCCTCTTCAACTCCGGTGAAGAACGATGGTAAACTTTGTAGCTGCAGATCCAACAGACATTCCCGAGCATATGTTGTGAATGCATCTCCATGGTGATGACCACAAATAAAATTATCCCAAATATACAATTCGTCAATATTATCCAAACGAGCAGCATGAGTGCCCTGAACAATCTCCAGCCCGCTTCCCCGTCCCACAACAGACACACAGCGCATGAAAAAAACAAAAGACAAAAGCCCGACTCAACAAATTACATTCAAATGAACAAACACGAACACGAGAGACAGCTGGACTACATGTCGCCATTACAGTTTATTTTATTTTTAAAATAAACCTTTATAATTCTACGATGCTGGAGATGAACTGGCCATTGACTTAACATTGGGGCGTGAATTTTGTAGCTAATTGTACATTCAAACTACCGTTGAAGAACAGTTTCGTGTAGGTGAGATTTAAAATTTTAATCGCTGTCTCAGACATTCTCATTAAACTCCCACAGCACAGAAACCGGCTGTTGCCTAGGGTACTACCTATTTTTAACCTGAAAGTTGAGAAAGCGAGTTTTGAATTAGTATTGTTTAATATTTTTCACAAGAAGTGTGGGCAAATCAACTTGAGAGAGCAAGGTGGATATTTTTCTTGAAAGATATTTTACCATGTCAGTGATCACCAGTTCCACACAACTCTGAACTAATGTCACCTAGCAAGAATACAGCTAATGGCTACTATATAACTTAGCTAGCTAGATAAAATCAAATATTATGTTATCAACTAACAATATTCCTTTTCAGACATGTCCACAACATTATCAGTAACGTTAATGTAGCAACAAGCGCTACACCGTGGCACCGAGCTATCAGCTAGCTAGCTAACTAATAATAATAATAATAATAATAGCTGTTAACGCTAGTAACATTAGCCCCTGTCACACATGGAACTCAGGTTGTCTACCCGAAGCAACGCAGGACAATTAATGTTAACGTTAATGCTACGTCAGTTCTTCTTTAAAGTGACGGTCAAGGAAAATCCGTAATATGCTTATAACCAAGTAATTTATGGCTTTTAAGGTATGTATTGAACACCAATAAAGCGCGAGGAATAAATTCCATTGCAATTTCGTTAAATTTCAGTCTATCTATATCTCTTTATTCCTGTATGCTGAAAAAAAGGGTGGAGTCAAAATGGGTCCATGGTGACGTAGACGTGAAACCTCAACCAATACATACTTTGATCTCATTACATAACTCCTCCCATAGTTTGAGGCGAATAAAACCGTCATGTTCAACTAAGAAATCCTGTCTGAAGTCCCTGGTTTTGTTTGCCCTTGAGAATAGTTGTCCATGTTATCTGCATTTGGATTTGGAATAGTTAGTTAGCTAAAGTGTATATTTTTTTCCCGCTTTCCTTATCCCTATACCAATTTTATCCCTCTCCCAATCTTTCAACTTTTTATCCATCCGTCTGTGGTGCTAGCTAGTAACATTAGCTTGCTCCTTGCACAGCTCAGCATGGAAACGAACTAATCACGCGTTGTTTTTACTTGGTGCACTGCTCATTCATAGATAATATATCGAAAATAATAAATAAGATTTTGCCAAATAAACCATGCCTTGGAAATGGTTTTGTCCTATTGTTCACTGGTTACAGTAACAAGTTTGCCCTGGTTACAGTAACAAAAATATGACGAGAACCATAAAAAAAAAAAAGACACGGGCCGCTGCGGTGGTACAACGGTAAGTCAGTCAGTCGGTGCAGTTGTACTCCGAGGATCGGGGTTCGCGCCCCGGTCCTGCCAGATCCGAGCATGGCCGGCGCCCTGTGGGAGCGGCAATTGGCGGTTGCTTCCGGGTGGGGGCTCGGAGAGAATCGCTGTGCGCATAGCGGCCCTGGGCGAGTTGGAATCACGGTCAGGAGGAGTCACGCCCTGAAGATGACGTGGCGCCCTCCCGTCCTACCGCCAGCTGACGGGGTTGTGCAGCGGTGACTCTCTAGCAGTTGCTACACGGGGGAATTTAATTAGAATAGGGCTACTAAATTGGCTACTAAATTGGGGGGAAAAATCAATTGGCTACTAAATTGGGGGGAAAAATCAAAAATAAATTTAAAAAAATTTTTAAAAGACGCACCGCTAATGCGTCTACGAGAACAAATGTTTTGTTTTTCTCCTGCGGTTTTCCGTCTGGCATCTTTGAGCACTTTCTCCCTATTATCCTTCATTGATAACGCTTAATGCCATATTCGTGCTGGACTAGTAGCCTATTAGGTTACCTGGGGACCTTGTGTGATTTGTAATAATTGCAGAGGTCATCTGTGATCTTAATCCCGAAGTCCGTATTTTGTATAGTAAAAATTACACCGCAAATTAGGCTAGCCTACCGACCATATTTCGCAAAACACCGAGGTCATCCGATAATATTAGTCCCGGTGTGAATCGACATCTCAGTAATTTGGGGTGATATTTTTTTCTCCCGGAAGGATCCGTTGTTTTATTAATAGCCTTCCTGCAGACCTCAACCACCAAGCCGCACCTCAAACGCTAGGCCCCTTGGGGTCTGAGCATTCAGGTGGAAGTTGCATAACGTGGAGGAACGGAAACTCCAAATGATACGGTGTTGCTTATTGCATTTAAGGTGCAACAACTCTGTGTAAACAACTTTTATACCAGAATTTGTCATGGTACATGACCTCCACGTAGTGACGTAATTCCTCCCATAAAGGGGGGAGCGTCACTGCAGAAGTCCTCTTCAATTTTCTCGAGCGACATCTCCGGATAGCCTTGCTATCTTGCACGGATATCCAATCAGATATCCCCAATCGGTTAGCACTGTGCTACATCGATTGGTTTACAAGGCAGAGTATGCGTGCTTCGCTACACTATCTGCCTTGAGTTTTCTACTAAAGACCACCGCCACATTCTATTGTCTGTGGCTGCTCTTTTATTTTGTTAACGCAAGACATTCTGTTGATCGAACCTGGGCATGAAGGGTGTACCCCAGTGAGATCTGTTACCACACAATTGGTGAGCTACAGCTCTTGTGATTCATTCTAAGTCTGTACTGGCTGTGGCAGCACACCAGTGAGGCTTCCCAATCGTTTAGCGCAGTGCTACATCGATTGGTTTATAAGACAGAGTGGGCGTGCTTCGCTACACTATCTGCCTCGGCTTCCCCTACTAAAAACCATCGCCACGTTTTATCGTCGGCGAGTGCTTATTATTTGGCTAAGGCAGGAGCACCTTGTGCACTGAATGTGGGGAAGCCATGGATTGGTTTTGTACAATCTATGAGCTACGGCTCCGTTGATTAAATTTAAGTCAGGCTGGCTGCGGCGGCACCCCAGTAAGACATTTGATTGTCCAGATCGAACCTGGGCCTGCGTGTACCCCAGTGAGATCTGATTTCTTACAATCTGCGAGCTATGGCTCTGGTGACTGATTTTTAAGTCTGTACTGGCCACAGCTGTACCCCAGTAAGACTTTTCCAATCGGTGAGCGCGGTGCTACATCGATTAGTTTATAAGGCAGAAGTATGTGTGATTTACTACATTATCTGCCTTGGCTTCCCCAATTAAGGACCAACACCACGTTTTATCGCCTGCGAGTGCTCGTTATTTTTCTAAGGCATGAGCGCCTTGTGCACATGTCTCCCTCGGGCAGAACGCCAGCAGCAGTAGAGGTTGCGTCCAAACGTAAGGGTACTCCCGCCACCAAGGCCTCTGCACGAAAAAAGGGCAAGGCTGGCAAGCAGCAGCGCAACAGCTGACTGTGATGGTTTTGACGCACTTTCTACAGTAGCATCAAACACCTACTGTAGTCAGAGTCGGTCCGAGACAGCAGATCAATCTGACAGAGGGTCGAGATTCCCATTCTGGTGGGTGCTGGTCCCAACCAATGGTCAGAAGGGACACACAACCCGCATATGGAAGGGGAGCTATTCCTCATCTGTCCGCCTGTGTACCGGCACCGGGTCCGCGACATAACCCCGTAAGTCCATCTGGCGGTCAGAACGCCGACACCAGCTGGTGAATGGGAAGGCTTTCACTGGATCTGAGAGACCTAAATATGTATCTAAAATGATACACTTTCCGGATGCTCTAGACATTGAACGTTATACACACTGTATGAACAGGGCTGTGGATTTGAAAGATGCATACTTCCACAACCCTGTCAGGATGGAGCATCGTCACCTACGATTTGCATTCTGAGGTCGGGCATACGAGTTCAATGCCCTCCCATTCGGTTTGTCTCTAGCCCCATGTGTACTTACTCACTGCATGTGCGTGGTTCTATTGCTGCTCAGGCTGAGGAGGCTGAGAATCATACGATACCTAGACGATTGGCTGATATGCGCACAATCGTATGGTATGACGCTCTAACACACTGCCAAGATGTTGGAGCATGTTGCCAGATTGGGCATCAATGTCGATTATGGCAAGAGCCAGTTGATTCCAATACAATCAATCCAATTAATTGGTCTGCTGCTCAATTCAAAAAGCATGAAGGCATCATGGACGCCCTGTCGCATAACTACTGTGCTCGACGCGGTATCTCACTTCCGAGTGAATGAGTTCCTCGAAATGAGGACTTTTCAGAGGCTTATGGGCCTAATCTCGGCCGCCTCAGCAGTCGTGCCTCTCAGAATCCTGACAGCCAGGCCACTTCAACGATGGTCGAATGCCCAGTCACTGCACCCCAGGTGGGACCGTCACACCCCAATCAGGGTAATGGATCAATGTTGCAGGCTAATCCACCCATGGCGACGAGTGAGCCTCCTAAAGGAAGGGGTCCGGATGGGGGTTATACCCTCACGATGCGTGGTCTTAACGACAGATGTTTCACTGACCGGTTGGGGGGGCTGTCTGCCAGCACCACCCAACTCAGGGGTTATGGTCCCGACTACATCAGTCGGACAATATCAACACCTCAGCAGTGTATCACATAAATCATCAACGCGGTCTGAAGTCCTGCCAATCGTTAGAAGTGACCCAGCGTCTGCTAACGTGGGCATTTCCCAGACTTACCTCTCTGCGTGCTGTACACCTACCAGGTATTCGGAATGGTACAGCAGATGTTCTATCTCACCAGGAGATTCATCCCGGTGAATGGCGTCTCCACCCCAAGGCAGTGGAGGAGAAATGGCGACGCTCTGGTCGTGCTCAGACAGACCTGTTTGCCTCTCACGAGTTTACTCATTGCCCCAGTGGTTCTCGCTGAACGACCATTCGAGTCCCCTGGGGATAGATGCATTAGCACACGAGTGGCCGGACGGCCTGCTATGCGCGTTTCCACCCGAGTCACTGATCAATGCGACTCTGCACAGGGGCAACACGAGCTGGTAGCCCCCAGATGGCCGATGAAACCCTGGTTTCCCATGGTCATACGCCTTGTTTGCGATCCGCCCTGGAAAATTCCAGTTCAGGAGGATCTGTTATCACAACAGAGCGGCACTGTTTGGCACCCTCGGCCAAACATGATGAGTCTCTGGGTATAGCCACTGAGGAGCCTGACTCTTCGATAACGATGTGCGGCTCCCCTGTCCAGCGGACGCAACTTAACTCCAGAGCCCCTCTACAAGGAGGGCCTATGGGTCTATGTGGCAGCTATTTATCTCATGGTGCTTAATGGAAGGTGCGGACCCCGTACACTGTCCAATCCCTGTACTATTGGACTTCTTACGGTCCTTACTTGATAACGGGAAAGCAGCCAGCACACTGAAAACCTATGCGGCTACCATATCCAACAGGCATGTCTGGGTACATAACAAGCCTGGAGGGAGCCATTACCTGGTCAGCTGGTTCCTGAAGGGTGCAAGGTCACTGGTTGCTCCCTCCTGGGATCTCCCCTTGGTGCTGAGAGCGCTCACGGTCCAGCCCTATGAGCCTCTCGAGACAATCAGCCTTAAGTGGCTTTCTTTTAAAACGGCGTCTCTGCTAGCGATGGCATCAGCAAGACGCGTTGGGGAGCTCTGCGCTCTCTCCATCAGCGCAGAGTGTCTAAGGTGGAGGCCAGCCGACTCAGGAGTCACATTGCGGCCTAATCCATTGTTCCAGCCCAAAATCGTTTTGGCATTTCACATCAACCAGCCGATCAGGCTCACGGCACTTCGCCCCCCGCCAGGCGAGGACCTGTGGGATGCACACCTGATATGTCCAGTGCATGCGCTGCGATGCTATGTCGAAGCTACCGCTTCCTTCAGACGTACAGGGCAACTCTTTGTCTGCTACGGCAAGACCAAAGGGGCAGCTTCTCGGCTCAAAGCCTCTCCCGATGGGTAGTGAAGGCAATAGCCACGGCCTATATATAGCCCCAGCAACAACAAAAAGACAGAGACAGTGGGGCAGACCCACAGCACACAAACAAACATATCAAATATAATTTCATTAATCAAGTGAATTAAAGTGGAATACAGCCATGCTGCCATGATTAAAAATAGCCCCCGCTGTCCCGAGATGTCCAGTGTATTAAGTTGTTGTCTGCTGCTTAACGTTAATGTTATTGGTTTCAACATTACATTGGCATAATTTAGCTTGGTGGGAGATGTCGGCTCGTTGAAGCCACTTATCATGAACGGAACAAACAAAGATGATTTGTTTTGTTCCGCAAACAGAATGGGTAAGTAATAAAAAGGTCCTGGGACGTGGTCGGAAGTGACGCCAGGGCACATGACACAACTTCCACCTCAACGCTCAGGCCCCAAGGGGCCTGGCGGTTGAGGTGGGGCTTGGTGGTTGAGGTCTGCAGGAAGAAGGGTGGCCGTGTAGTATAATGGTTAAGGAACTGGACTTGTAGCCAAGAAGTTGCAGGTTCGATTCCCAGGTAGGACACTGCTGTTGTACCCTTGAGCAAGGTACTTCACCGGGATTGCTTCTGTATATATCCAGCTGTATGAATGGATAAATGTAATAAGAAGTTGTGTAAGTCGCTCTGGATAAGAGCGTCTGCTAAATGCCTGTAATGTAATGTAATTTAAGAAGACTCATCTCTGTTTTGTCCGCATATTTTTCTGCATCTTTCTGGGTCGAGAATTATGGAGGCTGCGGTAGAAATTATGAATTTTCATGTAATTTTTCATGTACGGTTCTTATGCCAAAAGTTTTTAAATGTAGGCCTAGACTATTGTCAGCAGTTTAACATTACATTGTTAATTAATTGTTATTAATGAAAAATGACATTAGTTTGGGTCGCGAAAAGTATGGATTGATATCCTTGGGTCATCGCTGAAAAAGTTTGTGCACCCCTGTATTAGGATGCTCTTGCGGCACATTGAACTTTCTACTGGTGTGTGACTTCATTTTCTAGTGGATGTGTATATTAGCAGTAATCTTCAGTTATGTTTATTCAACGTTCAAGTGAATGTGTAACAATAGTTAAGATGATTACATTTTTTAAGAAATGGACACCTCCTGGAGAAAAAAACGCTGGGAATTACTACTTTAGTGAGACTTCTATAGCCTAATGCAGCAGTCGTAGGTCACTTACCATTTTGATGAGTATGAATTAGGCTCTTTGAGAGAAGGTTTGATCAATCGGCCCAGTGATAAGTACTTGTTGTTTGAAATACAGTAGACTAACATAGCTGCAGAACTGCATAGCAGTCAGATATAAAAGAAAACGGGGCACTGGAAATCCCTGATAGTGTAGAGGTGAAGTTTGGCTTGGTGGTGCTCATTTAAATTCCCTGTCTTTTGTGGCTTTTGGCCAAACAAAACTTCTTACTTAAAACATAGTTTTTTGTTATTAATTTATATATGGTCTATGGAACAAGGAAACCTAATCTGACATGTTTAGGAATTAAAGAATACCGTACAGATGGATATTTTCAGTCCCAAATAATTGATATGCCCTGGAAAAAGAGGACATGGTCAGCCTAGTTCGTTTCTGACTGAAGGTAGCATTTGTGGCAAAAGCTAAATATATGGAACTTCAAAACAACACCAGTAACCAACAATTTGGTTTCAATTTCTAAAACAGAGGCATCATCTACACACCTATTTGAAAACTATACAATTTTAATTTATTTTTCTCCTACCTATAGCAACTTTCAATTCCTATACCTTCCATAACTGCTCCCCATTCTGTACCTACACCCAGTGTATGGAGAACTTAAACTCTGTCAAAAATCAATGTCCCTTATTTATTTATTTAACCTTTATTTAACCAGGAAGACTCATTAAGATTGAAAATCTCTTTTACAAGAGTGACCTAGCCAAGATCTGCAGCAGTGCAAGTCATTTGCAAAAGTTTCAGACAGTCAGACAACAAACAACAAAATATAAGGCATCAAGTAAAATCACAATCATAAAAACAGAGAATTGGCTAGTTAAAACATAGACGGGCCATTGAGTTTGCCTCAAAATCCTTCAGTATACATCACTGACAATATATTTTTTTAAAGCAATCATGCAACTTTTACTGTAGGTCTCACCAATGATTTCTTCCCTACAATTAATTCATAGGCAAAGCTAATGTGGTTTGTACCGAGACCACAATGACAGTGGAAGTTGAGAAGTCCTCAATTATTGGGCTTCATGAAGATCACCTACGTCTCAACGATCCAACCTGCACCCCCATCTCCAACAGCACCCATGTGATCGCTGCCATGTCCCTCAGCTCCTGTGGGACACAACTGACGGTTGGTCCCTTTGATCCACTCAAATAGCACATTAAATAAAAGCTGTTATGTTGCCACAGAGAAATATATTTTGACCTCTCTGATTGTCTTTGAAGGAGGATGACGACAACCTGATCTTCAAAAATGAAATTATGTCGTACGACAAATTCAGTGACGTCATTACCAGGAAACACCAGGTGGAGATTGGGTTCTCATGCATGTACCCCAAGAAGGGTCGTGTATCTCTGGAATTCCGGGCACACAAATTACCTTTTGTGTTCACGGAAAAAGGATTTGGAAAATTCACCTACCAGTTTGAGTTCTTCCACAGTCGCCAGTTCAACAGCATGATGAACCCCAACTCCTACCCAATAGAGGTGGCACTGAAAGAGATGCTCTACATGGACATCAAGGCTAGTTCCTCTATTGCCAACACTGTAGTGTTTGTGGAGTCCTGCAGAGCAACCCCCGTCGATGACCCCAACTACCACATTTTCTATGACATATTTGAAAATGGGTAAGACAAATGGTATAAGGACGGACGGCAAAAGTGGTGATGGTGGGGGGGGAAATATCAATAAGCTGTAACGAAGCATTCACTGGAATATTACATTACATTACAATTACTTTTATCCACGTACAATAAGTGCATTCTGAAGGTCGTTGAAGCAGATCCGACAAAGCACAACAGAATATAAGTAAATCAACAAGGCCCTGTGTGTGAGGAATGGCAAAATTTATCTAAAACTGTGGGATAGGGAAGAGGAACATTAATGTCTGGATGGTGTAAAGGAAAATGTTTTTAAAATAGTTTTCAGCCCAGAAAAGACCTGTGAATTTGTTTTATTTCCCAGCTGCACAGTGGACGAGACAGTGGTGGTCTATCCAAGTAACCGTTCAGAATACAAATTTGGAATTGAGGCTTTCGAATTCATTGGACAACATGAGGAGGTAATTGGTGACAGATATTCTGCCAGGCCTTATTGTGTGTGTAATTGTGCCTGGTTTTTGGATTCAGAGCTCTCTTATTCTTCTGATGAATTCTAGGTCTTCATAAGCTGCTCAGTCATCCTGTGTGTGGCAGGGACCCCTGGCAGCAGGTGTTCTCAGGGATGCATCAATGCCACAGCCTCCCCTCTTGCACATCACCACCGCAGGAGGGCTGCTGTCACAGAGACTGTCAGACACCACATTTCCCAGGGACCTTTGCGTCTAAAGAAGACCACAGACATCACAGGTACTGTTTCCCTGGTTAGATTTTATGGGTGTTGTGCTGTGCAAAATTCAATGCAGGTTTACAATGTCATCCCATTTACTACTTAAACTATATTGGGTAATCTGCGCTATAAAGATCAGTGAATTTGTGTGTACATTTGCACAACACTAGCCTATATCCTCAAGCCTGACCCAAGAAAAACATGTGATGTAGACATATGATGAATACCATTGTAGTATGTAGTATTTATTTGCTTCTCTAAATAAAGGTGGATTTCAGGGAATAATCCTCTCAAATTAATGTAAAACTTTCTTTTAACTTCCATTACAGTTTCCAACGTGGGCTTGAACATGAACCTGGTTTTCATTGCTGGAATTCTCCTGGTTGTAGTTGTCATTGTTTCTGGAGCAGTGATTTATACAACAAAGAGGTCAAAGGTCAAATACCAGCCACTTCCATCCGCTGACTTCTGAGACACTGTATTGTGTGTTCATTAAAAATGAATAACATAATTAATACATTCTAAACAATCACATTTATGCAATATTTACCTTTTATGAATGAAATATGAATGGTCTGTTCATGCTCTGAATCTGTAAAATCTCTTCTTTGGTGTACTGAATTTCAGAAAATATTGATTAATTATTGTTTACAAACCATCATATATTCAAATGAGCTTGGATTTGTTAATCACAACCCTCCAGTGACTTCACTGTGACTGCATCTATGAATGAGCTGTTTTATTACAATTAATAAACATTGTCATGCCATAAGACAGTTAAATTTAATATTGGCTTACAATGGTATTAGTAATAATTTTACTGTGTCGTACATTTTTAACTGCTTTCATTTTTCATCACATGGTACCTATATTTTGCAGATAATATAATTGTCCAATGTCAAGTTTCAGCTTGTGAATGAAATGACAGAAATAGTGCACTGTTCCTCCGTCTTTGGCACCGCATTTTGCATCCAGAATAGAGACTCTCAGCACAAATAAACACTAGTTTCAGCATTTTGTCCCCGATGTAGCTAACAGTCAGTGTAATTCACAGAAGAGACTACATGACTCGACCATGAAATCTCAAATAATCTTAAACAATGAATTCATGATACACCATATCCGTACATAGGGGACACTGTATCACAAAGAGAAAAAGGGCCAATGAGAGATGCCACAAGAGCCCAATATATCCTACTTACACTTATATATCCTACTTACAAGTGCATAGCCTGGAAAAGTGATTGATTTTATTACCAGCTTATTTTGGATCCTGGTCAAATGAATAAATGAAAAAAATTTAATAAAGGTTGTATCTCAGTGAAACAACTATTTACAGTTAAGTAGGAGGACAACAATGGAAATAAGTTATACTTTTTTGTGTTATCTCAATACTTGTTATTGTACGCACCAATTACATCCTTGTGCAAATTAATTAAATCACTGGCTGATCTTGATATTTTTTTCATTTGATGAATTTCTGAGTCCATTGACATGCAAAGAAAACAGAGAAATATTCAGAGGTTTTCAGATGCTGCCATCTAGTGAACATATGATGTCTTTGCATACTCCAATTTCATCATGAATACAATATGGCGCTCTCTGCTGGCAATCCTAGTACATGTTGGGAGATTTTGGATCACCATAAAGCTGGATTTCGGGGTACCTGCTCGTGTTTTGCCCCTGTCCCACCCCAAGACAACACTACTACACCTGCTAAACGCAACTCAATTCAATTTTATTCTAAATGCTTGCACACACACCCTAAATCTTCTCATATAAACACAAAGAGTTCGCACATACACGTACAATGGCTCTCACATTCACTAGTGAAGCTCTCACACGCATTGAAAAAGCTTGTACATAACATCTAAATGCTTGCACACACACTGTAAATCTTCTCATATACACACAAAGAGCTCACATATTCACAAGTGAAGCTCTCACTGACACATGAAATCTCTTACACGCACTAAGTTCATGCTCTCACACGTTCAAAAAATCCTCTTGCATTAACTACTAGACCACTCACATAAACATAAAGCATTCGCACATTCACTATTTGTTCTCACAAATTCATATAAACAACACACATACACAGAACATATTCAAAATTGATATGTGTGTGTGTGTGTGTGTGTGTGTTGTTTATATGAATGTGTGAATGCTTTGTGTGAATGTGAGAGGGTTTTCAGTAGTATGTGTGAGACATCTCAGTTGAAAAACGGAAGGTATTTCAGTTGAAACGGAAGGTGGCTAAAATCTAGCGTTCTGATTGGCTTAGCCAAGCACACTGCTTCATTCCCCTACTTGATACTTCTGGCTGGCGCTGCCCGCTGGCGACAGTTTTCTGTATTTGACCATAGACTGTATAAAAATATGGACAAAGCCACTGTGACGTCACCCATTGCCTTTCCACTGCCTCGTAAAAACTGAATTGAAGCTCGGAAGTCTTTTTCGCCGGCCGTTTGTACAAACTGCGCCTGCTCCGTGGAGCCGAAGTGACCTTGGCTTGGAGCAGGGTCAACCGGATATGGCCCGGGCACAGTATGATTGACAGTTCGGAGTGGAGAAGCCACAGAACTATAAAGCCCACAGAACTATATAAAGCCCATGACCTGACCAAACCCACCATTTTGCAAAATAAACTTGCGGTAAACTTCCTTAAGTTGCTAATGTTTTATAATATAACATTTAATTTTCATCCTCGATTTTACTGTGTCATTCATTTGCATTGAATGTGTGGTATTCGTCACATAATTAACATTCATTCAGTTATCTTCAATTTATATTCAGCTAACATCAGCTAATTTGATTAGCTAGATACCATACCAGCTGAGCTCGGTAGCCAAGCTAGACGCAATGCATCACCACCATTGCTAACCGCTAATTAACTCGACTGTGGCAGAGCAGTCTGTCACGGTTTGCCACAGCATGAAACCCCGTTCTGAAAACTCTTCCAGATAAAGTGGGGATTAAGGTTAGTGGGTTCACACGCTAGCTAAAAGCACAGTAGCTACATCGTAGCTGGCATTAACTTTCATCTGCATCCTGTAACCTAATCACAAACATTGCAAACATTTATAAACGCAGACTCCGTATTCTTTTCCGATAAATTATTGGTTTTATTTTAAACGTCCCCGTATTGAGTCAGTACAAACATACCGCTAACACGTTGGCGCTATTCCCCGCACATTTTCGTAATTTTTGGCACCTAAAATGATCCAGGTGTAGAAATGTCCGGTTAGATTTCTAGCTGGAGCAGCTGGCTAACGTTAGTAACGTTAGCTAGGCAATCACGGTAGCTAGCGAACTTATATGGTCAGCCAGCAAGGATTACTTGACAGCAAGGATAACTGTTAAATTCAAATGGCTTGCCATAAGCTATCGTTAGCTTGCTAGCTAAATGTTAAAACGACTTACCGTGAGATATCGTTAGCTTGCCAGCTAGCTAACCCAGCATTGCTAAGCAATGGTAACGTTCATGACAGGGGAGTACAGGGGGAGTACATAACAGGGGGCTATTGCGTAGGCTACGGGAGCGGTTGTAATAGCTAAATTAATATCTAAATTGATAAGGTTATACAGGTATGGAGCAATTGATTTGAGATACTTAACCCATAGTTTGGCTGCTTGCTCCGAGACACTGGGCCTGTAGTGTAGCTGCAACATCCCCTTCTGTCTCATCTTACGAAACAGTATTTTTTTCGTAGTAGACACATCATAGTAGGCAGGACAACCGAACAATGTATTTTGGGAAATCAACATAAATATTGTGCTTAAAATGTCAGTTTAACCTTAAATAAACGTATTATGGACAATAACTGTCCTCATATGTAATTTTAATGTGATATACGGACTGTTTTTGCGCCTTTTAAACGCACATTTTCCCAACATTCGATCAATGATAAGAGTAGGGCTCTGACGCACCGAACACAGATCAGCGCAGCCAGTATTCTGTTCTATTCAGCTTCTCGCGGTCATTCTGGCAGTTGACTTGATCAACTGTTAGAATTCTGAAAGACTGTCAGGTCAATATTTTCGCTGGCCACTCTGTTTATCCCGCCTTATAACTTAAAAGTCCCAGCTTATTGGTGAAAGGTTTAAACGTATTCTGAAGATTGACATTTCAGGCTCCCAATCATGCTAACGTTGACGAGCGCACTAAGAAGTTTAGGTAGCCAATAACACGGCTGAATGTTTCTGACGTAATTTACATAGGCACTCTATGCCCAGATCACAATGTCCAATCAACAGTGACCAAGGGAAGTTCATAACGATTCAGAAAATATATAACTTTTAACGATTTAATTCCATCTTCTACTGGGACTTTTGCCGTTTATCGAGGGTGAGACAGAATTTTCGGTGCCACTGACCACAATCGAACGCTTTCACTTTTAAGATTCGATTGAACAAGTAACGTTAGAAGTCAATTTTTTATGGATTAGTGCTATTGGTTTCTGTTAGGTTCACCATTCTAGCCTCATATGGCGAACAATAAAGGCTAACAATAAACTAGCATTTACTTCTTGTAAGTTTTATCACCACAGCAGTGAAGTAAAAAGTCAATAAACTACGTTTTCTGTCAGAAATGTATTGTCAAGCTCACGTGAATTCACTGCTGTCTACGTTCTAAAGCTCCGGTTTGCCCTCCCTAATCATAGCTCGCTCCAACCAAAATGAATATGTGATGACAAACATGTTGAAGATGGGCGGGTAAGGCACTCAATTTATTATGCTACGAACTGCGTCCACAAAACAACAGCTTCACGGTAGGCTACTAAGGAATGTTCTCCATCGACTTCCACTCAAAAATACAGCGTGTCTCCCTGTCCCAAGCATAGACTGTATAAAAATAGGTCCCGCCCCTCCGAGTGAGGGCAGTGAGAACCATATAAAACCAATCTATGCCAGTGATCCCAGGACTCAACCTGTCCCTCTGATTGGTCCTGAACAAATGTTAATACCCTGTCCAAACGACACAATATTTTAAAAAATCAGCACATGCACAGGCATTAGATGAATGAAAGGCACCTATTGCAATTACATTTTTTTGTGTAAAATTTATTGACTGAGTATTTTGACCACATTGCTGCCATTGACTTACATGGGGAAAGACCTATACTGGAGCCAACCGCAGTGGCGCTAGTGAACAACGGCACAATGGCCGCTCCCAGCCCAACCAGGAAGTGAGCTTCAAAACGAAAGCCCAGTCTTGGCCCCTTGTATTTAACGCCGTAATACATTGAGATAATGTAAAAAAAAAAAACGCGCTAAAATAATACCGCGTTTGCTTTCCAAAAAAGCAACGTAGGCTATTTTGTGCCACAAAAACGAGCGTTTTACTAACAATCAAATGAGCTCCGCCAGTTGTTTTTCAAAGCAAACAAGGTTGCAATTGCTTGACCCGATCAATGATGATCAAGGTCAGACCAGAAGTCAGCGAAACTGGTTAATGAACGTAGTGGAGCCGACGAGTATGGCAAGCCGTTTTAGCTTTTATTCAACTTGTTCTTGATATCAAGAATTCTATTTGAACTAGTTGTAATTCCAATTCTTGATATCAAGAATTACATTTGAACTAGTTATAATTCCAATTCTTGATATCAAGAATGCAATTTCTACTAGTTCTAATGTTAATGAGCTTCATTTCCATGTGTGACATTTACGTTGTGACTTTCTTAAAGGGCCAAGCACCAACAGGGGGAAAACACAAAAAAATACACTTCTTGTAAAAAATAAAGCCTACAATAATTTTATGATAAGGTCGGGAGAGTGGGACAGTGTGCAAGAGATCGTGGAGTAGGCTAGCTAATTAATTATACGTTTATGATTATACCTTTACCAGACTTGAAAATGCAAACAAAGAAAGTTGCTACGTAAATTTATGGTTTTGGTAAAGTGAGGCAGAGGTATCAATCTTACTAAGGAAGTACGACAGGATGTTTGTTTTTTTCCTTAAATTAGTATTAAGGGGTTTAGTAGGATCATTAGGACCCATGAGTATTTTTCTACAGTCCATTAGTAGGACACTTTGAAACTTTGCTTCCTAAGCTTCGGAAGTCTCAAACACAGAGAGTCTATCCTTTGTCTCCGGCCTCTGGCAGACTTGGTGCTCCATCGAATCGGGAGAAGGGTCATGATAATTGAACAAAGCTTCCAGCGAGGGAGCGCTGGAGTCGGTGAACTGATAAAAATAGATTATCTGATTGAAAACTTGCGACGTATAGAAAATTATTTGAGGTTGGAGACATTTAGCGAATTGGTGCAGAGTCTAACTGCTCTTCGGGCCTCCCTTGACATTGATGCGCCAGCTGTTGTTTCTTTCCTACTCGGCCCAACGCATTCGCACAGGTAGATTGACCAACAGTTACCCTGCTAGAAAAAACATTAGAAACCATCACGTAATGGTAACCATTACGTGATGGGAATTGGGACATCTTGGTTTTGGTCTCCCATCAGGATGTGATGGTTTTAATGGTTCCCACTGGTCTCCCATCAGGGTGTGATGGTTTTAATGGTTTCCACTGGTCTCCCATCAGGATGTGATGGTTTTAATGGTTTACACTGGTCTTCCATCAGGATGTGATGGTTTTAATGGTTTACACTGGTCTCCCATCAGGATGTGGTGGTTTTAATGGTTCCCACTGGTCTCCCATCAGGTTGTGATGGTTTTAATGGTTTCCACTAGTCTCACATCGGGGTATATATTTATATTTAAATGTGTACACATACAAACACCATTATGAGCTTTCATCAAATCTAGTACGATAATGCATCTCACAAAGTTTAACAACACTTGTGCATGCTACAAAATGTGCACGTGTCTGTAAACACATATAGATATCTAAAATACACACAATGACAAGAAATTAGGGTCAAAATATTTTAATTTGAAATTTAACCAAGAATACAAGTATGAAACGTAATAACCAGTGGTTCTGATTCCAGATACATGGGTGCTGTCAATCTGCAATGAAAAAGTAGGCACATCCATCCGTTATCTAACCCGCTTATTCCTGGTCAGGGTCGCAGGGGGTGCTGGAGCCTATCCCAGCATGCATTGGGCGAGAGGCAGGAATACACCCTGGACAGGCCGCCAATCCATCGCAGGGCACACACACCATTCACTCACACACTCATACCTATGGGCAATTTAGAGTCTCCAATTAGCCTAACCTGCATGTCTTTGGACTTTGAAACCGGAGTACCCGGAGGAAACCCACACGGACACGGGGAGAACATGCAAACTCCACACAGAAAGGTCCTCGGCCGGGATTCGAACTCGGTACCTTCTTGCTGTGAGGCGACAGTGCTAACCACTGCACCACCGTGCCGCCCAAAGTAGGCACATATAAATACAAATATATGGACACCAAAGTAAATGTATTTGCAGTTTAAATAATATGCTATCTGTGTGTGGATAAATACACAGCTAATATTACAATAGCAAATGTTGATATTGTCTATATATTTTTACAGATATGTGCATTTTACCTTCTAAAAATGGAACAATATGAATTCCGTCAGTGGTGTTTGCACTACACTAATTGTAAGAAATACACATCTTATTGTTTTGTTTAACATTATCGTCTTAAACCTTATGCATGCAATATTACATGACACATTAACATTAAATCATTACTTAACAACAATTGAGTATAATATAGTATTACTTGTAAGAGTACCAGAAAATAAGATATCAAGAGTCTTTTGATGTTGTTGGGTCACAGACATCAGGAATCATGGCATGCAAAGGATATCCGACCAAATATTAAAAATGATTACTTTATTCTACATTATGTTAAACTGTCCAATATTTTTTGATGCCCGAAAATGGGGGACTATGTACAAAAGGTTCTATAATTTCTAAACGGTGTCATGGTTTTGGACCCTGTTGTCCTATGCGGTCGTTTTCCTCGGTGGCCACGCGAGGGCGCTGCCCTTTTGGTGGATGCTTGCTCCGCCCTGCTGAGTTGGGGGAGTTTCTGTTTAGCGTTTCACCTGTTCGTGGTTCCCTGAGAGTTATATAAGCCTACCGTTTCCTTCGTTCGGGGCTTCGACATTAATTGTTAATTGTTTATTGTTTGTACTGTGGTGTTATTGTTGACTGTGAATTCTCGTACCGTTTTTGGCTACTCGCCTATTGTTAACGTCTCTTAGTTGAGGCAGGGCTTATTTCTTGCTGGCTTGGTGGTTGGTTATCTCGTAGGAGTTTGGGACCGTAAATCTCTGCTCTATTTTGCCTTTATTTGTGCTTTTTCTCCGTGTATGGAGTTTTGGGCGATTCTGTTCAGAACAGTAGTTCTGTTCGCCTTTCGGCACATGTCTTCCCATAGGGAGATCGGGCCTTTCGCTTCTACTTAGTTCTTAGCTCGTAGAAGTATAGAGTAGTAGTTTCTCTGGTCAATTTTCGCCTGTTAAGGGTTCTTACTGAGACCTGGCGTTTTGCTTCTACTCAATTCCGTGTTACTGTGAGCCAGTAAGTAGCCTTGGTACGTATTTCCCTGTTTGGTCTCCTTCTCGTGGACTACGTTCCCCTTTGTTGTGAGTCAGGTTTTTATTTATATTGAGAGGCTGTCGTGCTATTTTGCGTTGGTCTTTGTTGCAGCTGTCCTCCGTCCTTTTTACCTACGGGACGATTTTGTTTCGGAACTATTGTTCTGTTCGTTTTCCGGGTGTGTTTCTCCTTGTGTGGAGTTTGGGCGAGGTTGTGGACATGTTTGTGACTGCGCGTAGCATGGTAACTTTAGCTCTCTGTTCCTTCGCTTCGTTACATTCTTTTACTGAGAGGCTAGGGCGGTTGTTCCAATTTAAGTTTGCGTGAGTCTTTTGGATAGTAAGTTATGGGACGACGGTGCTCCGTTGGCTCACCTGTAAAATATTTCTCCCTCCTGGGAGATCGGGTGTTTACCTCTGGTTTTCTGCATTAGAGTGCTACTTATTAAACTAGCCGTGGAACGTTAAATCTCGGTTCCATTTTGCCTCGTTACATATTTATTTACTGAGAGGCTAGGGCGGTTGTTCCAATTTAAGCTTGCGTTAGTCTATGGATAGTAAAGTTATGGGACGACGGTGTTCCGTCGGCTCACCTGTAAAATGTTTCTCTCTCCTGGGAGATCGGGTGTTTACCCTCTTTGTTTTCTGCATTTGACTGCGAGCCTATTAATATCGCCATGGAACGTTAAATCTCTGTTTCCTGTTCGCCTCGTTACATTTCCTCATAGAGAGGCAGGGCGTTTATTTTCATTTAATCTCGCGTTGGTCTAGCCGGTAAATGTCTGGTGCTGCCTGTCCTATTCGTTCCTTTTCGGTGCCTTTCTCCTTTCATGGAGTTTTGACGATTTTGTTTGGAACTGCTGTTCTTTTCGTCTTATGGCGCATGTCTTCCTATAGGGAAGATTGGCCGATGTTGTGGACACGTTTGTGTGTGACCGCGAGTCTGATAGTAGCCACGGAACTTTATATCTGTTCCTTTCGCCTCCTCATACTATCGTATTATTTTGCAGTGTTTGTTTGTGTTTTATGTTTGTCTTTACGCTACTCGCCCGTTCTTATTTTGTCTCGTTGCCGAGACAGGGCGCGTATTATTTATTTCTGGCTGTTCAGATCCCTGTCCTTGCGCTCTACTTTGCGTGTGACAGTAAGCCGGTTAGTAGCGTCTGTAATGGTGTTCGTTGTTCTTGTCTTGTCTCCTCCCTTATCTGCGGGTATCCCGCCTTAGTGGCCTAAGGGCTTAATGAATCCCCTTGCTGCGTTTGGCTCCTCCTTCCTCACACGTCACGCCCCATTACAAACGGTTCATCAGATATGGATGAAAATACCCTCAAATTAAATTAAACAGTCTGCACCTCAACCTCATTGTCATTATACCCTTTCAAACTCAAAGTGCTAGAGAACCAAAATAACAAAACAATTTTCACTGTCCAATGAATTATGGTGCTCACTGTATATATAGGCTATATATATATATATATATATATAAACTGAATCCAAAATTAAAACAAAAAGCGTAGGCTATGTACCTTTAACCTCTTAATACCAAGGGCAAAATATACCAATTCTCGCCTGTTTTTACTAGTGACAAACAAAGCTGTTTATCTCAAAAACTGTAAAGGCTACAAATATGGTTCATAGCTTTTATTAAAACAGAGAACTGCACTATTATGACTAAGTAGTCATAATTCATATACATACCCTTCTTGCTACTTAACTACAACAATTTATGTACAGAAATTGTGAAAAAACAAAAAACGGGTACCTAAATTCAAATTTCAGATTTTTTACCTGATGAGCTACAATAGCTATGGAGGAAATAAGTCCTCTTTGTGATTCCTCAATATGCTGCCTATCTCTGCTAAAGATATGGTGTCAATATCTCAAATCATTCAAATTCTACAGAGCTTTTTTTCAGGTGAACCATTTCGCTTACCAAAGTTGGCACAAATTGTGCCAAATTGTGCAAAATGGCCCAGGTTCCAGAAAAGTCTCAATATCATTTATTTTTTAAGTTTTACAATAAAATCTGATAATTGGCAATAAAAGTTAATTTAGATGTGTTTTTGGTCATTGTTACAATATAATAATGTAATGTTAGCTATATTCATTTAATTCAGAGGGATTCGTTTTATACATAACAGTGAATTCGCACTGGTATACCGGCAAAATAATCTGTTACCTTATATCACTCTGCGTCACTGAGACCGCAAAACCATATTTCTGCTGCACGGAGAAACTCCTGAATAACCTGGACATAACTAACCAAAAACTGTATGAAAGAAACTGTAAAGTAAAAATATAAACAGCGCATTTACCTTATGAATTGTGCTTTGCTAAACAGAATGTAGCGAGCTACGCTACAAGGTAAAAACACTGCGCCATCTCGGTTTGATAATTCCTCTTACACAGGGCTGCACTTACTTGTCTCAGACACAAATAGATAGCTAGCTGCTATGTGTAATTTTGCTGGCTAGCTTGCCATTGTTACAATATAGTAATGTTAGCTATATTCATTTAATTCAGAGGGATTCGTTTTATACATAACAGTGAATTCGCACTGGTATACCGGCAAAATAATCTGTTACCTTATATCACTCTGCGTCACTGAGACCGCAAAACCATATTTCTGCTGCACGGAGAAACTCCTGAATAACCTAAACATAACTAACCAAAAACTGTATGAAAGAGACTGAAAAGTAAAAAGGTAAACAGCGCAGTTACCTTATGAATTGTGCTTTGCTAAACGGAATGTAGCGAGCTACGCTACAAGGTAAAAACACTGCGCCATCTTGGTTCGATAATTACGCGTGGTTGCCACTTCCTTATACGCAGGGCTGTATTTCCTTGATTTACGACGGAATTGTGTTGAATGAGGGCTTGTTTGAAAGATAAGAGTCTTGGCTATTGGCTGGAATATTTGACAGACAGTTTTAAAACCCAGTGGAAAGCAAATAATACTCGGAGTGGAGGCGGGTTGAAGACAGTTTTTCCCACTTCAGATAGGCCTATTGTGCTATCAGTCAAAGAAATACACCCAATTGACGACGGTTTTGCATAAATCTCTGCAAACAAGTTCAAAACCACTCTGGTTAACATATACTAAGCCACGGGATTGGTACTCGTCTGGCACGATGTAAACACATTAATCACGGGTTGTGTAGTTTATGTTAATGTCGTGATTGCCATAAATAGTTATAGTATGTGCTAATGTATGTGAAGCAAACAAAACATAAATGTTAGCCAACTTACCACTCAGCTAGGCAACACATGCAGCTAGTCAGCTAGTTAAAGTTTTCAGTATTGACTAATATCTAATAAAGTATTTTATATAGCCTATTATATGTTTGACTCTTTATAGGACCTATTCGCTTAGCTCACATTAACGTTAGCAATATGCTGCGCATCAACTGCAGCTCGACCATTCCTCTCGATGAGCTATTTCCTTGCCTTGATTCTAAATAATATTAGCTAACCAGAGATATGACATAACTTACCTCGACTCCTGATATTGCTGGGACCACCTCGACAGAAACTCCTCCGAACAGAAGCGAGAAGGGTTGATCCGTTGCTTGTCCTTGGGCAAGACAGTTATCGTCTTGCCGAAACAACGGCCCTGTAAACTGGGTTAAAATCTGGAACAGAAACTTGCGGCTCTTCTGTCGCTCGCATTCTGCCCCTCAGTCTGAACTGTCTATGGTCTGAACTAAGTTTGCTGCTCGAACTATAAGGAATCATTAATATACACACCGATACCGCGATCACATTGGACGTTGATCGGCCTATGCAAAAAAAATGTGCATTTTATTTACATGTCTATTCTTGATATCAAGAATTGAATTTGAACTAGTTCAAATTAGCTATTCCAATTTGAACTAGTTCAAATTCAATTATTGATATCAAGAATAACTATTTGAACTAGTTCAAATTCAATTCTTGATATCAAGAATAACTATTTGAACTAGTTCAAATTCAATTCTTGATATCAAGAATAACAATTTGAACTAGTTCAAATTCAATTCTTGATATCTAGAATAACTATTCAAACTAGTTCAAATTCAATTCTCGATATCAAAAATTAAAGGCCCCATTGAAATGAATGGGAAACCCACTTGAATTACAACTAGTTCAAATACAATTCTTGATATCAAGAATTGGAATTACAACTAGTTCAAATGTAATTCTTGATATCAAGAATTGGAATTACAACTAGTTCAAATGTAATTCTTGATATCAAGAATTGGAATTACAACTAGTTCAAATAGAATTCTTGATATCAAGAATTCGAATTATAACTAGTTCAAATAGAATTCTTGATATCAAGAACAAGTTGAATAGAAGCGAAAACGGCTTGCCATATTCATTAGCTAGTGAACTAGCTGGCTGATTCAACGCAACTAGCTAGAACATATGGGTGGCTAGGTAGGACAAATGGGAAGCTAGTTAGGGCTAAAAAGGTAGCTAGCTATGGAAGTCGAATAAAAGCTAAAACGGCTTGCCATAGCAATTAGCCTGCAAAACACCTGGCGGCGCTCATTCGATTGTAAGCAAAAGGCTCGTTTTTGTGGTACAAAAGCGGCGTTGCTTTTTTGGAAGGCAAACGCGGTATTTTTCTCTGTTTTTATAAGCTGAAAAACTGTGGAAAATACGGCGTTTTTAATTATTTTAGCACAGTTTTTTATGTTGTCTCAATATATTATGGCGTACAGAAAACTGTCGCCAACGGGCAGCGCCAGCCAGAAGTATCAGTAGTGGAGTGAAGCAGTGTGCAAGCTAAGCCAATCAGAACCAGCCACCTTCCGTTTCAACTGAAATACCTTCCGGTTTTCAACTGAGATGTCTCACACATACTACTGAAAACCCTCTCATGTTCACACAAAGCATTCACACATTCACTATAAGTTCTCACACATTCATATAACACACACACACATATCAATTCTGAATATTTTCTGTGTATGTGTGTTGTTTATATGAATATGTGAGAACAAATAGTGAATGTGCGAATGCTTTGTATGTTTATGTGAGTGGTCTAGTAGTTAATGCAAGAGGATTTTTTGAACGTGTGAGAGCATGAACATAGTGCGTGTAAGAGATTTCATGTGTCAGTGAGAGCTTCACTTGTGAATATGTGAGCTCTTTGTGTGTATATGAGAAGATTTACAGTGTGTGTGCAAGCATTTAGGTGTTATGTACATGCTTTTTCAGTGCGTGTGAGAGCTTCACTAGTGAATGTGAGAGCCATTGTACGTGTATGTGCGAGCTCTTTGTGTTTATATGAGAAGATTTAGGGTGTGTGTGCAAGCATTTAGATGTTATGTACAAGCTTTTTCAGTGCGCGTGAGAGCTTCACTAGTGAATGTGAGAGCCATTGTACGTGTATGTGCAAGCTCTTAGTGTTTATATGAGAAGATTTAGGGTGTGTGTGCAAGCATTTAGATGTTATGTACAAGCTTTTTCAGTGCGCGTGAGAGCTTCACTAGTGAATGTGAGAGCCATTGTACGTGTATGTGCAAGCTCTTAGTGTTTATATGAGAAGATTTAGGGTGTGTGTGCAAGCATTTAGATGTTATGTACAAGCTTTTTCAGTGTGCGTGAGAGCTTCACTAGTGAATGTGAGAGCCATTGTATGTGTGAGCTCTTTGTGTTTATATGAGAAGATTTAGGGTGTGTGTGCAAGCATTTACATGTTATGTACAAGCTTTTTTAGTGCGCGTGAGAGCTTCACTAGTGAATGTGAGAGCATTGTACGTGTATGTGCGAGCCAATTATGAATTTTGGCCTAAACGGCCCCTCATAAAGTCTGACCACCTTCAAGCGCAGATTGAAGACTCACCTCTTCAAGCTGCACCTCTCTCCACCCCTCCCTACCTCCTTGTGACCTCCCTTGATTGTGTTTTATGAATCCTGGTTTAAGTGGTTCAAGCTGCTAGTTTAATACTTGTAAGGTTACTTATTGGCTTACTGTTGTACACGCCAATCATCGATATCGTGTGGTTACCCCCCCCTTAAAAAAATAAAAAATAAAAAAATCATACTGACTACGCCTGGTACTTGAAATCATATTTACCTTTTCGGGTCATTTTAACGCACTTGTTCCTAGTTTGAAAATGTACTAATGTACGTCGCTCTGGATAAGAGCGTCTGCCAAATGACTATAATGTAATGTAATTATAAACAAATTACCTTTTGGTGAATTCGCTTAATCTCACACTGAAAAATCCAACCTTTAATTGAAGTAAATTTATTCTGAGAAAAATCCCTTATCAAGAAATAATTATTTCTAACAATAAAATAGCTACTCACCTGAAAATGCCCATATCTACAGTTAGGGCAATACTTACAAAGTTCAAAGCAACTGGAACTGTTACAAACTTGCCTGGAAGAGGACCCAGGTTTACTTTGCCCCCACGCACGGTGAGGAGGATGGTAAGAGAGGCAAAAAAATCCCCAAGGATCACTGTTACAGAGGAAAGTAGCATCTTGGGGTCACCTCCATGCTAACAAATTATTTGGAAGGCATGCCAGAAAAAAGCCTTTCCTGTAATTTCACCACAAACGTAAGCGCCTGGAGTTTGCTAAACACTACTGGAACTTTGACTGAAACCGTGTTCTATGGTCAGATGAAACAAAAATGGAGCTTTTCAGCAACCAACACTCAAGGTCTGTTTCGCATAAAAAGAAGGATGGTTATACCGAAAATAACCTGATCCCCACTGTTAAGTGTGGTGGAGGTTCCGTGATGTTGTGAGGCTGTTTTTCCTCCAAAGTCCCTGGGAACCTTGTTAGGGTACATGGCAACATGAAAAACCAGGATATTTTAAATCTGTATCTGGCTGCCTCTGCCAGGAAACTAAAACTGGGTCGTCGTTGGATCTTCCAGCAGGACAATGATCCAAAACATATGTCCAAATCAACACAAAAATGGTTAACTGAACACAAAATCAAGCTTCTGCCATGGCCATCTCAGTCCCCTGACCTAAACCCCATTGAAAACCTGTGGGCTGAGCTGAAGAGGAGAGTGCACAAGAGAGCACCTTGGACTCTGGATGATCTGGAGAGATTCTGTAAAGAGGAATGGTCTCAAAAACCTTGCTCTGTATTCTCCAACCTTATTAGATTTTACGGGAGAAGACTCAGTGCTGTTTTATTGGCAAAGGGAGGTTGTACAAAGTATTAAATGCCAATAATTGTGGCACACATGGTTTTGTTAAAAATAATTATTTCTAGATGAGGGATTTTTTTTTCTCAGAATAAATTCACTTCAATTAAAGGTTGGATTTTTCTCATTTTTTCAGTGTGAGATTAAGCAAATTTTTTTACCCTTTTAAATAATTAACCCTTTTTACTCATCTTTACCAATAATTGTGGAGGGCACTGTATATACTCAAACAAATTTGATTGCCATAAAATTGAGCTTGGCGACTTCTCCTCCATCAAGTTTTTAGCTTTAGAAATGAGACCCTCTGTACCAGTGCTCACCATAACAGTATTGTCCTCCAAAACACTGCAAGCTTTTTACCTGAACTCTGATCTTTTATCCATTGTCGCTAACAGATTCAACAAAATACATTTAATTGGAAATTTTAACTTGCAAGTAAATAAGAGCGACTCAAAGGCAATGCAGGTTTTAATCCTACTCGACACGTTTAACCACGTCCAACAAACCAATGCGCAAACATGGACACACATGAGTGGAGCGGACGTTTTTACGTGCGCATAGCAAATTCTGTCAGGAAACTCTTATCATAGCTGACCGTGGTCGGCTAGCAACCACGCGTCTCATACTCAACCAATCACATGCACACTATGAGGCGCCGATTCATTCAAAAGTCTGTCGAGAACAGCGCAGAGAGGTGTCAATGATAACCCGTGCAAGGGATCGAGGATAACTGGCGCAGCCTGTTGAGTTAGTGGCGTGCATAGCCTGTCGAGCGTAGTGGCGAGGGGTGTGTTGAGCGTAACTGGCGCAGTGGATCGATGGCTGTCCTTAGATGTTGCCCTCAAATTTGCACATTTTGAATGAAGAAAACCCAGCAAAGCTGTTTGGTAGGCTACAACAGAGTTAGCTGGCTAACTATAAAATATTTTCAATAAGGTGAAATTCACTTGGATGATATCCTGAGAAATAATTAACCTGTCAAGCAGTAAGACATATGTAATAGCTTATGCTATTACAAAACTGTTTGTTTGTATAGCGCGTCTCTGTCGCTCACAGAATGCGCTCCGAAAAAGCTGTGCCCTTGCTCGTCTGGTGGGTTCAGTTCTGCTCAAATCTGAGCATGCAATAAGCGTCTGTGAGCTTGAGCGTCTGGTGGGTTCGGGGCGTTACGCTCGACAGGCTGCGCGCGCCACTAACTCAACAGGCTGCGCCAGTTATCCTCGATCCGGGTTATTCTTGACACCTCTCTGCGCTGTTCTCGGCAGACTTATAGCACACACCTCTAGTGGAGCGCCCTTTTAAAGCCAAGAATCAGTTCTCTCACCTCAGGCCAGGCGGATAGCTGGCTCTGCACCTCAGGACAGGCGGATAGCTGGCTCTGCACCTCAGGACAGGCGGAGGGCTGGAAGGGGACCGGACAGGAGTGCTGGAGCGGGACCGGACAGGGGGGCTGAAGCGGGACCGGACAGGGGGGCTGGAGAGGGACTGGACAGGGGGGCTGGAGAGGGACCGGACAGGGGGGCTGGAGCGGGACGGGACAGGGGGACTGGAGCGGGACGGGACAGGGGGGCTGGAAAGTGGCGGGACGTTGGCAAACACGGACGGGTGGAAAATGGATCCTCCGTCGACGGGTAGCTGAGTCCGTTGACGGAGCCGGGAACCAGGACCCCCTCATTTTCTCCTGGGTCCATAGTTACCCGGACACAGGACCAGGCGGGTCCCTTCAAAGGGTGACGGTTGGGGTTGGGTGGTTGAAGGGGTAGTGGGCTCAGGGCTGGCCGGCTGGAGGGTTAGGACTCCGAGTCCAACGGAGTGAGAGGTGGGCTGATAAAAGGTCCGGGGTGATGGGTGGTGGTCGGCATGCCGACGGGCGAACTCTGGGTTCTGCCCCCAGAAATCCATGAGGTATTCCTCATAGGAGGGGTTTTCAAAGAACGGGTCTAAAAAAATAATAATAATCCTTAGTCGCCATGACTGGCGACCGCCCGCTGGGTCCTAGCTGGCGAGTTCCTTCTGTTAGGTGCAGGTGGGGGGAAGGACCCAAACGCAGGCAGAAGTACAAAAAACCGAAGTTTAATGAGGACAAGGCAGCAATCCGTAGTAAGACAGGCTGGGTCAAAAAACCGGGGAGACAGGCAACGAAACAAATCACAGTCCAAAGAATGGTCAAGGAACAGGCAGGTGTCGTAACTGGGAAGGCACAGCAAAGGTACAAAAGCAGAATCCAAAAACGGGGTCGCCAGAACACAGGCAGGGGTCCAAACCGGGGAGGCGTAAGAGGAACACAAAGAAAACAAAACAGACTGAATACAAAAACAAAACAACAGCAGGTTAAAAAAAACTAGGGAAACAAAAACTAGGAAACAGAAACTACAGAATAAAATCTCAGACAAACAGCAGGTAACACAGAAGCAAAATATCATGTGAGGAACTCGCGAAGACGGACTGAAATAACGGGTTAAATACACAGGGAGAGACAGACATAATGAGAATCAGGTGTGCAGACACGGGGAGGGGAGATTGCTCACAGGTGAGCACAATATAAAGATAAGGGAAGCTGATAGTAATAACGAGGGAGAACGTAAGACACGGACTGGACCGGAACCAAATACATAAAGAACATGACATGGACTCCAATAAGACAAGTGCATACAAGGAATAGGAAACGAGAGTCAGCTGAAGTTAATAGAGGAACCACAGAAAGATAATTAGTGATAGAACAGGCAGAAAGAGAGACAGCTGCAGCGAGGAAAGAAGATGAAGTTAGTAAGTTAGTAGAGTAGTAGAAAACCCTGGTTCTATGGCATTAGTAGATTAATTGTAATGTTCCGCTCCCTTCCTGTCCGTTTTCCGTGTTTTCCTGTTTTCCCTCCGTGTCATGTTGGATCCCTTTGTCCGTGTTTTCCCCGCTGCTGCGGACTAGGCGTGTCCTTCCCTGTCTTGTTCGTCTGGTTGTGTTGTCTTACTTCCGCCTTTCACTCCCTCCCCCTCGTTGCATGCGTTTCCTCACCTGGTGTTTCGCAATCACTCCCGTTTTATTTCCACACCTGTGCCTTATTTAGTCCTGTCATTAACCTCACTATATAGTCTTTCGGCTGGCTGCCAGTCGGCGCCAGTTCGTTAACTATCGTCACTTGGTGTTTAGTGCTCGTCTTGTTATCTGGTCTTCTAGTTTGAACTATTCGCTTGGTTGTGGGATGTTATCCCCTTACAGCATTTAGTTCTACGCGAAACTACGGATTGGTAGTTTACCTCCCGCACAATTTCCTGTCGTTGATGTAGCTAACCTGTTTCCCTTCTCCTCCATCTAACCCAGCACCCATTCTCCCGTGGCAGTGTTCGTTTCCCCCCGTTTCCGTTGTGTGTGTTGCGGTACCTCCACCTCCAGCTCGTGTAGGCTCCGGGTTGGCTTGTTACCTGGCTACCCTCCAGTTGTTCCTGTCCGACCGAAGAAGCCAACTAGTTCTTCGGCGCCGGCTCCTGGAGCTCTGGAGACCAGTCAGCTCCTTCCGGACCTACCGCAGCTACGCCACACCACCCTGTCCTGCTGTGCTACATCAGTCACCTGCCTACCAAGCCCTGCACCTCCGTGAGAACCTCCCGGTCTTTCCCGTGCCTTCCCTTGCACTAACCCTCCTCTGTTTTGTTTGTTCTGTACCGGTGCAGTCAGTCCGGTCCAGTTCCTGCCCTGCCGTAGTGAGTCGCTCCCCTGCTAGTTCCAGTCCAGTCCAGGCGTGAGTCGTACGATCTACCTGTCCAAAAGTCCAGTTCCGGTTTGGAACATTCCGTTCCTGACACGGATTCCTGTGTGGACCTCCTGGTCCAGTTCCTGCCCAGTCCAGTTCCGGTTTGGAACATTCCGTTCCAGACCCTGATTCCAGTGTGGACCTCCCGGTCCAGTTCCAGTCCAGTCCAGTTCCGGTTTGGAACATTCCGTTCCAGAACCTGATTCCCGTGTGGACCACCCGGTCCAGTTCCAGTCTAGTCCAGTTCCGGTTTGGAGCATTCCGTTCCAGACCCTGATTCCAGTGTGGACCTCCCGGTCCGGTTCCTGTCCAGTCCAGTTCCGGGTTGGAACGAATAGTTCCAGATCCTCCAGTCCAGCTCCGGCTTGGAGCAGCCCGCCCCGGGCTTCCAGGCGAAAACCTGTGTAATACTTGTGTTGCCTTTCCTGTACAGTGTTGGGACTACCCCAACACTTAATTTATTAAATTACCCTTTTTGTGAAATCTGTCTCCTGGTCGTTGCACTTGGGTTCGTCCCGTAACAGATACGTAACAGAACGAACTGGCCAAAAAACATGGACCCAGCCGACCTGGAGCAGATTCGGCACGCCTTCTCCTGCCAAACTGCGGTCAGCGACTAACAGGGCCGTCGTTTGGATGACGTGTTGGAAGTACTGAGGGGCATCACGGAACAAGTGACGCAGCTGTCTCTTCACCAGCCGCTTCCGCGTATTCCATTGCGCCCTACTCCGCCCGCACCGGATCCTCCGGCGGACCCTCCTGTGTCCACTTCATTTTGTGAGCCTCGCGTACAACATCCTGAGTTATACCGCGGGGAATTGGGGAAATGTCGCGAATTTCTCATGAAGTGCGACATTGTCTTCCGGATGCAGCCCTCCTCCTTCGCCTCCGACCCATGTAAGATCGCTTTCATTATGAGCAGCCTGGGAGGAGGTGCCCTGGAGTGGGCTACATCCATCTGGGATAGCCAAGTCGCGCTCTGCAACAACTTCGCTGCCTTCACCGCCGAGATGCGGCGTGTGTTTGACCACCCTACTTATGGGCGAGATGCAACTCAGCGCCTACTTCAGGTCCGTCAAGGGAGTCGTAGCGTCGCTGAGATGGCCATCCAATTCCGTACCCTCGCAGCGGAGTCCGGATGGAACGACACCGCCCTTCAGGGGGCTTTCCGCCAGGCACTCAGCGAGGAGCTTAAAGACCAACTTGCCACCCGGGAGGAATCCACCTCACTCAATAGCCTGATTAGCCTGGCCATAGCAATCGACAACCGTCTCCGTATCCGGGCCCGTGAGCGTGGGGGGAACCCCGGTCATCTTCCGCACATACGCTCTCACCCTTCTGCTTCTGGATCCAGGGCGGCGTCTGGGGTCTCCGAAGAGGAGCCCATGCAACTGGGCAGAGTTGCGGTCAACTCTGCGGAGCGCCAACGTCGCCTGCGATCTAGATCCTGCTTCTATTGTGGCAAACCTGGCCACCAGATCGCCTCATGCCCCATCCGCCCAAAAGAATAGGCTCGCCAGTAAAACTGGGCGTACTGACGAGCCCTATCATACCCTGCCATGCAGCCCAGAATCGCCTGGTCTTTAAGGCCACTCTCCTGTGGAGGGACAAGTCCGAAGTCTCGTCGGCCCTCATCGACTCTGGGGCCGACGCCAACTTTATGGACACCACCTTCGCCCAGAGGGCCGGCATCCCCACGGAGCTTCTACCCTCTCCCATTACTGCCTTCGCTTTAGACGGTAGGAGTCTGGGGTTAGTGACCCACTCCACCGTTCCCTTACAGCTCGTCCTTTCCGGCAATCATCGGGAGAGCATTCAACTCCTCCTCATCAACTCAAAACAATCTTCCATAGTTTTAGGTCAGACCTGGCTCCGTCTCCATAACCCGCACATCGACTGGCAGGCCGGACGCATCCTGGCGTGGAGTGGCCACTGCCTGGCTAGCTGTCTCCGTTCCGCTCTTCCCCCTCCGGGGTCCAAGAATCCCAGCACCAACCTACCCGAACCCGATATGTCCAACGTTCCCAAGCAATATCACGACCTCGGCCGGTCCTTTTCCAAATCACGTGCTCTGTCCCTACCTCCTCACCGCCCTTACGATTGCTGTATAGACCTGCTGGCGGGAGCCAAACTTCCGTCCGGCCGTCTCTACAGTCTGTCGGGGCCAGAGAAACTCGCCATGGAAGAATACATTCATGAGTCCCTCGCCTCGGGCATCATCCGTCCCTCCTCTTCTCCGGTTGGTGCTGGGTTCTTTTTTGTAGGGAAAAAGGACGGCTCACTACGGCCCTGCATCGACTATCGGGGACTCAATTCTATCACTATCCGCAACAAATATCCTCTCCCCCTCATTAACACTGCTTTTGAACCCCTCTCGCAGGCCGTCATTTTCACCAAGCTCGACCTCCGTAATGCGTACCACTTGGTGCGCATACGGGAGGGGGATGAGTGGAAGACTGCCTTCAATACCCCGTTGGGCCACTATGAGTACCTGGTGGTCCCCTTCGGCCTTACTAACGCCCCGGCAGTCTTCCAGGGCATGGTGAATGACGTACTGCGAGACCTATTGGGTAAGACTGTTTTCGTATACATCGACGATATTTTGATTTTTTCTAAGTCCCCTCAGGAACACATTCTCCATGTCCGGGAGGTTCTCCAGCGTCTCCTCGAGAACCAGCTCTTCATCAAGGCAGAGAAGTGCTCCTTCCACGTCTCTTCAGTCCCGTTCCTCGGCTTCATCATTGAGGAGGGCAGTATCCGGGCGGATCCGGTCAAAGTCAAGGCGGTGACGGAATGGCCCCAACCCACCTCTCGTAAGCACCTACAACAATTCCTTGGTTTTGCTAATTTCTATCGCCGTTTTATCCGTAATTACAGTGTCATTGCTGCCCCCCTTACCAAACTTACCTCCACTGTTTTTTCTTTCTGTTGGAACTCCGAAGCTCAGCTTGCTTTTGAACAGCTTAAAGCACGGTTTTCCTCAGCCCCTATTCTTTGTCACCCTGATCCCACTCGTCAATTTACGATTGAGGTGGATGCCTCCGACACCGGCGTGGGGGCCATTCTGTCCCAACGTGCCGCCTTGGACAACAAACTCCATCCCTGTGCCTTTTTCTCCCGGAGGCTGTCCTCCGCCGAGCGAAATTATGATGTCGGGGATCGGGAGCTTCTTGCCATAAAGCTGGCTCTTGAGGAGTGGCGCCACTGGCTGGAGGGGGCAGGTACCCCCTTTATTGTGTTAACTGACCACCAAAATTTAATTTATTTGAGGTCTGCTAAAAGGCTTAATGCTAGACAGGCTAGGTGGTCACTTTTCTTTGCCCGGTTCAATTTTTCTTTATCCTATCGCCCCGGTTCCCGCAATATTAAGGCGGATGCCTTATCCCGTGTGTTTTCCCTTCCCTCCAGTCCTGCTGACCCCGAGCCTATTCTACCAGCGTCCTGTATGGTGGCTGCGGTCTCCTGGAGGATTGAGGAGATCGTGAGGTCCGCCCAGACTTCCCACCCTGACCCCCGTAGTAACCCTAACCCCTCCCTGTTTGTTCCCAACTCCGTCCGCTCCCAGGTCCTTGAGTGGGTTCACGCCTCCTGCCTGGCGTGTCACCCAGGTGTTGCCAGAACGACCACCCTCGTCAGGAGGAGCTTTTGGTGGCCCACTCTCAAGGAGGATACCCGTGCTTTTGTCCTGGCCTGCTCAGTGTGCGCCAGGAGCAAGGCTTCCCACCAGCCTCCCTCTGGTCTTCTCCTTCCCCTCCCTGTCCCGGGCCGTCCTTGGAGCCACATTGGTGTGGATTTCGTTACCGGTCTGCCTTTGTCAGAGGGCAACTCTGTCATTCTGACAATTGTGGATCGGTTCTCCAAGGCGGTTCACTTCATTCCCCTCCCCAAGCTCCCGTCCGCCCTCGAAACTGCGGAGCTCCTGGTGGTACATGTGGTCAGGCTGCACGGGATCCCATCCGACATTGTTTCGGATCGTGGGCCCCAATTCTCCTCCCAGGTTTGGAAGGCGTTCTGTGTAGCCCTGGGGGCCTCGGCCAGTTTGTCGTCTGGCTTCCATCCCCAGTCTAACGGCCAGGCAGAGAGGGCGAACCAGGACCTGGGGGCCGCCCTGCGGTGCGTCACTGCTCGCAATCCCGCCTCCTGGAGCCGTTTCCTCCCCTGGGTAGAGTACGCTCACAACTCCCTTAAGAGTACCTCCACTGGGTTATCCCCATTCGAGTGCTCGTTAGGTTACCAACCCCCTCTCCTATCGGTCCAGGAGGCCGAGGTAGCAGTCCCCTCTGTTAATGCTCACATCCTCAAATGCAAGCGCATTTGGAGACTTGCACGCACCGCACTCCTGCGTTCCAATTCCCGTTCGCAGCGTCTGGCGGACCTGCACAGGACCGCAGCCCCCAAGTACAGGGCCGGTCAGCAGGTCTGGCTATCCACATCCAACATTTCCCTTCCCTCCTCCTCTAAGAAACTTCGGCCCCGGTTCATTGGTCCCTTCCCTGTTGTATGTCTTATTAACCCAGTGTCCGTTAAACTCTCCCTCCCTGCCTCCCTCAAAGTTTACCCCGTTTTTCATGTTTCACAAATTAAGCCTGTCGCCTCCAGCCCCCTCAGTGCCCCTACCCTCCCTCCTCCACCTGTCCGGGTCATCGACAACGCCCCGGCCTACACGGTGGACCGCATCATCGACATCCGCCGTAAGGGTCGGGGTTTCCAATACCTCGTGGACTGGGAAGGGTATGGTCCTGAGGAGCGGTCATGGCTCCACAGGGGCCTCATCCTGGATCAATCACTGATCCAGGATTTCCACAGTCGCTTCCCATCCAAGACCAGGCCGCCAGGTACGCCAGGTGGCGTACGTTGAGGGGGGGGTACTGTAATGTTCCGCTCCCTTCCTGTCCGTTTTCCGTGTTTTCCTGTTTTCCCTCCGTGTCATGTTGGATCCCTTTGTCCGTGTTTTCCCCGCTGCTGCGGACTAGGCGTGTCCTTCCCTGTCTTGTTCGTCTGGTTGTGTTGTCTTACTTCCGCCTTTCACTCCCTCCCCCTCGTTGCATGCGTTTCCTCACCTGGTGTTTCGCAATCACTCCCGTTTTATTTCCACACCTGTGCCTTATTTAGTCCTGTCATTAACCTCACTATATAGTCTTTCGGCTGGCTGCCAGTCGGCGCCAGTTCGTTAACTATCGTCACTTGGTGTTTAGTGCTCGTCTTGTTATCTGGTCTTCTAGTTTGAACTATTCGCTTGGTTGTGGGATGTTATCCCCTTACAGCATTTAGTTCTACGCGAAACTACGGATTGGTAGTTTACCTCCCGCACAATTTCCTGTCGTTGATGTAGCTAACCTGTTTCCCTTCTCCTCCATCTAACCCAGCACCCATTCTCCCGTGGCAGTGTTCGTTTCCCCCCGTTTCCGTTGTGTGTGTTGCGGTACCTCCACCTCCAGCTCGTGTAGGCTCCGGGTTGGCTTGTTACCTGGCTACCCTCCAGTTGTTCCTGTCCGACCGAAGAAGCCAACTAGTTCTTCGGCGCCGGCTCCTGGAGCTCTGGAGACCAGTCAGCTCCTTCCGGACCTACCGCAGCTACGCCACACCACCCTGTCCTGCTGTGCTACATCAGTCACCTGCCTACCAAGCCCTGCACCTCCGTGAGAACCTCCCGGTCTTTCCCGTGCCTTCCCTTGCACTAACCCTCCTCTGTTTTGTTTGTTCTGTACCGGTGCAGTCAGTCCGGTCCAGTTCCTGCCCTGCCGTAGTGAGTCGCTCCCCTGCTAGTTCCAGTCCAGTCCAGGCGTGAGTCGTACGATCTACCTGTCCAAAAGTCCAGTTCCGGTTTGGAACATTCCGTTCCTGACACGGATTCCTGTGTGGACCTCCTGGTCCAGTTCCTGCCCAGTCCAGTTCCGGTTTGGAACATTCCGTTCCAGACCCTGATTCCAGTGTGGACCTCCCGGTCCAGTTCCAGTCCAGTCCAGTTCCGGTTTGGAACATTCCGTTCCAGAACCTGATTCCCGTGTGGACCACCCGGTCCAGTTCCAGTCCAGTCCAGTTCCGGTTTGGAGCATTCCGTTCCAGACCCTGATTCCAGTGTGGACCTCCCGGTCCGGTTCCTGTCCAGTCCAGTTCCGGGTTGGAACGAATAGTTCCAGATCCTCCAGTCCAGCTCCGGCTTGGAGCAGCCCGCCCCGGGCTTCCAGGCGAAAACCTGTGTAATACTTGTGTTGCCTTTCCTGTACAGTGTTGGGACTACCCCAACACTTAATTTATTAAATTACCCTTTTTGTGAAATCTGTCTCCTGGTCGTTGCACTTGGGTTCGTCCCGTAACAGATACGTAACATTAATAGATTAGTATATATACAAGTTAGTCATTAGTAGATTAGTAGACCCTAATTCTAAGATGTTAGTAGTTGTTAGTTAATTAGCATTATTTACAATGAAGTAATTAGTAATGAAGGAAGCGCATGACAGAAGAAATACAGAGAAAAACCGAAATCACCAAAGGCTCCCGAATAGTGTGACGATCACAGGGAGTGACAGTAATACAAAACAGGGAACAGTGAAAGCACAAAATAATCAGAATAAATAAACATGGTAACATACTAAACACAACATCAGGAAAATATATCAGGAAACATAAATACACAGACAGACAGAGTACAGGATCCTAACATTCACAGCAACTTGAAGGACAATGGCATTCAACTAAATTAAAAGTTTCCTTCCTGGCATTATCTGATCATTATGCAGGTATGAGCCAACGCCTTTACTAATTACTGTAGGCTAAATACAATCTATATTCGGTCTCTAGTGAACTAATAGGGTGTGTTTGCCGATCATTATACAGATATGAACCAACACCATCAATTACATCCTGTAAAATAATTGCAGCCTCAGTCTCTGTCTCTGTTAAGATCTCTAGGCAGCCACCTGACTACTGCAACTGAAGAGAACTTGTAAATGTGTTTATGAGTACTAGAGAGCGCCAGCCTGCTGGTAACACATGTGCTTCATTTCTCTTCCGAACAAAGACTAAAAGTGCATGACTAATGCAGGGTCAAGCTCGGGTAAAGTAAAAAATTTGTGTTAAATCCAAAAGCACTCAGAACCAAAAGGCAGCTCTCGCCATATCCCTCTACACTGACACCTGTGTTAAAACCCAAAATGCTCTGTCCAGATAAACTTCCCCTCTCCAATACATCTCAGATCTGTAACCGGCCATCAGTAGCATCCCCCCTCTTCTTACAGCACCCCTTCCAAACAGCTGGGCCACCTGGGGGTCAATGACAGCAGCATCATCTCTGTAGACTTGAGATTGGAACATTTCCGGGGGGACTGTATGACGGCACGCCCATGGACAGGATCAATATAGTAGGAAGAGAACATTGCAACAATAACCAAGAATGTGAGCTTGACAATCTTATAAAAATTAGCTTTTTACTGTGTGTATAGCAAACATGTAGACCACTTGCCAAGGTTGCGTGATGTATAAGCATGCACGCGCAACTGGAGGCAGAAAGTGTGTTTGAGGCAGATTCGGTTGAACTGAAGAAACAAGGCTACTGCTGAGCTTGTGAACTGAAAACGTCAAAATCTCAGGAATAATATATGGTACAGCATGCAGTAGAAAATGAAACTGTTTTGCTTAACCCATCGTTGGCCAACAAACTAGTAAGTTTGCGCTGTCATTAATATGAAACTGGGGAAAAGGTTTCAATGGCCCTTCAGTTCTGCCCATCCTGACATAAAGCTGGCTGCAGCAGGCTGCAAGCCTGTAAATGAGATTAATATGAGGTACGTAATCCTCACAGTTGAACTAAAATCTTATATGGATCACAAAAGCATAATGGAAAAAAACATTCACCAACAAAATTTCTGAGTTAATTTACCCAGCCATGCACGTGCAGTTAGAAGTTAAAATGTAGTTTTACCTTGCTAACGATTACCCAGGCTTTAGCTGGACTTGCTGCCTTGTCTCTAGCTAGGAAAACAGAGAGCACACATACTTCACCACTGTTTCTCCTGGACATGGCCACTATAATTACTTAGGTATATGCATCCAAAGATTTATAAGCTCACTTGGCCTCTCAATCAAGCATGTGTGGCAGGCCATTAGGTAAGCTTTCAATGTCAGAAGACCAGTCAGTCAGTGCATAAGTATCAGGAATTTTGAAGCCATTACTCAGTGTTAGTTTTTTTTTTTTTTTTAAGCTAATCTTAGCACCCCTTGGCTCCATTAACGATGCATATTCTGAGACTTTGACATCTTAGAAGTAACTTAAACTCACTCTGTCCATTGGCGACAGCGATAGCAGCACTTTCTGCCTCCAATTGTTCTGTGACGTTGTCAATGTTTACCAACACGCAAGTGGTCAATAAGCAGTAATAATGGAACAAGTGAAGACAGATTCACATGTGTTTATCTGGAAAAAAAAGGCAATTGTTTAGTTCCATGTTGAATGAGTGCATCATTGTTTATATACGGCTTTCAGATGCACCTGTGTGAACAGTTTTGTTTTGCAGGCATGAATCAATGCTGAAAACCTTTGGAGGAATATGTGGAACGGAAACAAAAACTAAGAACGCATGAATTCCCGTAAGTGATATGTTAAGAATTCTGGGTGTGCTTGTCTGCCAGTAAATAATTTGAGAAATATGCACCTACTGACAGCTACTGTCACAATGGAATTAAATATGGCATACAGTGATACACAGATACAGCAAACAGTGAAGCCTACACATGGCAAAATACTTGATTTGACTGGATCTTCAGTGTAGAAATTCCCAGGGAAAGCAGGGTAAATCTAAAATTGCATCAGAATGCCAACGTACATATCAATACTAGACATGGTCAGGCTGTTAGGGAGCCAGCAATAAAAGTCCCTGGCTTATTTTGCTTGCAGTGAAGTACCCGTGGATGGGGGAGTGGGGGAGTGTGAGTTTGGAGTGCATGTTATGACCCAGTCTCTGGTCAGGCTGTAATAGACGAAAGAAGTGTGCGACCAAAATTGTGTGTTGTAATTGTTGGGAATTTATTACATAAAACCTCAGGAGCTGACAAGGGCAAAAGAGCAAACACAAAACACACTGGGCCTCATTTATCATTCATGCGTACATTCAAATCTGATCGTAAAGTGTGCGTATGGGTCTCCACCTGTCTGTCTGCGGCGTTGAGTGTGTTTGTTTTTGGTTTTGGTGTGCATGCCCGCAGTGTCAGTCTGTCGTGTTGCCCCCTCGGAAGTATCAGTTGGGCCGGCAGGAGGCTGCCCCCAGGGCGAGCTATTTTGTGGTGTGGGTGGTCACAAGTGTGTGTGCCCAGTACGTACCGTAAACTTCTGAATTGGGAGTGGCGTGTGGTTGCTACAGTGTGGTGTGCGGGAACGGGGCACGCTTACCTGTGGGGAAGGGTCCTGTGCTGCCCGGCACAGAGATTTTTACCTTTTACTCCATTATTGGTGTACTGTTTGGAGAGTGGTGGGTTACCTGCACTGCAGGGATAAGGGTACGGAATCAGGATTACAAGTCCGCTGCCTGAATTCCCACTTTACAACCACGGTCCTGCAGTTTCCTCCTGTACAACATCAGGAGGATTCGACCGTACCTGATCACCTACTCCACCCAGCTTCTCGTCCAGACCATGGTCACCTCACGCCTGGACTACTGCAACTCCCTGCTCGCAAGCCTACCGGCCTGCGCCATTCTGCCTCTTCAACTGATCCAGAATGCAGCTGCCCGGCTTGTGTTCAACCTCCCGAAATTTTCCCATGTAACCCCCTGCTGAGGTCACTCCACTGGCTGCCAGTTGCAGCCAGGATCAGGTTCAAAGTTCTGACCCTGGCCTACACTGCAGCCAATAGGACAGGCCCCGCCTACCTGCAGGACTTAATCCAGAACTATGTTCCTGCTCGACCACTTCGCTCTTCTACAGCAGGGCGACTGGCACTTCCCCCCCTCCGTGTCAAAGGCTCTCGCTTGTTCCGACTGCGGAGCTTTTCCACCTTAGCTCCTCAGTGGTGGAATGAACTTCCCATTCCCCTACGTTCTACTTGAACCCTGCCTGCATTCCGTCGAGGCCTGAAGACACACCTCTTCAGACTCCACCTCGACTGATGTTCTAACCTAGGAATATCAGTTCCCTGTGTTTACTAGTTCCCTGTGTTTTTCCTGTCTGTTTGTTATAGTTTTTAATAGTATTTAGAATAGAAGTGTAGTATAGCTGAATTACCCACAGCTTACTGTGAACTACAGTCAACGTTCATTACTAGGGATAGCTGCTACATTATGGGAAGGATGTGCTTTGTCTTGTCTGTTCTGTAGTGATCTTGATGATGTCTCTGTATGCACTTATTGTACGTCACTTTGGATAAAAGCGTCTGCTAAATGAATGTAATGTAATGTAATATTGATATTGAATGAGGCCCACTATCTGAGAAGCGAGGAATCTACCTAACATGCCACCAAAAAACTAAATAAAACCACACTTCTTCCCTGACTCCCTGTCTATCATAAACAATGTGACATGTTTACACAACATGTTTACACAAATATAAATACAAATATTAAAACACAAATCACAAAATCACAGTAGCGAAGGAGAAAAGGGCTGTGTCCGGGGATTTTAAGTACAATACATTTAGAGAAAACTTTGCCAACTTAACTTTCTCAACAACATGAAAACAGTTCGGTAACAAAAATAAATGGTGTCAGACTGCCAACATTCACCAGTGTACACAATTTCTTTGAATTCAAAGTTTTGTATTCCTGAGAGTAACATTGATTCCCCACTACTGTTCATTGCTCTGGATAAGAGCATCTGACAAATGATTGTAATGTAATATATTTAATATAATGGCTTGTTATGGATGTAGTCTATACTGTATGTATTTATAATTTGCACTTTGGTTCTTCATTAATGCAGTTAACTTACACTAGTGCTTTAGTGATGTTGCATCTCAATCGCTGGTCTGGGAATGTTGTTAGCCAGGTCTGGCACTATTGCTCTAAATGAGAATCTGGCCCTTGGAGCCATTGGGGTTAGACTCTGTGGGATCTGACAGCAGTGTGTTACCATAGGAAACGGGTATGCTGGAGTCAACTTGAAGTATACTGTTTTACACTTGAGTAAACTAAAAATATAGTTTATATAAGTCTACTTCAAGTATCTTATCACATGGGAAGACACTGCAGTCAGATCTCAAGAAATGAGGCATGTAGAAGTTAACCTGAAGTGTTCATCACGTGCAATCGGTAGTGTCAGAAAAACAATAACAATAAAGTATCCATCAAATCCATGTCAGGTGGAGAATGAGGAAATAAAGAAAACAAAAAAACAGACTATTCATTTTAAATGTGTGACGTTCAAAGAATAATTAGTGGTTAGGTTAATTAGATCTGTTATCTTCCTATATGAAGAATTCATTTGTTTCACAATCTTTCCCGTCAAAGAAAGTTGACATGGTGATAGGCTCAAATAACTTTTTTGTGGGTTAAATGGTGACCCTGTTTCGGTGAAAGCGTGCAGGGTTGTGTGCAAGCAAATGCGATTTCTCCCACACTATTTACATCTTGTTGAAATTAAGGTTGTCCGCTCTTGACTTCAACAGAGGTTAGGATGAGTTCTTTTGAACTTCTGGGTATACAGTTACCAGAGCAACATCACAGATGACACCAAGGTTAAGTCAGAGGATATTGCCTACCTCATGAATCTGTGTCTCATGAAATATACCATGAGATACAAGGTCACACAGGCTGTTACAGGCTATTTGGACAAGCATAGTTTAGTCTTGTAAAGTGTAATAAAAAAAAAACGTTTAAAATGATTTAAAAAAACGTGAAGGCTTATTGAAGGCCAACACCAGTCTTTGTTTTATGCTTCTCATCACTTGTTAAGCAGCTTGATCAGAACCTTTGGACCCTCTGCTGTTTCATACATACTTACATGTAAAAATGAACAATGCTTCATATAAATATATACAATTCCCCATAGCACAGAACATTATTATACAGTTCTCCTTGTGTCTCACATCCCACTTTCCAATGACAATGTCTTTCTGTCCTTAAGTCAAGGAAGGTACCCTGGCCATTAACAACTGGAATGACATCTTAAACTGCCCTGATTGGCATGCTGTGTATATCACAATCTGTGAGCAAATCCACAAATGAAAATGGATGCCACAATTACAAAATAGTGTATCTGTTGTGCATATGAAAGTGATAATGTACTGAAAGGTGCTGTGCAAAATATATTTATTAAAATAAATCAGATTTAAATATAATTTTTTTTTAATAAGGGCCATGGTTGACCTTTATTGTGCAAGGAGGTTCTATAGACAATTAATTGTAATGTAATAAATGGCCTATTCGTCCTCATTCCTTTTTTGGGCCGCAATGTCGGCAGTTTGAATCCGGCTGCACTAAGTATGTCGCTTGCAGGGTGTGAAATTAACACCCACCACTAGCCAAATGCTGGTAAAATTCTGGGAAGAATTTCTACTTGAGCAGCCACATTGGTAGGTTACCAACCAGGTTGTGGTATATTGTAATAAAGTAATGTGGCTGGTAAAATGTTGAAAATGGCAGGTGATTTTTAGAATCCACATGCTACTCTTGTGAAAAAGTTAATTTTATTTCCTGGTTGTATGTCTCTACCTCTCTCTTGCTTGCATTCTTTGATAAGCCAAAAAAAAATATATATTTTTAAATAAAAGTTTCCACATGCCTGTGGTTTTCTGTATTCAATTTACCGTAAGTAGTCAAACTGGTTTGTGTTTCTGAGAGTATATAAAAGATGGTGCCCGTGGGTGATTCAGAAGGTAGTGTCTGGTGAGATTAGAGCATCATGACTTCCTGCACACTGCTGCTGCTCCTGGCCTCATGTTCTGGAGCTCTGGCCTCCCACTTCTACGGAGGGACAATGACCTTCACACCGAAAGGAAGGAACCCCGACGGATCGTTCAGGGTGAGGCAGGAACTTCACTGTTTTTTATACACTCAAATTACAACATGTTCTGTGTAGCTACTTCTGTGATGCTTTGTTTCATATGTACAAATACATTTATGTCTACGTGTGTGTGTGTGTGTGTGTGTGTGTGTGTGGAATTTATGTATTAATGGCATGCTCAAAGTGTAAAGAATACAGGATATTTAAAAATAAAATGAAAATACAGCAGCTTTGTAATAAAAAAGAAGAACATAAATTATTTTTGTTTTCTAAGCCACAATTCAGTTTGGTTCAATGCCTCCATTGTCCCAGATGGGACATTTGTTTGGCAGGCAGGTTGAAGAGACACATGGAACACTTATGACAACATTCTTAAATATATACACAAATGAGGTTAAAAAAACACTACATGTTGTGCCATTAAATTCAGTCATTTATCCAATCAATTCAAGTTTACTGTTCGCTAAAAACCACCAACACAGTTCGCTTTCAAGTTTTTTTTGAATACCATCCATATCCATAATTAATGAACTATAATAATATTGTTTTAAATTAAGGTGGACTTCCGCTACAAGCGAACTTTCCACGTCTGCTATCAGGGGAACTCCTGGAACTGCCACAGTGGGAACTGTGGAAGCATTACTCGATTTGAAATAGGTGAAGTCGAAAGCAGTTCTAGTGGAAGAAACTGGTGTCAGTCTGAGGCATTAATGACGAGAAATATTCCAAGCAACAAGCCTTTTGAGTTGAGGTAAGTCTTTCAGGATCAGGGGTATGAAGGGCTAATTAAATTCAGGAGAATGTGTGAGGTTTTAAATTTGTGTTGTGTTACTATTATAGGAAAAATGGGTGTTGTTGGATCTTTAATGTCCAAAGCGATTGGGAACCATGGAGGCTTTTGACACATGTGGATCTTGGGATCAGGTCAGACACTGGGGAACCCAACAGATCTCCAGTGACAACAATTCTACCTTTCATCCGGTAATATCACAGCTTCTCACAAACTGTTGCCTGTTACATCTTTGTTTTTTTTTAAAAATTATTCCAGTTTTAGTATTTGTTGCTGGCTCCAACAGTTTTTCTGTGTGATGAAGGATATGTTTGGCTATTTAGTGAAGTTTTCTGAAGACCTGCTGGCTGTACAATGGTATTGGCAGGTGTAGGGCATTTGGGGGTTTGTGGTCTAAAGCAGGAAAATGCACTTTAAGTTAAGATATAAGCAGCTTGTACATTGAAAATATGCCTCTGAAGGTTCAGATATGCCTCAGCTTTCAGAATCTTTTCATTTTCATGCAAGTATAAGACATGACCGAAGTAAATCTTAAGGAGATATGTGACTACAATGATGTTTTTTCATTTATAGGGTTCCTCAGAATTGTCCTACAACATTTAGCCTGCTGGCTCATGACCCTGATAAGGACCAAGTTAGATGCAGATATGGAATCGCTCATTCCAATGAGTGCTTTTACTGCAACCAGCATCCAGGGTTCCACCTTGATCAAGTAAGAATCTAAAAGACATACAAAATAACAGGGATAATATAAGAGGAAAAAGTTGAGATGTCATCACAACGGTAAAATTTTGTTAGGACGGCAAAGAATTCCTTCAATAGCAATGGCAGATGGCACTTGTGAGAGGGTTTGTGCCGAATTATGATGAGCCAAACGCGATAACTGAAAAAAGGGATAGAAATTCCCTGGCAGTGCCAAATAATAACACACCCCTATAAAACGGGCTAGCCACGTAAACACGGGCAGAGATTAAACCTCAAAAATAGCAAACGCTAAAGAGATAGCCAGAGAAGAACAGAAAAAAACAAGACACCTTCGGAACGTGGCTATAACGCCCGACAAATGGTGAAATAAATGAAATAAAAATAAAACTCACACTCTCAGCAATGAGAGAGTGGGAGCGAAGGAGAGGGAAGAGCAATAAGGGAAACTAAAACTTAATTCCCCTAGGCTTCTAGGTAGAAGAAAATAAAAGAAAATCTTTCTTCGAACAACAGCAGAGAGACAAAGACCCACTAACCCTGACCTCGTGAAAACACAAAATGACAAAGAAGCGCCTAAAGGCGGAAGTGAGGGGTTTAAATACCTGAGAGGTAAAAGAACAGGTGAAACAAATAATTAGTGGGGAGAAGGAAAACTCGGAACGCAGAAAAAAATCCGATAGACTGAAAAGAAAAAAGGGGAATGAGATAGAAACCGTAGCACAGGGAGAAGATAGGTGAAAACCATGACAACTTGCTGTCAATGTAAAAATTATAACAGAATTCCAAACCGGATGTGGCACAACACAACTTGGTAGACAATGAAAAATTTCTTTTATTGGTACAACAGCACTCAGAGATTTATGATCACTCATTAAAGTTACCGATGTCAAGTTTTGGTTAGCAGATAACGTTAGCTAAAGTTGGCTAACCAGCTGCTCAGACTTGTTTGAGCATGCTTGCAATCATACAGTCCATGGGTAAATTTCAGAATGTAGTACCAGGCATTCATTATCTTTTTCAAACCAGCCCTCGTTGAATTAACTAAATGAACAAAGCTCATGAAATCTTTGTTGTCGACATTGTCTTGCACTACGTAGCTTTGTCAATATGCCACTAACCGTTAACAGCCTATTATCACCTAGCAACATCACCATAGCAACTCATATTTTATTTGCTGTCTTGCCATCCTGCCTTTTTTCCCAATACCGTCCCAAAAGTGGCGTTCTGCTGTCTACCGTCGACCATGATCTATGCGAATGCAGAAAAAGAGTTTCCTGATTAATCAGCTTTTCTAGAAGCAAGTTGAAATTATGGAATATAAATGTGCTGCTTATTAACTTGTGATAAAAAAAATTCACTCCTTCTCTATGCAATTATGGAAAATGATATGGTAACATGGGAACATGGTCTTTAAAATGAGAAGGCTATGGGAAACACTATGCTCAACAATTCCCCTCATATCACCTGATATTTCTTGACAATGTATCTTATTTCATATTTTCAGCGTTCCTGCAACTTGACGTACAGGCACACCTATTTCCTACAACCTCATGCCTTTGAGATTGTCCTGGAAGATTACCCCAAACAAGATATCACTCTGTCTTACACCGATGGCACATTATCCAACAGGTCTCCACTCGTTGCAAGACACAAGCGGTGGTCTGGTAACGTTGCATTAATGCCTATGACAACAGAAGCCCCTACAACTACTACAGCCACTACAACGACAGCACCACCTACAACGACAGCACCACCTACGACCACAGCAGCCCCTATGACCACAGAAGCCCCTACGACCACAGAAGCCCCTACGACCACTGCAGCCCCTACGACCACAGAAGCCCCTACGACCACTGCAGCCCCTACGACCACTGCAGCCCCTACGACTACAGCAGCCCCTACGACCACAGAAGCCCCTACGACTACAGCAGCGCCTACAACCACAGCAGCCCCTACGACCACTGCAGCCCCTACGACCACAGAAGCCCCTACGACCACTGCAGCCCCTACGACCACTGCAGCCCCTACGACTACAGCAGCCCCTACGACCACAGAAGCCCCTACGACTACAGCAGCGCCTACAACCACAGCAGCCCCTACGACCACAGAAGCCCCTACAACTACATCAGCCCCTACGACCACAGCAGCCCCTACAACCACAGAAGCCCCTACGACCACTGCAGCCCCTACGACCACAGAAGCCCCTACAACTACATCAGCCCCTACGACCACAGAAGCCCCTATGACCACTGCAGCCCCTACGACTACAGCGGCGCCTACAACCACAGCAGCCCCTACTACCACAGAAGCCCCTACAACTACATCAGCCCCTACGACCACAAAAGCCCCTACGACCACTGCAGCCTCTACGACCACAGAAGCCCCTACAACTACATCAGCCCCTACGACCACAGAAGCCCCTACGACTACAGCAGCGCCTACAACCACAGCAGCCCCTACTACCACAGAAGCCCCTACAACTACATCAGCCCCTACGACCACAGCAGCCCCTACGACCACAGAAGCGCCTACAAAAATATACACGACTACTAAAACCACTACTACGCCAATATCAACCACAACTATGCAACTATCAACAACTACTATGCCATTATCAACCACTACACCGCATGTATACACCATGGCGCCAATCATGTCTGTTCCGGAACCCTACTATGATCCCTCTACTGGTCCACTGAGCAAAATCCCTCTACAGTTTGCAATCCAAGGTAAATTTAACCTATAATTAAATTGAAAAAAATTAGACTCTGAATAACAAGGAAACTCAAATTACTAAATACTCCTACCCAGTGAATGTTGTTGATATTCCCTCTCCTATTTTTCTACCATTCAATTTCAGTTGACCCAAAGGTGTCTTCTTGTACTGCGGGACAAATTCTGCCAAAGTTTGAAGACCCAACTCCACCAAATGGAGACATCCGCAAGGCCTATGTCGATCATGTCTTTGAAATCACACTTAATGCTACAGCAACACAATCAACGTACGATTCTGTTGCACGAAACAACATGTTTATCCCAATGCATTTATTTAAAGGAGTATTATGATATGGATACCAAATGGGTGAAGAAAGCAATAGGCTACATAGAATGTTAAAATTGTTATTTTTAATGGTTGTATTGCTTGATATTTAAACTATTTGGTGAAGTAATTCAGCAGCAGGTGTATATTTTATCTTTTTCACATATACGTACATGATAATTGCAAAAAGGCATACCGATTTCTGATATTGATCACATTGTGTCTTCTTACAGCGTAACTAACTTTATTGTCAGTGGACCTCTGAACATCACAAAGGACAACACTTTCAATGGAGCATTTGGAGAATCTGTAATACAGTGGAAACCAACTGAAAATGACCTTGGTGATCATGTTCCCATCTGCTTCATTGCAGAGAGTCAATCTGAGTAAGTTCAAAGTTATAAAGTTGTTGATCACCTTATTCTTGAAAGGTCTTTGAAAAAGCATCTATTGTTGGTCTGTGCATGCTGATTGATGAATCAACGTAAAACTCAATGGCTTTGTTCTGATTTCTTCTACAGACCCACCCACAGTATATTGATATAATTGATAGATTTGAATATATTGAGATTGTATTTACTTTTTATTCTTCATTTTCACTATTATCTATAATAATTTTACATTTGTCTTTGCCCTGTACTTATCTCACGATCATGTCAACCTTTCAGGTCCAGAATCTATCATTCTGAAATGAGATGCATCATTGTGACTGTTGGAAACACATCTGGTGAGTATTTAACTCTATACTCACTGTTTAGTTATTCACTTGTCCTCTAGTTGTAATGCTGCTACAGGGGCTCGAACACAATTTGCGAGGATTAACAATTCACAGTTCTCTTTTACTGGTGAAAAAAATAATAATTTTACTTTCACATGCCATGGATGCTAAGTTAAATGTTAGATGTCCCAAATGAAGGTACCATTTCACTAGCTGGCTACTTTTTGAATGCATGTGGTGAAGGCATGTGGCTGGCATGTATGAAACGGTGTGCATGTGGAGCTTTGTGTGAAACTGAACTCACCTTTGACCTCTTATTTTTTTAATCAATCAAACAATATTTACTGTAGGCCTCACCAATGATTTCTTCCCTACAATTACTAGCCAACGCCAATGTGGTTTGTACCGAGACCACAATGACAGTGGAAGTGGAGAAGTCCTCAATAATTGGACTAAATGAAGATCACCTACGTCTCAACGATCCAACCTGCACCCCCATCTCCAACAGCACCCATGTGATCGCTGCCATGTCCCTCAGCTCCTGTGGGACACAACTGACGGTTGGTTCCTTTGATCCACTCAAATAGCACATTAAATAAAAGCTGTTATGTTGCCACAGAGAAATATCTTTTGACCTCTCTGATTGTCTTTGTAGGAGGACGCCAACAACCTGATCTTCACAAATGAAATTATGTCGTACGACAAACTCGGTGACGTGATTACCAGGAAACACCAGGTGGAGATCGGGTTCTCGTGCATGTACCCCAAGAAGGGTCGTGTATCTCTGGAATTCCGGGCACATAAGATACCTTTCGTGTTCACGGAAAAAGGATTTGGAAAGTTCACCTACCAGTTTGAGTTCTTCCACAGTATCCTGTACAACAAAATGGTGGACCCCAACTTCTACCCAATAGAAGTGGCACTGAAAGAGATGCTCTACATTGAAATCCAAGCTACTTCATCTGTTGCCAACACTGTACTGTTTGTGGAGTCCTGCAGAGCAACCCCCGTTGATGATCCCAACTATCACATTTTCTATGACATATTTGAAAATGGGTAAGACAACTAGTATAAGGAAGGCAAAAGTCTTGTGGTGGGTGTTTATGATGGTCGTTCAGGGGTAAAATATCAGCTCATGAGGTAACCAAGCATTGACTGGCATATAATTATACCAACATGGCCTGAATGGCAAAATTAATCTAAAACTGTGGGATAGGGAAGATTAACATTAACACCTAGAGGGTGTGAAAAAAAATTTTTAGAATTGTTTTCAGCCCAGAAAAGACCTGTAAGTACAGTTGTTTTATTTCCCAGCTGCACGGTGGACGAGACAGTGGTGGTCTATCCAAGTAACCCTACAGAATACAAATTTGGAATTGAGGCTTTCAAATTCATTGGACAACATGAGGAGGTAATTGGTGACAGATATTCTGCCAGGCCTTATTGTGTGTGTAATTGTGCCTGGTTTTTTGATTCAGAGCTCTTTTATTCTTCTGATGAATTCTAGGTCTTCATAAGCTGCTCAGTCATCCTGTGTGTGGCAGGGAACCCAGACACCAGGTGTTCTCAGGGCTGCATCAGTGCCACAGCCTCCCCTGCTGTACATCACCACCACCACAAGAGGGCTGCTGCCACAGAGACTGTCAGACACCACATTTCCCAGGGGCCTTTGCAGCTAAAGAGGACCACAGACATCACAGGTACTGTTGTCTTGGTCACATTTCAGGGTGCAACATCCTGTGCAGGGGGTATTTCACAAAGCAGGATTACTGAGTTAGCTGGATAACTGCACCTAAAACCCAGAACACTCCGAAATCTGGAACAATGACTGAAATAAAAAGAGCTGGGGCCTCATGTATAAAAGGTGCGTACGCACAAAAAAGATGCGGAGGCCAGTTTCCTCGCTATCGGAGTCTCCCATTCCAACAGTCTCAAAAATGTGTGTACGCATGAGCCATACTCTGCATTAATGTGCAAATGACATCAAGTTTGTTTTTATAAATCCCATATCAGTGTGGAAAGTGGCCTAGGCATCTTTTTCGTGCGTAGTGCACCTTTTATACATGATGCCCCTATTGCGGGTTTTACTCAGTGCAGTTATCCAGCTAACCTCAGTAATCCTGCTTTGAGAAATACCCCCCAGGCTTAACAATGTGGCTGGCTTATCCAATGTACTACACAAATATGTATGCTATAAAGATCAGTGAATTTCTGTGTAAATTTGCACTACACTATGCAGACACAAATGATGAATACCATTGCAGTATGTAGTATTTATGTGCTTCTCTAAATAAAGGTGCATGGTTTTCAGGGAAACCCTCTCAAAGTAATGTTAAAGTTGTATTTTTTAACTTCCTTTACAGTTTCCAACACGGGCTTGAACATGAACTTGGCTTTCATTGCTGCAGTTGTTCTGGTCGCAGTTGTCATTGTGTGTGGAGCAGTGATTTATACAGCAAAGAGGTCAAAATTCAAATACCAACCAGTTCCATCCACTGACTTCTGAAGCACTGTATAGCATGCCCATTAAACATGATGAACACATTCTAAACAATCACACTTGTGCAATATTTGCCTTTTACAAATGAAAGGTGAATGGCCTTTTCATTTTCTTCATCTTCTGAATGTGTGCTCAATTAATTAACGGATTAATTAATGGTCGCAAACCATCATGTATTGAAATATAATGATTTTGGACTTGTTACGCACAACCCTTCAATAAACTTACTGTGACTTTTTAATTAAAATGAACACAACACATTGCCATGTTATAAGACAGTGAAATTGACTATGGGTTTTCTATTGTGTTAGACAAATTCTGTAATGCTGTTGTAATGCCTCTGAATTCAGGGCATACTTTTTATATAAACGCAATGAAAATAATAGTCCTGTGTTGTACATTTTTAAGTGCTTTCATTTTCCCTCACATGGTACCTATATTTTGCTGACAATGAGCTCAATTTGTCCCAAGTCAATCAGGTTTCAACTTGTGAATTAAATGGCAAAAATAGTGCACCGTTCCTCTGTCTTTTCCATCCAGAATAGAGACTCTCAGCACAAATAAACACTAGTTTCAGCATCTGTTCTCCATGTAGCTAACAGTCAGAGAAATCCATGGAAGAAACTAGATGACTCAACCATGAAATCCCAAAACATGAATCCAAGATATACCTTATAGAGAACACTGTACCACAAAGAGAATAAGAGCTAGTGAGAGATGCCACAAGAGCCTGAAATATCCTACTTACACTTCAATTGCATAGAAGCCTGGACAAGTGCTTGGTTTTATTACCAACTTATTTTAGATTCCGGTCAGATGAATAAATGAAACAAATTTTAATAAGGGGCTCTTGGTTAAACAGCAATTTACATTACGCTGTGTGAGCCATTGTTATGATAAGAATCAGTGGCCAACATCTCTTGCTTCTGAGGACAGGTCTTTTTTGCTCCCTTCAATTGATTTTGGATTGTTTTCTCAATTGAGTTTTGCTGATAAATATGACCGAGCAGTCCAAATTTGTGTGAAAAGGAGGGAAAATATATACTGTATATAATATATCACCCATTCTTGAGTATTGGGACAAAACATGGCCTACCAAAAAAGCTTCAAATCATTCCTTAAAACAACAAATTAAATAAAACATTTTCCGGTGAAAATTTAAAGTTAAAGGCATACTGAACTTTGTTAGTACATAATGTTGTATAGCTACCTGGCCCCGATAAAAGTCATAATATTCAAGCTCATCTTCATGACTTTCTCCAGTGGGCAGCAACTGGTCAACGAAGAATGACGTTTTTTCTCTCTCCATTCCCATTGCATGGTGAAACAGGTCTCAAAAGCACACTTTTAGCACATAAATGAATGCAAACAACGCAGATTATGCCGATATACGAAATCACAACATCTGGAACCAAACGTTTGAAAAGATAAAAATGTCCATTCTGATATTTTACACTTTTTCCAAACAAAGGTTTTGTCGTTAGCTTATTAACTTCCTTGTTTCGTTCTTGCAACCGTAACTGTAACGTTCCGTTCCCCTCCTGTCCGTTTTCCATGTTTTCCTTGTTTCCTTCCGTGTCATGTTGGATCCCATGTCCGTGTTTTCCCCCTGGCTGTGGACTGGGCGTTTCTCTCGGGTTTATTTCGGCTCATTTTCCACTTTAGCTTCCGCCTATCACTCTCCCCTCTCGTTACTCACATTCCTCACTGCTGTGCTTCGGCAATCACTCCCGATTAAACATCACACCTGTTTCTCGTTTCTCCTTCATTTCCTGCACCATTTAAACCCCTGGCTGGCTGCTAGTCGGCGCCAGTTCGTTAACTAACCAACCGTGTTTACGTCATGTCACGCTTCTGGTCCTGTATTCGTCAGCTTGCTGTCTTGTACCTGTTTACCTGGTTTCCAGTCTGGTAGCTATCCCTCCGAAACATTCTCTGTTGCATGCTACTTACCTGTCTCCCTTCAACCTCCAGACGCCGCGGTTCCAGCCTCCCTGTAGCTGTGTCTTGTCCTCCCTATGTTACGTACCTCCCGTACTTGAGTTACGGTTCCAGGATCCCTGAATGTTAGCCGGCTTCAGCAAGAATTGCCCGAGCCACGCCGCACCTTCCAAATCGGCGGAGCTTTCTTCAGCTACAGTCCTGTCTCAGTACCCTGCTATTAACCTCTGCTTTCTACCCGATTATTCAAGCTACCTATCCAGTTCCAGTCCAGCTCCAGCCCTGGTCTTGTCCTGTACCGGTGTTTCGTACACCTCCGTTAAAGTCCAGTTCCGGCTTGGAATAATTCCGTGCCGGCTTCCGTTTCCCTGAGTGGACCTCCCGGTCCAGTTCCAGTCCAGTTCCAGTCCTGTTCCTGTCCAGTTCCAGTCCAGTTCCAGTCCAGTTCCTGTCCAGTTCCGGTGTTTTATACACCTCCGTTCAAGTCCAGTTCCGGCTTGGAACAAGTTCCGTGCCGCCTTCCGTTTTCCTGAGTGGACCTCCCGGTCCAGTTCCAGTCCAGTTCCAGTCCTGTTCCTGTCCAGTTCCGGTGTTTTATACACCTCCGTTCAAGTCCAGTTCCGGCTTGGAACAAGTTCCGTGCCGTCTTCCGTTTTCCTGTGTGGACCTCCCGGTCCAGTTCCAGTCCTGACCCGGTGCCGCTACTCCACCTTCCCTACCCAGTTCCGGCTTGGAACTGTAGGGCACTTCCGCACCCAGTCCGGCTTGGACTCCTAGTCCTGCACCCTTTTGGTTCCGGCTTGGAACCTACCTTGACTTTCAAGCCCAGCTCCGGCTTGGAGCAGTCCGTAAGGGACTCTACTTATGTTTGTTAATTAACCTGTTTTCCTTTCCTGTACAGCTTTGGGACTACCCCAACGCTTAAATAAAATTCCATTTTCTTGAATCTGTCTCCTGGTCGTTGCACTTGGGTTCGTCCCGTATCAGGATCGTAACAGAACGAACTGGCCAACAACATGGACCCAGCCGATCTGGAACAGATTCGCCACGCCTTCTCCTGCCAAACTGCGGTCAGCGACCAACAGGGCCGTCGTTTGGATGACGTTCTGGAAGTAGTTAGGGGCATCACGGGGCAAGTAGCCCAACTTTCGCTTCACCAACCGCTACTACAGACTTCAGCCAACCCAACTCCTTCCGCTCCTGAACCTCCTCCGGAGGCTCCGGCTCCCACTTCTAGCCGTGAGCCCCGTGTTCAACACCCCGAGTTATATCGCGGGGGGTTGGGGAGATGTCGTGAATTTCTACTTAAATGTGACATAGTGTTTCGTATGCAGCCCTCCTCCTTCGCCTCTGACTCCAGCAAGATCGCGTTCATTATAAGCAGCTTGGGAGGGAGCGCCCTGGAGTGGGCTACATCCATCTGGGACAGCCAGGCCCCGTTATGCAGCAACTTCGCAGCCTTTACCGCAGAAATGCGACGTGTGTTTGAACACCCGACCTGTGGGCGAGACGCTACCCAACGTCTGCTTCAAGTTCGCCAAGGCAACCGCAGTGTCGCAGAAATGGCCATTCAGTTTCGTACCCTCGCCGCGGAGTCCGGATGGAATGACACCTCCCTCCAGGGGGCTTTCCGCCAAGCTCTCAGCGAGGAACTCAAGGACCAGCTTGCCACTCGGGAAGAGTCCAACTCCCTCAATAGCCTCATCAGCCTCGCTATAGCCATTGATAATCGTCTCCGCATCCGGGCCCGGGAGCGGGGAGGAAGCTCCGGGCGTCATTCACCCTCCGTCGTTTCAAACGTTCGTTCACACTCCTCCGTCACTGGATCTAGGGCGCCTACGGGCGTTTCCGAGGAAGAGCCCATGCAACTGGGCAGAGTTGCGGTCAATCCCGAGGAGCGTCAGCGCCGTTTGCGCACCAGATCCTGTTTCTATTGCGGCAAGCCTGGCCATCAGATCGCCTCCTGTCCCATCCGCCCAAAAGAATGGGCTCGCCAGTAAAACTGGGCGTACTGACGAGCCCCATCATCCCCAACCATGCAGCCCAGGATCGCCTCATGTTCAAGGCTACTCTCCTTTGGAGGGACAAGACCGTATCCTCCTCGGCTCTAATCGATTCCGGAGCTGACGCCAGCTTCATGGATATCACCTTCGCCAGGAGGGCCGGCATTCCCACGGAACGTCTTACCTCACCTATTTCAGCTCTTGCTCTGGACGGTAGGAGTTTGGGGTTAGTTACCCACTCCACCGTTCCTATCCAACTTATTTTGTCTGGCAATCATCGGGAGTCCATTCAACTATTACTTATTAACTCCCAACAATCTGCTCTTGTTTTAGGTCAGACCTGGCTCCGCCTCCACAACCCTCATATTGACTGGAAAGCCGGTCGCGTCCTGGCGTGGAGTGCCCACTGTCTAGCCAGCTGTCTCCGTTCTGCTCTGCCCCCTCCGGGGTCCAGTAAATCCTGTTCTATGCAACCTATACCTGATTTGACCAATGTTCCCAGCGAGTATCACGACCTCGCACAGGTGTTCTCCAAATCACGTGCTCTGTCCTTACCTCCTCACAGGCCGTATGACTGCGCCATTGACCTACTGGCTGGAGCTAAACTGCCATCTGGATGCCTCTACAGTCTGTCTGGACCAGAGAAACTAGCCATGGAGGAATACATCCACGACTCCCTCGCTTCGGGTATTATCCGTCCCTCCTCATCCCCAGTCGGTGCAGGGTTCTTCTTCGTAGGGAAGAAGGATGGCTCTCTGTGACCCTGCATCGACTACCGGGGGCTCAACCAGGTCACCATCCGTAACAAATACCCTCTTCCCCTCATTAACACCGCCTTTGAAACCCTCTTGCCAGCGGTTACGTTCACCAAGCTCGACCTCCGGAATGCGTATCACTTGGTGCGTATACGGGAGGGGGACGAATGGAAGACTGCTTTCAATACCCCGTTGGGCCACTACGAATACCTGGTGGTCCCCTTCGGCCTTACTAACGCCCCAGCAGTCTTCCAAGGCATGGTGAACGACGTCCTGCGTGATCTCCTGGGGAGGAGCGTATTTGTCTATATTGATGACATATTGATTTTTTCTCAATCCCCGCAGGAACACGTTATTCACGTTCGAGAGGTTCTCCAGCGGCTGCTGGAGAATCAACTTTTTGTCAAGGCGGAGAAATGTTCCTTCCATGTGTCTACTGTCCCGTTCCTCGGCTTCATCATCGAGGAGGGCAGTATCCGGGCGGACCCTGTTAAGATCAAGGCGGTGACAGAATGGCCCCAACCCACCTCTCGCAAGCACCTTCAGCAGTTCCTTGGGTTTGCTAATTTCTATCGCCGCTTTATTCGTAATTACAGTACTATTGCTGCTCCCCTTACTAAACTCACTTCCGTTGCCCTGCCTTACTGTTGGAATTCCGATGCCCAGCGAGCATTCGAACTGCTCAAAGCTCGTTTTTCCTCAGCACCAATCCTCCTTCATCCGGACACTTCTCGGCAGTTTACCGTTGAGGTGGATGCCTCTGACACGGGCGTGGGGGCCATTCTGTCTCAACGGTCCGCCTCTGATAACAAGCTCCATCCCTGCGCATTCTTCTCCCGGAGACTGTCCTCCGCCGAGAGGAACTATGATGTCGGGGATCGGGAACTTCTGGCAATTAAACTGGCTCTTGAGGAGTGGCGCCACTGGCTGGAGGGGGCAGGTAATCCCTTTCTTGTTTTTACCGACCATAAAAACCTTATTTATTTAAAATCTGCCAAAAGGCTTAATGCTCGTCAGGCTAGATGGTCGTTATTTTTTGCCCGGTTTAATTTCTCTGTTTCTTACCGCCCTGGTTCCCGCAATATTAAGGCAGATGCCTTGTCCCGCATTTTTTTCCCCCCCTCCAGTCCTGCTGATCCGGAGCCCATTCTGCCGGCTTCCTGTGTGGTGGCTGCGGTCTCCTGGGAGATCGAGGGTATTGTGAAGGCCACCCAGACTTCCCAACCGGACCCCCGCAATAACCCTAACTCCTGCCTTTTTGTCCCCGATTCCGTCCGCTCCCAGGTCCTCGAATGGGTTCACGCCTCGTGCCTGGCATGTCACCCAGGTGTTGCCAGAACGATCGCCCTCGTCAGGAGGAGTTTCTGGTGGCCTACCCTTAAAGGGGATACCCGTGCCTTTGTCCTGGCCTGCTCGGTGTGCGCCAGGAGCAAGGCATCCCACCAGCCTCCCTCCGGTCTTCTCCTTTCCCTCCCCGTCCCTGGCCGTCCTTGGAGTCACATTGGTGTGGACTTTGTCACCGGTCTGCCGTTGTCAGAAGGTAACACCGTTATTCTGACAATAGTGGACCGGTTCTCCAAGGCGGTTCACTTTGTTCCCCTCCCCAAACTCCCGTCCGCCCTTGAAACCGCTGAGCTCTTAGTGCTGCATGTGGTCAGGCTGCACGGGATCCCCTCTGACATCGTGTCAGACCGTGGGCCCCAGTTCTCCTCCCGGGTTTGGAGGGCGTTCTGTGTAGCCCTGGGTGCCTCACCTAGTCTTTCCTCGGGTTTTCATCCCCAGTCTAACGGTCAGGCAGAGAGGGCAAACCAGGACCTGGGGGCCGCCCTGCGGTGCGTCACAGTGCGCAATCCCGCCTCTTGGAGCCGTTTTCTCCCCTGGGTCGAGTACGCGCACAACTCCCTTAAGAGTGCCTCTACAGGCCTATCCCCGTTTGAGTGTGCTTTAGGCTATCAACCCCCTCTTCTGTCGACCCAGGAGGCCGAGACAGCTGTCCCCTCAGTTAAGGCCCATCTCCTTAGATGTAGACGCATCTGGAGGCTCACACGCACCGCACTCCTTCGCTCCAATTCCCGTTCCCAACGTCTGGCGGACCTTCACAGGACCGCAGCCCCACGGTATAGGGCCGGTCAGCAGGTCTGGCTCTCCACCGCTAATATCTCCCTTCCCTCCTCATCCAGGAAACTCCAGCCCCGCTTTATTGGTCCCTTCCCTATCATTTGTCTTGTTAACCCTGTTTCAGTTAAACTTTCCCTCCCCGCCTCCCTCAAAGTTTACCCTGTTTTTCATGTGTCCCAAGTCAAGCCTGTCTCCTCCAGCCCCCTCAGTACCCCCACCATCCCTCCACCTCCCGTCCGAGTTATCGACAACGCCCCGGCCTACACGGTGAACCGTGTGATCGATATCCGCCGCAAGGGCCGGGGTTTCCAATACCTCGTCGACTGGGAGGGGTACGGTCCTGAGGAGAGGTCGTGGCTCCACAAGAGCCTTATCTTGGACCATTCACTCATCCAAGACTTCCACGAGCTGTTCCCTGACAAGACCAGGCCTCCGGGTACGCCAGGTGGCGTACATTGAGGGGGGGGTACTGTAACGTTCCGTTCCCCTCCTGTCCGTTTTCCATGTTTTCCTTGTTTCCTTCCGTGTCATGTTGGATCCCATGTCCGTGTTTTCCCCCTGGCTGTGGACTGGGCGTTTCTCTCGGGTTTATTTCGGCTCATTTTCCACTTTAGCTTCCGCCTATCACTCTCCCCTCTCGTTACTCACATTCCTCACTGCTGTGCTTCGGCAATCACTCCCGATTAAACATCACACCTGTTTCTCGTTTCTCCTTCATTTCCTGCACCATTTAAACCCCTGGCTGGCTGCTAGTCGGCGCCAGTTCGTTAACTAACCAACCGTGTTTACGTCATGTCACGCTTCTGGTCCTGTATTCGTCAGCTTGCTGTCTTGTACCTGTTTACCTGGTTTCCAGTCTGGTAGCTATCCCTCCGAAACATTCTCTGTTGCATGCTACTTACCTGTCTCCCTTCAACCTCCAGACGCCGCGGTTCCAGCCTCCCTGTAGCTGTGTCTTGTCCTCCCTATGTTACGTACCTCCCGTACTTGAGTTACGGTTCCAGGATCCCTGAATGTTAGCCGGCTTCAGCAAGAATTGCCCGAGCCACGCCGCACCTTCCAAATCGGCGGAGCTTTCTTCAGCTACAGTCCTGTCTCAGTACCCTGCTATTAACCTCTGCTTTCTACCCGATTATTCAAGCTACCTATCCAGTTCCAGTCCAGCTCCAGCCCTGGTCTTGTCCTGTACCGGTGTTTCGTACACCTCCGTTAAAGTCCAGTTCCGGCTTGGAATAATTCCGTGCCGGCTTCCGTTTCCCTGAGTGGACCTCCCGGTCCAGTTCCAGTCCAGTTCCAGTCCTGTTCCAGTCCAGTTCCAGTCCAGTTCCTGTCCAGTTCCGGTGTTTTATACACCTCCGTTCAAGTCCAGTTCCGGCTTGGAACAAGTTCCGTGCCGCCTTCCGTTTTCCTGAGTGGACCTCCCGGTCCAGTTCCAGTCCAGTTCCAGTCCTGTTCCTGTCCAGTTCCGGTGTTTTATACACCTCCGTTCAAGTCCAGTTCCGGCTTGGAACAAGTTCCGTGCCGTCTTCCGTTTTCCTGTGTGGACCTCCCGGTCCAGTTCCAGTCCTGACCCGGTGCCGCTACTCCACCTTCCCTACCCAGTTCCGGCTTGGAACTGTAGGGCACTTCCGCACCCAGTCCGGCTTGGACTCCTAGTCCTGCACCCTTTTGGTTCCGGCTTGGAACCTACCTTGACTTTCAAGCCCAGCTCCGGCTTGGAGCAGTCCGTAAGGGACTCTACTTATGTTTGTTAATTAACCTGTTTTCCTTTCCTGTACAGCTTTGGGACTACCCCAACGCTTAAATAAAATTCCATTTTCTTGAATCTGTCTCCTGGTCGTTGCACTTGGGTTCGTCCCGTATCAGGATCGTAACAGTAACAGTCCCACTCACTTCCTGAAGCGTGCGTTTGTAAACAAATCGAGCAGTAAAGAAGCTAGCAACAGTTGCTAGTTCTCAGAAAAATCAATTCAATCAAAAATTGGTTCAAAAGTTTCAAAAGTTCGGTTCTGGATGTTATGATTTTTTATCAGCATAATCCGTGTTGTTTGCATTCATTTATGTGCTAAAACTGTGCTTTTGCGACCTGTTTCGCCATGCAATGGGAGTGAATGAAAACGTCATTCTTCATTGGCCAGTTGCTGACCACTGGAGCAAGTCATGAAGGTCACCTTGATTACGACTCATATCGGGGCTAAGTAGCTATGCAACATTATGTTCTAACAAAGTTCAGTATGCCTTTAAGTGTTTTATGTAAGAAATGAATATAAGTGCCAGCGAATCCACATTTAAACCAGCAACAGAATGGATCAGGAGAGTGTTGGAGAGTGACAAGTCTGGTACTGGGCATTTTTTGGATCACTAGGTATTGTTTGAAGTGGCTCTATTATAGTGTGCTTCCAGGACAATCTGAGTTTAGTTTAATAAATTAAAAGCAACCCTTTAACAAACTAAGTTATAATTACTAATTTTGAAACAGGGCATATTTACAATAGCATGCATTTAATTACTTAGATCTTTTGTTATTTTTGGGGGGAATTAAGTGGGTTTATGTGGGTTTACTGTTGTCAACTCAGTTGGCTGTCAACTCAATCAGTGAAAAGTCACCTCCATCAGATGGATATTTTCATGAAGAATATCTTCATAATGATCTTTATAAATGTGTTTATATCAATAAGAAAGTTGGTACACCTAATGTGTGTTAATTGCGTTATAAATGATATAAATTATATGTCCTTTATCACAAAGACAAGTTAATCGTCAACAGAAATCGTAAGTGGGCAACATTATAACTGTATTTCTTTCTTGAATAAAAAGATATCACACTTTGATTATACAGCTGATAAAATAATATAGTATTTAATACACCAAAAAGCAGAAACATTTCCGCCATATTTTATATTATCAACGAAAATGTACAGAAATGTCACGTTAGAACTTGCACAAACTAGGCCTGCCGTTAGAAGTATTGATATAAAAATGCGGCCAAGTTACAACAAAACAATATTAGCTCATATTAATTAAATTAGCACTATTCCGAAGCAATGCTACCCAGTCTCTCCTAAATTATTTCATGTCACTTGGCCATGTGTTTCATTTCACAATCTGAAGAGAATGAGATATACATTCCATTCCAACCGTTCCTGCCATCTCCTGTGAACTGCTTTTTCTGTGAGGGCGTGAAGGGGGGCACCGATGCTGTCAAAGTTTTTTATGAAGCGCCTGTAGTATGAGACTAAGCCAAGTTTTGTCTCCGGTTTGGCTAGGTCGGTGGTGACCCCGTTTCTCTCCATGATGTGGCTCATGAAGCTAGGCTTTTTAGATTTTTTTAGGAAACTGAGACATGATGCTCCACCGGCACTCCTCACTGGCAATTTTCACTGCAAGGCTAGCAAGTACAGTTTGCGCCTGGTTTGGGGGCAGGATCGAACCATTTCATGTAAATAAAGGGGGGGGGGGGGTTGGCAATACAGAGGCTCTCTGGATGTTTACTTTTTGCCAAAAACAAGAAAAGAAAAAGAAACCGTTAGTTTTATTAGTAGATTGTAAATAAGATATTCTATTAATGATGATAGGTTAATAATTTAATATTGAAAAAAAATTACCTAATGTTCTAATCATTTTTTAGGGCCCCTGTCAGTCAGGGGCCCTTAGAATCGTCCTAACCTTTCCCCCCCATACAGCGCCCCTGATGGTTGGTTGGTCTCTGCTGCTCAATGTATTCCTATGGGTAAATAGCTGACTTTCAGTGAGCTCAACGATGTATCGTGAGGAAAAAATAAAACAAAAAACACACAAACGGTCTTTTTCTATTGCCCCAAGATGCTCAAATGAGTATTACAGAACAAAACTTAATTTAAAACTTAATTTCCATAAACTGCTTCTGACCATATGCTGTGGCCAGCCGGCAACTGCAGCGCCGCTGCATTGCCTTGATATATTAGTTAACAGCAAATATATACCTACCGCGACCTAGTATCACAAGCTAATGCTTATTTTATATAGGCAATATTAGCTAGACACGACTTTAGCTCCCAAACCGTTTATCAAGGCAATGCAGCGGCGCTGCAGTTGCCGGCTCGTCAGGCCGCAGCATTAGTAGCGGTCAGAAGCAGTTAGTGGAAATTAAGTTTTAAATTAAGTTCTGTTCGGTAATACTCATTTGAGCATCTCGAGACAATAGAAAAAGACCGTCTGTGCGTTTTTTGTTTTCTTTTTTCCTCACAATACATCGTTGAGCTCACTGAAAAGTCAGCTATTTTCCCATAGGAATACATTGAGCAACAGAGAACAACCAACATAGTGACATCATGACCGCAGTTGGTCCAAGATGGCTGTGCCCTAGTGGAAAAAAAAGCTAATTTCAACTTCTATTTCCAGCAAATACGGGTTGGTTTCAGATTTTAACGCATGGTCATATCTAATTTAAGGTAAAAAGCTAACGAATCAGAGCCATGTTACCAAGTGCTTCATGTCCCCTTTAAGGCAACAGGTGCCAAGCATAGGAGTAGCAAGCAGCAACTGACCATTTTGGCCCAGTTTTGTACCTAGTTTAATGTCCCATGGCTACTACGCTTTAACAGTCCCGTTGAATCAGGCTAATGGTTTAGCCTGTGTCAATTACAGCAATAACTTGGGTCCCAAACGTAAATGCGTCATCGCTGTCCAACCAGCCCACCTTCTTTTCGACAGGGCGCTTCTGCCCAAAGACTGTTGATGCCCCTCCTACACAAGCCTGCTCTTGTTTCCCAACTGCTGCCGTTTTTCGCCTTCACTTTCGCCTTTCGCCTTCCGCCTACACGCTCTTTTTCCACATAATTCATGTCATGGAGCCGTCACCGCCTTTACTGGAGTTTCTGTTACCTGCTTGTCCCCCTCTTCTGCTCTGACTGCCCCACGCACCCCTTGTAATGCGCCATTGTCCAGGTGTTCATTTAGTATTGCCTCTAAGTCTTCAGTGTGGGACAGCGCCTCACAAGGCTACTGGGGCAAGCAATACAAACCTGTTGCTGTAGTTGTGTTGGCCAGAGCCCCCTGAGGAACCTTCCCTTTCCCATCGAATCTTCGCAACTTTGCACTCATCGGAGAGTTCCCCTAGTTAGATATGATTTGACTCCCCAAGCCGATGGCCCCATGGAGGATGGCAGCTGTGCCCCGCCCCAGTGGCAGAGATATAGACAGTGCTGGCAGTGCAGCCCGTGTCACCATCGTGGAGAGCTCTTTCACGGGCACTTAAATTTGAGACACTCTTTAAGCGTCACAGAAAACTTACTTCTGTGTTTTAAGTTGAATCTGTTTTATATATCCTGAACTAAGAAAACTCATCTCCATCCTGGTTATTACACTTTCTTTGTACAGTAGTCTGATCATGTCAATCTTATATGCCTATTCTGCAGAAAACATATTGTATAAACTATTCAATGAAATAATTTGTGGTCAATAATTTAGTATTACTGTTATTTTTTGATATGCAAAGATTGCTGGTAAATATGTCGGTGTATGTTGTTGTCCAATGTCAAGTGTCTATTTTTTATCATATGATGATGCAGAATTACGTAACTGTTAGTTACATTTTGGCAGTGAAATTTTAAGGTCAACTAAGTAGCTAGTCAGGATAGAGTCCTTGCTACAACTAAGTGAATCAAAATGGCTTATGAACACTAAAGTGGATCTCAAAAGAGAAAACGGACCGGGAGAAAAAGGTAGCTAAGTTGCCAAAGTTTATGACCATTTTAAAAACCACCAAAATGTCTGTCTGACCACTGCAGTAGGGACATATCAATAACCTTCCCTGCTCAACTGCTCATTCAGAACCTGTTCAGATCACTCAACAAGTCTCCCACCTTGTGAAAATACTTACCATCTGGTAACCAACTTCGGTGAGGTGTGTAGGCTACTGCACTGCTGTTGTTTATGACATTGCATGTACAGTCGCAACAGCAGAGCCCCCATTTTCTAAACAAAATTATTCAATAACTATCTGAGGAGCAGCATAGGACAGGAGAGACTGGATGAACTGGCTATACTTTCTGAATTTGAAGGAGATGCAAGGTATGTAACAGTATGTGCACAATGCAAGGTATGTAACAGTATGTGCACAATGCAAGGTATGTAACAATAAACCGTGATTGTAACATTTTGGTTTAGGATAACCTTAATTCACATGCATCATTTCTTAAAGTGAGAGCACCAGATCATTTTCAAGATCCAAAACTATAAATAGGGTGGGTGAATGTGTTTTAGGAAATGACCAGTGACCGTTTCTGCCTGCCTGCAACCGAGCATTGTCCGGGCAGAGTACTGAACTACCCCTGAACTACTTTCCCAATTGCCTAACTCAACCCAACACATAGAAATTAATTAAAACAAAAGCTGCAAAAGATAGGAAATTCAAAATTCAAATGAGCACCACCAAGCCAAACTTCAGCTCTCTACACTATCAGGGATTTCCAGTAGCCTACTTTATATCTGACTGCTATAGCCGACAGTTGGTCTCTTGTATTTGAAACAACATGTATGCTACTCATCACTGGGCATATGTACATATCTAGGCCTAATGGTACAGTGTGTGTGTGCGTGCATGCGTCTGAGGGTGAGAGGGGGCCCGATATACCTAGCTTCAGCCACTGCCCCACGCTCACCATCCTCGACAGAGAAGGACGCTGCAGTAGGCTGAACTGGAATTTTTTGCTCAATTGGAATAGCTCTTTCAGCATAGCCCATCTACAGCAACCCCAACCCCGCCTCACTCTTGGCCCTTTCTAGCCCTGGGGTGGCCAATTGCACTGACACTTTCTTCTGTTCGTTTATCCCCTCTGACCTTCTTTCCCGCAGGCGCATGAGTTCCTCTTCTACATGTAGCTTTGCTTCTGACACCAATGGAGCGATTGTGCTAACAGATAGACCAGGCGGATCTCTACCACGATTCATTGCAGCTTTATTAGTGTGTCTTCAAAGTAGGCTATAGGAAGAACAAGCGGTACGCAGACTGACCCCGGGTCTGTGCAGACAACCCCGTTTATCCCCTTTTAGGCACCAATATGCAAAATTATAGTGTTCTCTGATCGCTAGCTGCTTACTGGCTAGCGAACCAACCAATCACAAACATAAACATTCCAACAGGACAGGGCTATTTCCTATTAGGCCCAGCGGTGGTTAACTAACTATGCTAACCACCGCTACAATTTCTGCTAATAATTTTTAAAATAACTTTCACACTCATCTTCATTTCCAAATAAGAGGTTTAGAGGTTTGTTTGAGGTAAATTGAACCTGTATCTAAATAGCATTATGTCCCATTTACTGCATTGAAAAACAGAGTGGAGTGGTTCTTGGGGTAACCTTGTCGTAGGCTACCATGAGCATTTAAAGCTCCGACGTACTGAGCCCACTCGCTGGACAAAATTGCGAGGAGGCTTCTTCACTTGGAGTCTTTCTTCATAGTTTAAGGATTGGAAAGAATCCCTGCAGATTCCAATCCAGGATGTTTACATTCACAGATTCCATTTTCTTTCAAATGCAGCTAAATTAAATCTAACATTCCAAAAAAAAGTTAGGTAGTTTAGGCTAACATTAGCTAGTTAAATCACTAATGTTAGCCATTTGCTAGCAATTAGCTAGCTATCTGAGGTCTTGGTTTGCTGGGAAAAAAGGTAACATTAACACTATTTACAATATATACAAATCACCACCAACAACGCCACAACCATAAAAATTCAATAAATCACTTTAATCGATACAGTAACATACGAAATTTGTGGTGAAAATTAATATATCTTGCTGGACAGCTGAACTCTGTTCTGAATGGATAGACATTATGTCAATCATCAGGACGAGAACGCGCACAAGAGCATGCATTATTGAAAAGACTAGTGAAGTACTGCGTCACGAGTGGGCTCAAAATTGCATCATAATCCATAAAGATCCAATCATGTCTTATAAATCATGTCAGTCGTTGATGTATATTGTCTTGTGAAACCAACAAAACCTCACTGAAGTTCCTTTTAAAAGTCTGAAGATGGCGCTGTTTTGCACGATACCAGGCATGTTTTTGAACCGAGGCACTTTTTTTTGTTTTAAAAGGTATATAGTCGTCATGGTAATACTTCAACACTAAATAAAGATATGTTGTGGATACATGTTTTTTTTTTTTTGTGTAGCACAGCTGGCCCTTGTAGCCATCGGGGTTAGACTCTGTGGGATCTGACTGCAGTGTGGTCCCATGTGAAATGAGTATGCTGAAGTCAACTTGAAGTATACTGTTTTTGTTACGGTCCTGATACGGGACGAACCCAAGTGCAACGACCAGGAGACAGATTACAGAAAGTGGAACTTTATTAAGCGTTGGGGTGGTCCCAAAGCTGTACACGGGAGCAAAACAGGTTAGTTAGTTAACACAGGATAGCGTCCAACTGAGGACTGCTCCAAGCCGGAGCTGGACTTGAAGAAACACGGAACTGTTCCAAGCCGGAACTGGACTTGAACGGAGGTGTCTAAAACACCGGAACTGGACTGGAACTGGACTGGAACTGGACTGGAAACTGGATCGGAACTGGACTGGTAACTGGACCGGAAGGTCCACTCAGGAAACGGGAACGGCACGGAACTTGTTCCAAGCCGGAACTGGACTTGAACGGAGGTGTATAAAACACCGGAACTGGACTGGAACTGGACTGGGAACTGGACTGGAAACTGGACCGGGAGGTCCACTCAGGAAACGGGAACGGCACGGAACTTGTTCCAAGCCGGAACTGGACTTGAACGGAGGTGTATGAAACACCGGACCTGGACTGGAACTGGACTGGAAACTGGACCGGAAGGTCCACTCAGGAACACAGGGGACGGCACGGAACTTGTTCCAAGCCGGAACTGGACTTGAACGGAGGTGTCTAAAACACCGGAACTGGACTGGAACTGGACTGGAAACTGGACTGGAGCTGGACAGGAAACTGGATCGGAACTGGGCTGGAACAGGACTGGAAACTGGACCGGGTAGCTTGAGTAACCGGGCAGAAAGCAGAGGTTAAAGGCAGGGTGTTGTGACAGGACTGTAGCTGGTGAATGCACCGCCGAGTTGGAAGGTGCGGCGTAGCTCGGGCAATACTGGCGTAAGCCGGCTGGCATGCAGAGGTCCTGGTACCGCAACACGAGTACGGGAGGTACGTAACACGGGGAGGACAAACACAGCTGCGGGAAGACTGGAACTGCGGCGTCTGGAGGTTTTGAAGGGAAACAGGTAAATGCATGCAGCAGCGAAAGTTTAGCAGAGATAGCTACCAGTCAGGAAACCAGGCGAACAGGTAAGAACCAGCAGGCTCACAAACACTGGACCAGAAACGGGATACGAAACAAACACGGTAGGTTAGTCAACGAACTGGCGCTGAATAGCAGCCAGCCAGGGGTTTAAATGGTGCAGGAAGTGAAGGAGAAAACGAGAAACAGGTGTGATGTTAAATCAGGAGTGATTGCCGAAGCACAGCAGTGAGGAATGTGAGTAACGAGAGGGGCGAGTGATAGGCGGAAGCTAAAGTGGAAAATGAAACCAAAAGTACCCGAGGGAGACGCCCAGTCCACAGCCAGGAGGGAAACACGGACAAGGGATCCAACATGACACGGAAGGAAACAAGGAAAACATGGAAAACGGACAGGACGGGAACGGAACGTTACAGTACCCCCCCCTCAATGTACGCCACCTGGCGTACCCGGAGGCCTGGTCTTGTCAGGGAACTGTTCGTGGAAGTCTTGGATTACTGAATGGTCCAAGATCAGGCTCTTGTGGAGCCACGACCTCTCCTCAGGACCGTACCCCTCCCAGTCGACGAGGTATTGGAAACCCCGGCCCCTGCGGCGGATATCAATAACACGGTTCACCGTGTAGGCCGGGGCGTTGTCAACAACTCGGACGGGAGGAGGCGGGATGGTAGGGGTACTGAGGGGGCTGGAGGAGACAGGCTTAACCTGGGACACATGAAACACAGGGTAAACTTTGAGGGAGGCGGGGAGGGAAAGTTTAACAGACACCGGGTTAACTAGACAAATGATGGGGAAGGGACCAATAAAACGGGGCTGAAGCTTTCTGGATGAAGAGGGAAGGGAGATGTTTGCAGTGGAGAGCCAGACCTGCTGACCGGCCCTATACTGTGGGGCTGCGGTCCTGTGAAGGTCCGCCAGACGTTGGGAGCGGGAATTGGCGTGAAGGAGTGCGGTGCGTGTGAGTCTCCAAATGTTTTTACAACGAAGGACATGGGCCCTAACAGAGGGGACAGCTATCTCGGCCTCCTGGGTCGACAGAAGAGGGGGTTGATAGCCTAAAGCACACTCAAACGGGGATAGGCCAGTAGAGGCACTTTTAAGGGAGTTATGTGCGTACTCGACCCAGGGGAGAAAACGGCTCCAAGAGGCGGGATTGCGCACTGTAACGCACCGCAAGGCGGCCCCCAGGTCCTGGTTCGCCCTCTCTGCCTGACCATTAGACTGGGGATGGAAACCCGAGGAAAGACTAGGAGAGGCACCCAGGGCTGCACAGAACGCCCTCCAAACTCGGGAGGAGAACTGGGGCCCACGGTCTGACACGATGTCAGAGGGGATCCCGTGCAGCCTGACCACGTGTAGCACCAAGAGCTCAGCGGTTTCAAGGGCGGACGGGAGCTTGGGGAGGGGAACAAAGTGAACCGCCTTGGAGAACCGGTCCACTATTGTCAGAATGACGGTGTTACCTTCTGACAACGGCAGACCGGTTACGAAGTCCACACCAATGTGACTCCAAGGACGGCCAGGGACGGGGAGGGAAAGGAGAAGACCGGAGGGAGGCTGGTGGGAAGCCTTGCTCCTGGCGCACACCGAGCAGGCCAGGACGAAGGCACGGGTATCCCCTTTAAGGGTAGGCCACCAGAAACTCCTCCTGACGAGGGCGATAGTTCTGGCGACACCTGGGTGACATGCCAGGCACGAGGCGTGAACCCATTCGAGGACCTGGGAGCGGACGGAATCGGGGACAAAAAGACAGGAGTTAGGGTTATTGCGGGGGTCCGGTTGGGAAGTCTGGGCGGCCTTCACAATGCCCTCAATCTCCCAGGAGACCGCAGCCACCACACAGGAGGCCGGCAAAATGGGCTCCGGATCAGCAGGACTGGAGGGAGGGGAAAAAATGCGGGACAGGGCATCTGCTTTAATATTACGGGAACCAGGGCGGAAAGAAACAGAGAAATTAAAGCGTGCAAAACATAACGACCATCTAGCCTGACGAGAATTGAGCCTCTTGGCAGATCTTAAATAAATGAGGTTTTGATGGTCGGTAAAAACAAGAAAAGGGGTACCTGCCCCCTCCAGCCAGTGGCGCCACTCCTCAAGAGCCAGTTTTATCGCCAGCAGTTCCCGATCCCCGACATCGTAGTTCCTCTCGGCGGAGGACAGCCTCCGGGAGAAGAATGCGCAGGGATGGAGCTTGCTATCAGAGGCGGACCGTTGAGACAGAATGGCCCCCACGCCGGTGTCGGAGGCATCCACCTCAACGACAAACTGCCGAGAAGTGTCAGGGTGAAGGAGGATAGGTGCTGAGGAAAACCGAGCCTTGAGTAGCTCGAAAGCTCGCTGGGCATCGGAATTCCAACAGTAAGGCAGGGCAACGGAAGTGAGTTTAGTCAGGGGAGCAGCAATGGAACTGTAATTGCGAATAAAGCGGCGGTAGAAATTTGCAAACCCCAGGAACTGTTGAAGGTGCTTGCGGGAGGTGGGTTGGGGCCATTCTGTCACCGCCTTGATTTTCACAGGGTCCGCCCGGATACTGCCCTCCTCGATAATGAAGCCGAGGAACGGGACCGTGGAAGCGTGGAAGGAACATTTCTCAGCCTTAACAAACAGCTGATTCTCCAACAGCCGCTGGAGAACCTCTCGAACGTGACGGACATGCTCCTGCGGGGATTGAGAAAAAATTAAAATATCATCGATATAAACAAAAACGCTCCTCCCTAGGAGGTCCCGCAGGACGTCGTTCACCATGCTCTGGAAGACTGCTGGGGCGTTAGTAAGGCCGAAAGGGACCACCAGGTATTCGTAGTGGCCCAACGGGGTATTAAAAGCAGTCTTCCACTCGTCCCCCTCACGGATACGCACCAAGTGATACGCATTCCGGAGGTCGAGCTTGGTGAACGTCACAGCTGGAGAGAGGGCTTCAAAGGCGGTGTTAATGAGGGGAAGAGGGTATTTGTTACGGATGGTGACCTGGTTGAGGCCCCGGTAGTCGATGCAGGGTCGCAGGGAGCCATCCTTCTTCCCAACGAAGAAGAACCCTGCACCGACTGGGGATGAAGAGGGACGGATAATACCCGAAGCGAGGGAGTCGTGGATGTATTCCTCCATGGCTAGTTTCTCCGGTCCAGACAGACTGTAGAGGCGTCCCGATGGCAGTTTAGCTCCAGCCAGTAGGTCAATGGCGCAGTCATACGGCCTGTGAGGAGGTAAGGACAGAGCACGTGATTTAGAAAATACTTGCGCGAGGTCGTGATACTCGCTGGGAACATTCGTTAAATCCGGTATAGGTTGCATGGAACAGGGTTTACTGGGCCCCGGAGGGGGTAGTGCAGAACGGAGACAGCTGGCTAGACAGTGGGCACTCCACGCCAGGATGCGACCGGCTTTCCAGTCAATATGGGGATTGTGGAGGCGAAGCCAGGTCTGACCTAAAACCAGAGCAGATTGTTGGGAGTTAATCAGTAATAGCTGAATGGACTCCCGATGATTGCCAGATAGAATTAACTGGATAGGAACGGTGGAGTGGGTAACTAACCCCAAACTCCTACCGTCCAGAGCTAGAGCTGAAATGGGTGAAGTGAGACGTTCCGTGGGAATGCCGGCCCTCCTGGCGAAGGTGATATCCATGAAGCTGGCGTCAGCTCCGGAGTCAATTAGGGCCGAAGAAGATAGGGTCTTGTCCTTCCAAAGGAGAGTAGCCTTGAACATGAGGCGGTCCTGGGCAGCATGGTTGGGGACGATGGGGCTCGTCAGTACGCCCAGTCTTACTGGCGAGCCCCTTCTTTTGGGCGAATGGGACAGGAGGCGATCTGATGGCCAGGCTTGCCGCAATAGAAACAGGATCTGGTGCGCTGACGGCGCTGACGCTCCTCGGGATTGACCGCAACTCTGCCCAGTTGCATGGGCTCTTCCTCGGACCCGCCCGTAGGCGCCCGAGATCCAGTGATGGAGTGTGAATGAACATTAGAGACGACGGAGGGCGAATGACGCCCGGAACTTCCTCCCCGCTCCCGGGCCCGGATGCGGAGACGATTATCGATGGCTATAGCGAGGCTGATGAGGCTATTAAGGGAGTTGGATTCCTCCCGAGTGGCAAGCTGGTCCTTGAGTTCCTCGCTGAGAGCTTGGCGGAAAGCCCCCTGGAGGGAGGCGTCATTCCATCCTGACTCCGCGGCGAGGGTACGAAACTGAATGGCCATTTCTGCGACACTGCGGTTGCCTTGGCGAACTTGAAGCAGACGCTGGGTAGCGTCACGTCCACAGGTCGGGTGTTCAAACACACGTCGCATCTCTGCCGTAAAGGCTGCGAAGTTGCTGCATAACGGAGCCTGGCTGTCCCAGATGGATGTAGCCCACTCCAGGGCGCTCCCTCCCAGGCTGCTCATAATGAACGCGATCTTGCTGGAGTCAGAGGCGAAGGAGGAGGGCTGCATCCGAAACACTATGTCACATTTAAGTAGAAATTCACGACATCTCCCCAACCCCCCGCGATATAACTCGGGGTGTTGTACACGGGGCTCACGGCTGGAAGTGGGAGCCGGTGCCTCCGGATGGGGTTCGGGAGAGGAAGGAGTAGGGTTGGCTGGAATCCGTAGTAGCGGTTGGTGGAGCGAAAGTTGGGATACTTGCTCCGTGATGCCCCTAACTACTTCCAGCACATCATCCAAACGGCGACCCTGTTGGTCGCTGATCGCAGTTTGGCAGGAGAAGGCGTGGCGAATCTGTTCCAGATCGGCTGGGTCCATATTGTTGGCCAGTTCGTTCTGTTACGGTCCTGATACGGGACGAACCCAAGTGCAACGACCAGGAGACAGATTACAGAAAGTGGAACTTTATTAAGCGTTGGGGTGGTCCCAAAGCTGTACACGGGAGCAAAACAGGTTAGTTAGTTAACACAGGATAGCGTCCAACTGAGGACTGCTCCAAGCCGGAGCTGGACTTGAAGAAACACGGAACTGTTCCAAGCCGGAACTGGACTTGAACGGAGGTGTCTAAAACACCGGAACTGGACTGGAACTGGACTGGAACTGGACTGGAAACTGGATCGGAACTGGACTGGTAACTGGACCGGAAGGTCCACTCAGGAAACGGGAACGGCACGGAACTTGTTCCAAGCCGGAACTGGACTTGAACGGAGGTGTATAAAACACCGGAACTGGACTGGAACTGGACTGGGAACTGGACTGGAAACTGGACCGGGAGGTCCACTCAGGAAACGGGAACGGCACGGAACTTGTTCCAAGCCGGAACTGGACTTGAACGGAGGTGTATGAAACACCGGACCTGGACTGGAACTGGACTGGAAACTGGACCGGAAGGTCCACTCAGGAACACAGGGGACGGCACGGAACTTGTTCCAAGCCGGAACTGGACTTGAACGGAGGTGTCTAAAACACCGGAACTGGACTGGAACTGGACTGGAAACTGGACTGGAGCTGGACAGGAAACTGGATCGGAACTGGGCTGGAACAGGACTGGAAACTGGACCGGGTAGCTTGAGTAACCGGGCAGAAAGCAGAGGTTAAAGGCAGGGTGTTGTGACAGGACTGTAGCTGGTGAATGCACCGCCGAGTTGGAAGGTGCGGCGTAGCTCGGGCAATACTGGCGTAAGCCGGCTGGCATGCAGAGGTCCTGGTACCGCAACACGAGTACGGGAGGTACGTAACACGGGGAGGACAAACACAGCTGCGGGAAGACTGGAACTGCGGCGTCTGGAGGTTTTGAAGGGAAACAGGTAAATGCATGCAGCAGCGAAAGTTTAGCAGAGATAGCTACCAGTCAGGAAACCAGGCGAACAGGTAAGAACCAGCAGGCTCACAAACACTGGACCAGAAACGGGATACGAAACAAACACGGTAGGTTAGTCAACGAACTGGCGCTGAATAGCAGCCAGCCAGGGGTTTAAATGGTGCAGGAAGTGAAGGAGAAAACGAGAAACAGGTGTGATGTTAAATCAGGAGTGATTGCCGAAGCACAGCAGTGAGGAATGTGAGTAACGAGAGGGGCGAGTGATAGGCGGAAGCTAAAGTGGAAAATGAAACCAAAAGTACCCGAGGGAGACGCCCAGTCCACAGCCAGGAGGGAAACACGGACAAGGGATCCAACATGACACGGAAGGAAACAAGGAAAACATGGAAAACGGACAGGACGGGAACGGAACGTTACAGTTTTATACTTAAGTAATCTAAAAGTATATAGTTTATATAAGTCTACTTCAAGTATTTTTTCACATGGGAAGACACTGCAGGCAGATCTCATACACTTAGGCATGTAGAAGTTAACCTGAAGTGTTCATCCCATGCAATCGGTCACGGGCAATCGGAAGTGCCAGAAAAACAATAAAAGAATAATAAATTATCCATCAAATCCATGTCAGGTGGAGAATGAGGAAATAAATAAAACAAAAAAACAGATTATTGTTGTTAATGTGTGACATTCAAAGAATAATTTGTGGTTAGGTGAATTAGATCTGTTATCTTCCTATATGAAGAATTCCTTTGTTTCACAATCTGGGTCAAGAACTGTGCTCTTTCCGGTCAAAGAAAGCTGACATGGTGAAAGGCTCAAATAACCTTTTTGTGGGTTAAATGGTGACCCTGTTTCGGTGAAAGCGTGCAGAGTTGTGTGCAAGCAAATGCGATTTCTCCCGCACTATTTACATCTTGTTGAAATTAAGGTTGTCCGCTCTTGACTTCAACAGAGGTTTGGATGAGTTCTTTTGAACTTCTGGGTATACAGTTACCAGAGCAACATCACAGATGACACCAAGGTTAAGTCAGAGGATATTGCCTACCTCATGAATCTGTGTCTCATGAAATATACCATGAGATACAAGGTCACACAGGCTGTTACAGGCTATTTGGACAAGCATAGTTTAGTCTTGTAAAGTGTAATAAAAAAATGTGTAAAATGAATAAAAAATGTGAAGGCTTATTGAAGGCCAACACCAGTCTTTGTTTAATGCTTCTCATCACTTGTTAATGTGGGAGCCCAGTCTTCCCTGCAGCTTGATCAGTACCTTTGGACCCTCTGTTGTTTCATACATACTTACATGTAAAAATGAACAATGCTTCATATAAATATATACAATTCCCCATAGCACAGAACATTATTGTACAGTTCATCCAACTCCATGATGAACTGATGGGCCGGATCAGGGTGAACCAGGACAGGAGCGGAGGTGAGCCGGGTCTTGAGATTTGTGAAGGTGGCGTCAGCTTCCGAGGTCCAGGAGAATGATGGAATGGCAGAGGAGGTAAGTTTGGTTAGGGGAGCAGCTACCCAGCTGTAATCACGGATGAACGTCTTATAGAAATTAGCGAAGCCCAAGAATCGCTGCAGCTGTTTGAGGGAGGTCAGCTGGGGCCATTCTGCCCTGCCTGGACTTTTTCAGGATCAGTCTTCACCTGCCCACTCCCCGGTCGAGACAGGTTGAACAGGCGACTGGACAGCAGTGGAGCCCCTGGAAGTAGGTCAATGCAGCAATCATAAGGCCTATGGGGAGGCAATGACAAAGCACGGCATCTACTGAATACTTTAGATAGGTCATAATACACAGGCGGAACAGAAGACAGGTTAGACAGCTGAGGGTTAGACGGAGGAACAGCGGCTTCCATGGGTGCTAGGGCAGACTGTAGACAGGAGGAGTGGCAATATGGGCTCCAACTCTTGTTATCTTGTTCGTGGCCCAATTGAGATGGGGATTGTGGCGTTTAAGCTGCGGTTGGCCGAGAACCATGGGAGACTGAGGAGAGGTTATGATGTGGAACTGGATGGTTTTACGGTGATTGCCGACAGGATCAAGTGAGTGAGTGACCCAGGCAATGAGCTTCCCGTTCAGAGCATGGGCGTCATAGGCAGAGGGTGTGTAAAGCTGATGGTACACGGGCAATATTGACAGGCAATGATTGCTGGCAATTTTCCAATTGATAAATCAATATCTGAACAAGTCTCATCCAATCACAGATGAGAGTTTGGGTCACATGACACCTGAGTCTTCCAAAAATAAATTTCATCAATGGCTGTCAAGTGGTGCGAGGAAACCAAAGGGATGCTGATCTCTTATAACTTTATTTATGTATTACTCAGGTAAGTTATATTGATGTATTAGTGTAATGTTGAAATAAAGACCAACTTTTCATAAGTTATGGTATTCTTGACTTTTGATTGTAATTAATTGGTATTATTACTCAGTCACCGCCGTACTGACGAACCGAGTGACTTTTAACTAGCTAGCTGGCTAACTTTATTCAGCAGACCTAATCATACCACCTGCTTTACTGGTGAATACATCCATGAATACTTCCGTAAAATTTAGAGATACGGTCGATTGAATTACATTGGTGGAAAGCTGTGGTTCTTGCTGTTCCGGGCACATTTATCTTTGTGGTGAGATGACGGTAAAGGTTTGAAACTGATGTTAAAAACAGGATCCGCAAACATTCTTTTTTCAGTTATTGCCCCATTGCTACAGTGGCCCATACCCATTGCTGGCAATATTGTACGATATTGCTGGCTATATTGCCTGAAAATATTGCCCGTGTACCATCAGCTTAAGGCTGAGGAAGGCAATGCCTTCCCCTGGCCGGACATGGCAATTAAAATAATGTATGCTATTAATTATAAATACAAATGCTAGCGATAAAGGATTTGAGGTTGAGTTAGCTCACTCAATCCACTAGGCTACTGCCTGCGGAGGAGGTAACTAAGCTGGTCAGCAGCGTGTAGCCGATTGCTGCATGGTTAGACTACCTGTACTAAGTTGGTTAGTTGGCCATTATCATCGTGTTGTCCTGTCAGTGAAGCGGCAGTCAAGCTGAAGGATCATCACAGACTCACGGAGCATTTCTGGACACACTGTCACACTCTCTGTTAAAGGTTGTATCAGCGATTTTGGGTGACGTCACTTCTGAAGCGAAATCCCAAACAAACAGAGCCAGCTCCAGCTCAGAGCCAATTATGTTATGTTTTAAAAAATAGTGTTCAAGCATCCAGAATTATAACCACGTTAATAACGTTTGTAAGAAACCAAACCGTTTGTAAATCTGTCAAGATTTCAGCGAGATAAGAGTATTAGCGTATTAGTATCACCCACCCCTTGTCGGTGATTGGTTGGAATACTGTTTATTTTGGTTTTGAGTGGTTGGTAGTACCATTTGTTTTTGTGTACGATCTCGGAGCATAGGCTGCCTACAGAGACGCGGTTTTTTGACGGCCTGCTTATGGGGCGGGCAGCTAGCGGATCGTGAGGAAAAATCAGATGAATGTGATCATTTATGTTTCGACCCAAAATCGCTGATACAACCTTTAATGTCAATTAAAAATGTTATAAATTATGTGTGTGTTGGCTACCATGCTGATAGAAAAAAACAAATCATGCATAGGCTATCTTCACTTAAAGGTTGTATCAGCGATTTTGGGTGACGTCACTTCTGAAGCGAAATCCCAAACAAACAGAGCCAGCTCCAGCTCAGAGCCAATTATGTTATGTTTTAAAAAATAGTGTTCAAGCATCCAGAATTATAACCACGTTAATAACGTTTGTAAGAAACCAAACCGTTTGTAAATCCGTCAAGATTTCAGCGAGATAAGAGTATTAGCGTATTAGTATCACCCACCCCTTGTCGGTGATTGGTTGGAATACTGTTTATTTTGGTTTTGAGTGGTTGGTAGTACCATTTGTTTTTGTGTACGATCTCGGAGCATAGGCTGCCTACAGAGACGCGGTTTTTTGACGGCCTGCTTATGGGGCGGGCAGCTAGCGGATCGTGAGGAAAAATCAGATGAATGTGATCATTTATGTTTTGACCCAAAATCGCTGATACAACCTTTAAATAATTAGCCTATCAATATGACGTGAAAATGTGATCATCAGGGGTGCTTTAATGCACAGGCTTACATGGGCTGAAGCCGGGGCCTCGATTGGCCAGAATATAATGTTGTAATTTGCCAGTGAGTGAGCAGTTCACTTGAAATAATGTTTTTGTTGTTAATTGGTTGTCTGGTCAGATTCATTTTATTTATTAATTCATTCATCCATTCATTTATTAACAAAAAGCAAAAAACATACATAGGCTACCGGTAGTTTGGTCAGATTCATGCAATGGGTTTGCAAAGTCACATTTAGGCTACGTCTTTGGTGGCTATACACCTATTTACATGTGTTGCTGATTTTGCTTGTTATTGTCAGAAGCTAAAATGTCGGAGTTACAAAAGCATGCCAGCAGATCACAAAAACTAAAAGAGAAAGAAAAAAAGACATTCGTGAACAGGAGTTGCTACAAAAAATTCCCAAGCTAACTGGGTTTTTCAAACCTTCTTCCATTCAACCAGTGGAAAAAGGAAACATAGAGACTGCTATAGCAGCACGTTAGCAAAAGCCACCAACTGACAGCTAGTCCAGCAGCAGCTAACGTTAGCTTCCTCCGTGAACTGGATTTTACGGACATAATCAAGGACTTCTCTGGTAGGAAAACAAGATGAAAGCACTTCTAAGAGTAAGACCATTGTTTATTTTTTTTGGTGACGCTCTTGCTTTATTTTATTAATTGTGCATTGGTTAGGCCCAATTGGAAATAGTTGGCTGATAGCCCAGTTGTTGCCCTGGTGGTCAATTCAGTTGAAATTAATCTATATTTTCTATCTATCTTTTACCAAAGTGTAATGCTTAGACATGGCTTTTTGCATTGTCTGGTCGGGTTCGGTGGGTTGGGCCAGGCGAATACTACACAAATCCGAACCAAACCTAGAACCTAAAATTACTCGGTACCAACTTTTACCACTAGGTACTGCTATAACAATAACGATAACCATAGTTAAAGGTTGTATCAGCGATGCTGGGCCGAAACATAAATGATCACATTCATCTGATTTTTCCTCACAATCCGCTAGCTGCCCGCCCCATAAGCAGGCCGTCAAAAAACCGCGTCTCTGTAGGCAGCCTATGCTCCGAGATCGTACACAAAAACAAATGGTACTACCAACCACTCAAAACTAAAATAAACAGTATTCCAACCAATCACCGACAAGGGGTGGGTGTTGTGGGGTTTTGCGCTCGTGCACGCGAAGTGGGAGCTGAAAGGTTGTATCAGCGATTTTGGGTGACGTCACTTCTGAAGCGAAATCCCAAACAAACAGAGCCAGCTCCATAGATATATATAAAGGCTAGATGTCTCGTCCGCGTTGCTGGACGTTCGTCACCTCTTTCAGTTCAACTTGATACAAGACTATACATCCTTCAACGAATTCCAATTCGGAACTAACCATAGACAAAACCGGCAATTTAGACGAACTGTGGTTAGAATCAGCTAGCTATAGCTTGCCAATTTTGATTTAGCTACCAGCTAACAAACGCAACTCACACACTAAATTCCTACCATCGGATATTCACTCTGTTCAGCATTACTTCACCTACGTTCGCTAGACCTAGAGCTATCCAAATTTAGTCGAGCTTCGCTCACATTTTTTCCAGAATGACATTTTGCAAATTCACATCCAAACAAGTTAGCAAGCAACAAGCTAGCAGTTACTCACCTGTCCAGAAGAAACAGCGCGACCTGGGCATCCGATTTAAAATCTTTAAGTTCTTTTAGTTCCTTCCATCTTTCCATAGCCTTCTCGATACTTATTCTGGTCTTGGAAAATATACGTTGGTATTCCCTCACCACCCTCCTCTTCCTCCTCTTGGGGATTGATTCCGCCATTCTAGCTCCTGATAATTGTCGGACGCTGCCCTCTAGTGCCCTCCTTCAGCTCCCACTTCGCGTGCACGAGCGCAAAAACCCACAACACCCACCCCTTGTCGGTGATTGGTTGGAATACTGTTTATTTTGGTTTTGAGTGGTTGGTAGTACCATTTGTTTTTGTGTACGATCTCGGAGCATAGGCTGCCTACAGAGACGCGGTTTTTTGACGGCCTGCTTATGGGGCGGGCAGCTAGCGGATCGTGAGGAAAAATCAGATGAATGTGATCATTTATGTTTCGGCCCAGCATCGCTGATACAACCTTTAAGTGTAGCCTAAAATCTTTGCCTACAGTTGCAAGGCTAAGAGACACAGACCATCAGAATAGTTATTTTCTTATTTTGGTGAACTAATTATAATTTTTTTACTGACTATATTTTGTCATAGATACCATCTTTTAACAACGTGTCATGGTAAAAAAAAAACACAGACACAAAAAACTGTTGTTTTAGAAAATCTCGCACAGAATTACGTTATAGACTTGTTGCTTGTCATTTTCGTGGATGGTTTTATGTCTCCCGATACACAAATACTTTACAACCAAAGCCTACATGGGCTCTTGTACTCAAAAAACTGAATTTACGGTAAAATGAATGCAAAAAATTTTGCTGCTCGTGCACTATGTGCGCTCACACAAAGGTGGATACCTTCCCCGCCCTAACCTAGCCTTACCCTGCAGTTAGTTCACCCTCCGCCTATGGTGGACGTTGAGGGGGTCGGTGAGAGGTAGAGTGGCGATGCCGGCTTGACCGACCAGGGTGGCGTCTAGGAAGTTTTTGTCTGCTCCGGAATCCACCAGGGCGCACAACGGCAGGGACTGCTTGTTCCACACGAGCGTGGCATCGAGTTGGAATCTGGATTGGGCTGCCCAGCTGCATGGGTTCTTCAGCCGAGTCACAGGGACGGATGGTCAAGCAGACACTGGGACGTGAGTGATACGGGAGTACTGGTCTGTAGGGGTGAAACGACCCGCCTTCTCCCTCTGGCGCGCCCGCAACCGATTGTCCACTTTGATGGACAGAGAGATCAGGTCATCAAGGCAGCTGACGTTGTCCCTCGCTGCCAACTCATCCTTCAAGGCCCTGCTCAATCCATTACGGAACACCCCGTGGAGTGACGCATCATTCCAGCCGGACTCCGCAGGCAAGGTCCGGAACTCCACCGCGAACTCGGCAGCGCGTCGGGCCCCTTGACGGAGATGGAGAAGACGGCATCCCTTCTGCACACAGGGTGGTCGAAAACCTTTCTCATCTCCAAAAGAATGTTGGGCAATGGGAACTGGCAGGGAGCTGGCTTTGCCAGATAGCAGTGGCCCAGTCCCGCACACTTCCCCCACGACAGGCCATGATGAAGGCTCGTAATCTTCGCTCAGTCAGTGTGGTAGGAACCGAGTTACATGCCGAAAACGAGATCGCACTGCATCAGGAAACCCCTTCATTTCTCCAAATCACCGTTATAGCGTTCCGGATGGAGAACGCAGGGTTCTCTGGCCTGGGGGAGCGGCGGAGTTGCAGGCTGCACGGGTGCCGCAGGAACTGGAGGAGGCAGGCTGGTGGACAAATACAAGACCTGGGACACCATCTGACCCACTTGTACGGAGATGAACTTCAGGGTCACCATAACGTCTCGGAGTATCTGTTCGTGCTGACCAATCACTGCACCCTGGCAGGCGATAGCGTGGTGGATCTGCTCTGAGTCCGCTGGGTCCATCACTGGCCAGATCGTTCAAACTCAACGGCCACGTAACCCTCCCAGAGAAGCTGGACGGCCCGGTCATCGACGTGGAGGATGAGGTAAGGCCCTGCTCAAACGCACAAAGTGCCAGAGTCCAACACATAGCTCACCATTGTTCCATTATGGAGTTCAGTGATTAATTAATGGGTGTCAATTGGTAAAAGAGCTGCCGGGTCTTATGTCTGGCTGGTTGAATGTTTCTCTCTCTCTTTTCTCTCTCTCTCCATCCTCTCTGAAGAGGTCTCCCCAGTCAGAGAGCTGCGCCAACAGCGGGGCGGAGAACGAGGGCAGTTGCCACAGCGACCAGATGAGTAATGACTTCTACACGGATGACTGTGTGGATGAAGAGATCTGTCTGGACGACACCAGCAGCACGACACACACACACACACACACACACACACACACACACACACACACACACACACACACACACAATATATACACATCATGACCTGATCTAAAGGAGACTTTATTTATTTGCTTCCATTTTATTCTGATGGGGGGATAGCAGAGAGGGTCACATATAGAAATGGGATCATAGTGTAAAAAATGGCATAGTGGGGAATAAATGTGGGGCCGCACGTGGGGGATTTGTGTATGGGTTCACAGTTGGCCGCCCTACAGTTGGTCGTCTGTGCCACACGGTCTCCTGTCTTTTTCTGTCAGGAATGCAATCCGAAGTACACTTAACACATGAACTGTATCCACTGGGTGGGCTGAGATGTTGAGTACCATGGTGCTTTCCTGGTTCTGGTTTCTCTTTTCCGCAGAGTTCCCTGACCTACAAACTCTTTTCTGTCCTGGTGTATTCGGGGAGTGCGGCAGGGGGCCATGCCTGCATCAGGTCCTTCGTTGGTGGGCAATGACCAGCACATCAGCAAGGTAACCGGGAACACACCTGACCAACGTTTACAGTTCACCCAGGACGACGTCCGGAAGACGTACAGGGGCTCGTCCGGGACCAGAGGGTATTACTCAAGTGCCTTTTCCAGGTCAGTGCTATGCGCCAGGGAGGCCCCAAGGGGCCCTCCCGCAGGTCTTGTTAACTACCCAGCCCCGGCATGGACTTACATGCCCGCATTGTCTCAGGAATACACCGGAAAACCTCCCCAGCCTGTTGCAAATCAACCGACGCCCTCGCCGCGATAGAATCAGACCTGTCTATTCAGCCGTTTATTTGCATCCCAGCTGACTGTTATGTTTCTTCTCTTCAGCAACAAGTGGGACATTATTCGAGGCCCCACAAAGCCCCATTGATAACTGTGCTATTGTGTCATGTGATTCATTTCGTTCATGTAGCATCCACTAAATGCAAGAACATTCCCTAAATGCCTAAATGTAACAAAAACGGGTTTCCTGCTGTAGAATTTGTTTATGGCGTATTCTGAAGAGCAGGAGAAGAGGCAGACGGAAATCGAACAAAACACCTGCAAGACAGGACCCACCGAGCCGCTGCCCCATTTCAGCCATGACACCTGACCCCGCCCCCTTTGACCTCCCCGTGACTCTCTCTGCCCGTCCGACAGGTCAAACTCTTCTGCATGCACCCGGAGAAGGCAGTGATGGTGGAGTGCAAGCTGGAGGTGCACAAGGACAAGACCTTAAGGGACACCATGGAGATCGCCTACAAGGTATGGGGACCCTTAGCCTTACCGCCAGCGAGCAGAAATAACTAAAAGGGTCTGGGCACACTCCTTTGAACCTATTAGTTGGCTGGTTCAGTATTGAAGGGGTTGGTCTTTATGCTGATTGGTTCACCTCTTTTCATGCTGAACCAGTCACATATTAACTCTCATTTTCCTTGCAATCCTGCCCCATCGTAGATCAGCAAATGACAGGCCTCGCCCCTCCAGAAAAAAAAACCATCATCTGAACACTGGGCAAATATCGCTATTTGCAGTCAGTTTCACTGACAGTGAAAAGAGCATTACCAGTCACAGGAGGTTCTTGCCTCTGTGAAATAACCTGGCTTGACCTGGCTCTCAGAATATGGAACTGCCACCTGGACTCGCATTCCTGATTCCTAATGCCTGGAATAAACTAGCAAACACAGAGTGAGGATGCTATTTTTTAGGGGGGGCAGTCTGAAACCGATTCGGGGTACCAGTGGAAGGGGTGAATGTAATGTGTAAAGCAGTGTCTCCCGTTAGCGCATCTGGGTTCGCAGGTTACCGAACTGTGTGCAGAAATTATGCGCGTGGTCCTGGAGCGCTGCTACAACGGCCTGTGGCTCCTCTACGTGACTAACAAGATGAGAAAGCTGAGGGCTTCTTCAGAAGCAATAAGGACAGCTGCCTCCACCCACCTCTCTCTGACACGCCTCCCACCGTCTCCGCCCCTCTCCAAGACACGCCTTCCATTGTCTCCACCTACGTCTCTCAGACATCTCTCCCCACTGTTTCAACCCTCCCCTCCCAGATACCCGACATTTTCCTTAGAAAAATATCTCCAAAAAGGAGCTCTTTGTAGTTTTCTTTGTCCACAGGATTGTTTTATGTTCAGGGCAGACACCTGAAGCAGTGTTTCTTTCCAACTGTTTTCAGACCTTTGAAGAGTCCTGTCAGATCCTTTGCTTTGAAATGTCTGGGTGAGATAGTGCTGGGTCTGCAGCATGCAAATGCAATCCATAATAGCTTTTTGTTTTTTTGATAGAAAATAAAAGGGCAAAGACGAGACTCATGACGAGACTCTGCCTTTGGAGTGCTATGGAGTGCTATGGGAGGTCGTCTAATTTTGGCTGCTATGTTAAACTGTATAATAAAGTGATTATACCAGTGACTCTTCGAAAACAGGCAACAGTTTCTTTTTCACTGTCTGTTCTGAAAACTCAGGCTTAGATTATGAATAATGAATGTTATACTGTACTAATGAAGCAGTATAGGGGAATTGTACCTGTGTTCTCCCATCACCAGTACTGAATCAGTGGAGAATGTGGTTCTGAATGAATCTGACAGGTTTTTGGGTATAATCGGTTCTGAATAAATCTGACTGGTTCTGGGTATAATCGGTCCTGAATTAATCTGACTGTTCTGGGTATAATCAGTTCTGAATTAATCTGACTGCTTCTGGGTATAATCAGTTCTGAATGGATCTGACTGTTCTGGGTATAATCTGTTCTCAATGAATCTGACTGCTTCTGGGTATAATCAGTTCTGAATGGATCTGACTGTTCTGGGTATAATCAGTTCTGAATTAATCTGACTGCTTCTGGGTATAATCAATTCTGAATGGATCTGACTGTTCTGGGTATAAACTGTTCTCAATTAATCTGATTGCTTCTGGGTATAATCAGTTCTGAATGGATCTGACTGTTCTGGGCATAATCAGTTCTGAATGAATCTGACTCAGAATCTCTGGAGAGTTCAGATTCGGCTGACCACCAGCTCACCTTTCCAGACTTCTTGCTGTGGAAACTGCTGGATCGAATGGGAATACCATCAGGTTGTTTGTCTCTCTGCCAGAGCAGGCCTCCGGCTGCCTAGCCAACAGGACTACAGGCCAAAAAGCAAGCTGTGACCCTGAAGACCTCCCTGGCGGGTCAAAGGGCAACAGGAGAGCACGGAGAGACCTGAAGACCCTGTCCCTTCAGCAGCAGCAGAACAGGACCCCTTCAGAGGAGTACACGGACCCTGAAGCCAACAACGTCCGCTGCACCAGCTCGGTGGACAGTGACATCCTCAGCTCCTCCCATGGCAGCGACACCCTCTGCAATGCCAACAGCGGCCTGACCACGCTTGTCAAGGCCTGGACACAGCATCACCAGCAGCAGGCATTCTCGCTCCCTCAAGGCCAGTAAGGAGATCTGGGACAGGGCTGAGGAAAACTTTTGCACTGACAGAGAGTACGACAACCATAGCTGGCCGAAGGGACATGCACAGCCCCTCTACTTCCGCACCACACACTTTGGAAGACGTAGATTAAAATATATGGTGACAAAGTTAAAGGCTCACTCAGTACTTGCGGTTGCTAATAAAAATGATAATGACTTACGAGAAAAAGAGAGGTACTATAGTATATAATTATTCTCCTAGAAAAAATAACGAGAGAAAAATAATGAAAAGCACTTCAAAAAGAAAAATAAGTTTTTAAAATTTGTGTCGGGCCTACATGGGAAGTAGATATGGAAGGATCACTTTAAGGGTTGTTTCTTCTGACTCATTTTTCCATAGAGTTCAATAGGAAAATAGGTCAGGAGAAACAACCCTCAAAGTGATCCATCCATATCTACTGCATATCTGGTAGCATAGTGATGCTCGTTTGATACCTCATACCCTTGATGACTTACAGACATTTACCCAACCATGTGTTCCATACTATTCCTGCGTTATTTACAGTACCAGTCAAAAGTTTGGACACACCTACTCATAGAAGGTTTTTTTTATGCAAAAACCAAAAAAGGGTTAAACAAATTTTAAAAAGTCTTATATTTTAGATTCTTCAAAGTAGCCACCCTTTGCCTTGATAACGGCTTTGCACATTCTTGCCATTCTCTCAAACAACTTCTGTGGTAAACAGGTATTCCACAGGTAAAAAGGTGATGCCATCATGACTGTATTAAAGGATATCAAAAGAATCCTGATATCTTATTTCCAGGTACTCTTAGAAGCCATACTATAACCTCTGCATTTGAATGGATCTCTATGGGAATTGGGGGGTGGGACTAGATTTAGCTTTAAATTACACTGGAACAGTGTGGAACACATGGTTGGCTAAATGGCTCTAAGTCATCAAGGGTCTGACGTATCAAACAAGCCTTAAACCATCACTCTGCTGCCAGATATGCAGTAGATATGGATGGATCACTTGAAGGGTTGTTTCTCCTGACAAATTTTCCTATTGAACTCTATGGAAAAATAAGTCAGGAGAAGAAACCCTTCAAGTTTCTCGGTGGCCTGTGGTCAGGGACATGAACGGGCGCCTGCGGTCAGGGACATGAAGGCGCGGAGGCCCAGGGGACATAAAGGCACGGAGAACCAGGGGACATAAAGGCGTGGAGGCCCAGGGGAAATAAAGGGGCGGAGGCCCAGGGGACATAAAGGTGCGGACTGGGGGACATAAAGGCGCGGAGGCCCGGGGGACATAAAGGCACAGACTGGGGGACATAAAGGCGCGGAGGCCCAGGGGACATAAAGGTACGGAGGCCCGGGGGATATAAAGGCGCAGACTGGGGGACATAAAGGCGCAGACTGGGGGACATAAAGGCGCGGAGGCCCAGGGGACATAAAGGCGCGGAGGCCCGGGGGACATAAAGGCACGGAGGCCCGGGGGACATAAAGGCGCAGACTGGGGGACATAAAGGCGCAGACTGGGGGACATAAAGGCGCGGAGGCCCAGGGGACATAAAGGCACGGAGGCCCGGGGGACATAAAGGCGCAGACTGGGGGAAATAAAGGCGCGGAGGCCCAGGGGACATAAAGGTACGGAGGCCCGGGGGATATAAAGGCGCAGACTGGGGGACATAAAGGCGCAGACTGGGGGACATAAAGGCGCGGAGGCCCAGGGGACATAAAGGCACGGAGGCCCGGGGGACATAAAGGCGCAGACTGGGGGACATAAAGGCGCGGAGGCCCAGGGGACGTAAAGGCACGGAGGCCCGGGGGACATAAAGGCGCAGACTGGGGGAAATAAAGGCGCGGAGGCCCAGGGGATATAAAGGTGCAGACTGGGGGACATAAAGGCACGGAGGCCCAGGGGACATAAAGGCGCAGACTGGGGGAAATAAAGGCGCGGAGGCCCGGGGGACATAAAGGCGCAGACTGGGGGACATAAAGGTACGGAGGCCCAGGGGACATAAAGGCGCAGACTGGGGGAAATAAAGGCGCGGAGGCCCAGGGGACATAAAGGTACGGAGGGCCGGGGGATATAAAGGCACAGACTGGGGGACATAAAGGCGCGGAGGCCCAGGGGACATAAAGGCGCAGACTGGGGGACATAAAGGCGCGGAGGCCCGGGGGACATAAAGGCGTGGAGGCCCGGGGGACATAAAGGCACGGAGGCCCAGGGGACATAAAGGCACAGAGGCCCGGGGGACATAAAGGTGAAGACTGGGGGACATAAAGGCACGGAGGCCCAGGGGACATAAAGGCACAGAGGCCCGGGGGACATAAAGGTGCAGACTGGGGGACATAAAGGCACGGAGGCCCAGGGGACATAAAGGCACAGAGGCCCGGGGGACATAAAGGTGCAGACTGGGGGACATAAAGGCACGGAGGCCCAGGGGACATAAAGGCGTGGAGGCCCAGGGGACATAAAGGCACGGAGGCCCGGGGGACATAAAGGCGCAGACTGGGGGACATAAAGGCGCGGAGGCCCGGGGGACATAAAGGCGTGGAGGCCCGGGGGACATAAAGGCGCGGAGGCCCAGGGGACATAAAGGCGCGGAGGCCCGGGGGACATAAAGGCGCGGAGGCCCAGGGGACATAAAGGCGCGGACTGGGGGACAGGCACTTAGCCTGGGCGTAGGAACAGGTGCGGGGAACCACAGATGGCGAAGGAAGCGCGCGGTCAGGGCCAGGCACTCAGCCTGGGGGTCAGGAGCTCAGCCTGGGGAGTAGTTGCTCAGCCTGGGGGGGTGACGAGGGAGCCTGGGAGGAATGCGGGAGCCTGGAGGGACGAATGGGTCTTGGAGGAACGAGGGGACAAAAACCACAAAACATGACATGATGCGAACACAAGTGGGGAACACAAGCACACAAGATGGTCTGGCCCCGAACAAAGAAACAGGGTAGACTAAATACAAAACTTAACAAGGACAGAACGAGCAACAGGTGGGGGACAACTAACGAGGAAACAAGGGTAACACAATGCAGGTGTGGGGAGTGCAAGACACAAATGGAGGGAGAGAGGGAAAACACGGGGTGGACTATGAGACGAAAGGAAGACCAGGGACGGAACGAAGGGAACTCACAGGGCAGCCCTGATATACAGTATGCACACACACAAAACCTCCCAACATTGAATTAATCTGTAAATCCAGTGGTTTAGGTCTAAGATGGAAACAGAATCTCCCCGTCTTATCAAAGACAAAGTTTTAAGTAAAGCCATTAAAAAACCCACTTTTCGTGATCCGAATGACTCGATTGCTCAAGCAGCCCTTTAACTCTCAGGATGAATCGGTGGCCTCCACAGTAGGGCGGGCCATTAAGGGAGTGGCCTCATGTAGGATGAACGCCTGCTCCCTCTCGCTTCCCCGGACCCTGCGTTGTCCTCCCAGAACCTGAAGTCCATGTCCCAGCTGGAGCCCGGCCCGGATGAAGCTCCAACCCTTCCAAGAGGTGGTTCTGGAGAGCAGCAGCGTAGAGGAGCTGAGGGAGAAGGTTGGACCGAAAGAGCACCTTCCAAAAGCCGCCTCCTTCCCGGGGCTTACCTGAGATGAGTGTAAACTAGCCGTCACTCAGAACGTGCTCTCTTCACACCAGCTGTAATAACGGTGCAGGTGAACGCTTGCTAATTCAGTTGGCTTATTTTAAATTTATGACCTTTTTGCCTCAGCGTGGTGCAGAATATATGGGCCCAGCTGTGATATTACACGTAACTGAAAACCTGTTGTGACCTTTGTGACTAACTACTTACACTGATCCCCAGGTCAGCTGCCGAATCGTTGCGGTGATCAAAGGTGAACAACGTAGACCTACTACGTCTTCCCAGGTGATAACTGGTTTGGTTTATTGATTTGAAAAATCTAACTTCAGTCAGTCAGATCAGCGCCAATTTAAGTACCTTTAATATTTTATGTGTAAAGTAACTTGCTTTTTTGATTGATATTCACTTTTCTGTCACTATTGGAGTAGATTATAAATGGCCCTTGAAGAATCTTTCGATGTGTAATCTTTAAATTAATTGTGCAGCCCTCTTGGCCAAGCCTCCCTTGTAAAAGAGATTATATAGCTCAATGGGATTTCCTGGTTAAGTAAAGGTTAAACAATATTTAAAGCAATATTGTGCCTTTGTACAAAGCCTGCCTAGGCAAAAATTAGGATTTACCTTGGAGGAAATGAGCATTATAGACTAGCATTATAGGTAGAACTTTGGGTTGTGTAGTTACCTGGTTACCTGAGTCCAAATGGGGTGATAATCCAGAATGGGGTATTTGTCGCTCTCAATTCACTATAGCACAGCTAAAACGGTCTCAAAATGACACTTCTAGCATGTATATGAACACGAATGAAGCAGATTCTGTCAGTACAAACAATAACCACTCATCTTACCTATTTTTTTGAGAAAATTAAATGGCCCTTTCCTTGCTTTTTCGTATTTAATTGGGAACATAAATCCGGTAGATATGTTCTTGTGTCAGAAACAGCGTTATGCGCTGATGCGTCAGAAACCACTCATTGGTCACCCACCACTCAAATTTCCACGGAAGCAAGCGTTCCTGGTAGTAAACAAACCAAACTGCAGACATTTTGCTATTCTTTTCTGGTAGCTTGCTAACAACATAGAAAATAGTACTTTTATAAATAATTTTAATTACACAAAAAAAATTAGGTAAAAGGACTGGCTAAGAACCAATGTCTTCTTTTTTATCTCAGTAAAATGAGTGGAATTCCTATTGAAAACCTACAATTCGCCAAGGTATGTTGCAAACCGCCATTCTTTTAAAGAACCGAGATTATTGGTAAATATGCTTTTCTACATGTTCTTGACCTGGGAGACTGAGATATGTCCTCGCGTGGTTCTTGCATGGTAGAGGGATGTTTCCATGTCACATCTCTGGTGCTGGAGATCCATCAGGAATTGGACTGAAATCCCAAACATCTGGCCTCTCTACATCTGCGATGATGGCGCGGTGATCTTTTACAGGTAAAACCAGCTAAACAATATAATTTCTGCTGAAAGTTTCTTTGGCTTTTATATATATTATGGCTGTCAATCAGACCAATGTTAAATCAATATTTTACTCAATATTATACGCCCAAAAATAAGAGGTTACATTGTATTTTTGTATATTTGTTGCACAGTTTGCATATTTATTGCGTTCATTGCCATACAATCTATAGTATACTTTTAAGCGTTTCCTGTTATGCCTGTTATGTCCACAAGGGGGTGGAAGAACAGCACAAAAGCACAGGGCAGTAATGTTATAGTTAAAGATTTCACATAAATCGTTGATAGTGACAAAACAAAGCAGGATTGGTTAACCCCTTATTTACTATAGATAAATTGACTCACAATATTATAGTTTGTGGTAATGACCTGAAAAAAGCTAGACGATCACGTCATAACATAAAAACAGCAGTCTAGATAATATATCTTAACATTCTCATTCTATAAAAACAACCTAGGGGACAAAATAGGCTTAAAATTCAAAACCTGCACCACTGGAATAAAAGGGTCATTCAGAAGCAAGAGATAACCAATTGAAACAAGGAACAAGATTTTCAGCATGCACATATTCAAACAATTTTAATAAATCAATAATTCCTGTATGAATAATCACATTTAGAATCTACATCTAACTGCCATAATATACATATCATATCAATCAAACTGTAGTCTTTCATGAACGTAATTTCATAATAACACAAGCCCACACAAAACCTCTTTGAAGATTTTAATTGGACACCAAGATGTCACGCTAGCAGCATCGGTTGTGATTCCACAGTGGGCCGCGCACTGTCCCTAGCTGGTGCTGCTTTAGCGACAGAGCTTCATTTGAATAGCGGACCTTTGGCGGACAGAGCTGGGGGACGTTTGCACAGCACAACATTGGTCACTTTTGAAACCCGAGAACCGGGCCTAATAAGTCCTCACATTTAACACATTTTTCTCAGGCATTTGCATTAACTCACAATAACAATAATTTACTATAAAGCAGCCTTGTGTTCATTGGTTACATTCTTTGTCTTTACATAACTAAAGGAGAAGCATTTATGAGGACGACTGAATTCATGCGCACAGTTTTGGTCAGGAAACAGAAGCCTGGTATTTTATGGCATTGACACTCAAGCACACTACATGATTGCAAGGCATTTAGTAACTGCAGCTGCACGTGGGCCAGGATGCGTTCTTTCGGGGACGCACATTTCACACAAATCTAAAGGTGGCGATGGGGGGGGGGGGGGGGGGTGATTTAATGAGGTACACAAGTACGTTCTATAGGAGGGGAATTGGCTAAATCATCCAAGGGTACCAGGTTTAAGGATCTACAAGCTGCTCCAGGGTCAAGCCGCATGCGTTAGACAATGTAGTCTATCTCTGAATAGAGCGTGTCGGTCAATTCTTCTTCACTGGAGGAGTTCTGCGGTTTTAGACACAAGGAGCCGCGTCTGCCAAAAAAAAAAAAAAAACTCATCATTAAAAATATTCAGCGTACTGATGTGTGTGTGTGTGTGTGTGTGTGTGCACGACACGTGTGTGCCTGTCATTGTATATCCTGTCAAGAAGATGAAAATATATGCAATTCACAAAACAGAAACTGGCCTAATGAGCGTCTTTGGACTGTAAATTCAATAACTGAAAAAGAAATGCAGGGAAACCATCTGATTGGTACGCTAGGCTGCATGTATGAAAGCTGGTAGAACAAAACCCCAAATGTCCATCCATGTTCCCTTAACAGTGAAATGCACTGCATTGTATAATGGTGCTTCTTGATCTTAGCGCGGCATTTGATACAATTGACCACTCTATACTAATCAACAGACTTGTAAATTGGATTGGCATTTCCGGTACTGCCCAGAACTGGTTTGCTTCTTACCTGGCAAACAGAACTTTTTCCATCTCAATAGGTGAATTCACGTCCTCATCAGTAACACTAAAATGTGGTATACCCCAAGGCTCGATCCTCGGTCCAATCCTGTTTTCCATCTATATGCTTCCTCTTGGCCAAATTATTCAAAACCACAATATATCTTTTCATTTCTACGCTGATGACACACAGTTATACCTGTCTATCAAACCAAATGAATTAAACAAATTAGCTCTATTGCAGGACTGTCTGAAGGATGTTCAGAGCTGGCTATCTCAAAATTTCCTCCAGCTCAACCCGGATAAAACGGAGGTCTTAATCATAGGCCCGAAACATGTCTCTGATCAAATTCAATCTAATTTAGGCTCTCTTGCACTAAATGTAAAATCTGTTTCTATAAATCTTGGTGTGATTTTTGATCAACATCTTAACTTTGAGTGTCACATAAAGAAATCAGTCCAGACATGCTTCTACCAACTGAGGAACATCTCCAAAATCAGAAAAATATTGTCTTTTGAAGATACAGAGAAAATTGTACATGCGTTTGTGTCATCACGCATAGACTATTGCAACTCGCTGTATAGTTGCCTGGGACGCAAAACTATGGTCCGGCTCCAAGTGGTGCAGAATGCAGCCGCCAGGCTATTAACTGGGACAAATAGGAGAGAACATATTACCCCTATTCTAGCATCCTTACACTGGCTCCCAGTTGCTTTTAGAGTTGATTTTAAAATTTTACTAATCACTTTTAAAGCATTAAATGGTTTAGCACCTGCCTATATAGTTGAGCTTCTTACCCCTTACTTACCAAACCGGACACTCAGATCTGCTAATCAGAATCTGTTGGTTGTTCCAGATTCTAGGCTAAAGACGAAGGGTGACTGTGCCTTCTCAGTGGTTGCGCCTAGACTCTGGAACAGCCTCCCACTCAACTTAAGAACTGCAAACTCAGTATGCACTTTCAAAAATAACCTGAAAACTCACCTTTATAAACTAGCTTTTACTTAAAAGTATTATTTTATTTATTTATTTATTCTTCTTTCTTTTTATTATCTTGTATTTCTGTATACTTATTGTTCTTGTTCTTCTGTTTGTTATATATTTTGTCATTTTTCCTTTGCCTGTCAAAGCACCTTGTATCCTTGCATTAGAAAGGTGCTATACAAATAAAGTTATTATTATTATTACATAACTTGTAAGTCCAATTTCCTGTTAGAGTACCTATTACTGTAGGCTTTTGGCACACAATGTTGAGTGTCATTGACTGATCACCATGGTCCTTATGCCCTGGGAAAGGGGGAAAATTCTTTCCCCGTTTTTTTCATGGCGAGGTTAGTTTTGACCACCAGGTGTCCCCATAGAAACTGCCTTCTTTAACAATCAGATTTTTTTCGGTGATTCACAGTTGTTATCTTTATAAAAACATGTTGCTACATCCAGGAAACTAGACCCAAATTATGCAGCCCACAATTCCATGGCAGGATTGGGCTCTGTCGCCAGGCATCAGTAAATCTAATGTAAACAGTCAGCAGTGTTCCCGAAATCCTTTTCATAAGCTACACTAGTGCAGTAAAGAGGCTTGCGATTTTACAATATTTGTTTTGTTTTGGGAGAGGATGGTTTTTGGGGGTGTAAATCTATTTTTAACCCTGTCTGAATGGCATCATCCTTGGCTAATTGTTGTAAAATTGCAACGATAACAAACAGCCAAAGTGCATCCTTAGCACTAACCTACACCTTTTCTTCCTATCACGGTGTAACACACAAAAACACCAAGATCATCCAAAAGAAAGAGAAGGCCTGCTACTCTGACTTGAGTGTCCTTGGCGTCTTTATTCCTGAGAGACGTCCTCGTTCCACTTCCCCCTCCGGCCGCGTGACGCCCTCGCTGTGCGGCGAATTATATTAATGACGTAATGACGGGTCTGAGAGCAGGCTGCCGGGCAACAGCCGTTGCGCTGGTTCCGAGCCTCGACGCAGCCGTTAATGGGCCGGCACACGGGCAGGCGCCCCGCAGTCACGGAAGATGAATGCGACGGCCCGCGCTCCTGACAGGTCTCTGCGCGGAACGGCCTCATTTAGAAGCAGGCCGGGGCGTGCGAGAGATAAGGCTCTGACTGACTGCCTCCGCAGCAATGCTCCGGGGTTTCCAAACAACCCCCCCCCCCCCGCTCAAAAAAAAAAAAAATCACCCAAGAGGAAAAAAACGTTCAGGTCGTTTGAGCGCGTCACCCTCGTCGCGATTAAATGCTTCCCTGGGCCTCTGGATTTAAAAAAATTGCATTGAGTGATGTCTTTAAACCTGACCCCCTACTGGCGAAATGTTGAAATGCATTGGATCAGCCTGCAAATGAAGGTAAGGCAACTGGATTCAGCTGAGAGAGCCAACCCAGACAGCCAATCGGATGTGAGTGTTCTGGAAAGCTTCAGATTTCTGCCTATTAATGGAACTGATTGCAATAATGTAGAGCCTCTCGCCTCACAATCTCAGAGCTTTTTATAGGGAAGTGGGGGGTACTGTGTTAATCATCATTAGTGCCCACAAATCACAACACACCTCTCACCACTGTCTGAGTGGGGAGAGGGGGGCGGAGCAAGTGGAGGGGGGGGGGGCATGGCTGGGGACAGACTGTGGCATGAGGAAGGGCTGAGGGAGCGGGAGGCATGGGGTTGGGGGATTGGGCAGAGGAGGAGGAGGAGGAGGAGGAAGAGGAGGTGGCGGGGCTGGTCTCACCCGCGGGGCTGGCACTGGAGCTCCCCGGCACAAGGGCAGTGCTCGCGGGGCCCCTCCCCCTCCATGTCCCAGGACAGCAGCTCCATCAGGTGGTTGGGGTGGCTGCGGCAGCGCTCCCGCTCCATCGGCATGGTGGTGCACACCGGGAAGAGCAGGGCTGGCCGAGGAAGAGGAGGAGCAGGTCAGAGAGAGAGAGAAAAACGCTGCGCCTAGTTATCTGGCCTCCAGGCTTGATTGATGGTCGTGGCTAATTCGGGCTTTGCCAGGACATAGTGACAGCACTTCACTGTAAGCCCATAGGAATTCTGTGCACGGCTCAGGCCTGGACTTCATCTCCACAGTCTGACATACTTTGGGACCGTTCAGTTAGGAAACTGAATTTTAGCTCAGCTACAAGGAACAAATATTAATCCTCAGATCTGGTGTGTCAGCATTTTACATTCCCTAACCTATTTATATTGAAGAGAGCTGGTTTGTTTCAAAAACAAATCGCAGTGAATATTCCAATGACTTTGTGTCAGGTTCATTTGGCATCAGTCACAGTGTCCAGCGGTTCTTTCACCAGACTTTATCAATGGATTCAAGAGTAGGTGGATCGGATGTACCTTTGTGGAAGGCACAGCAGAGCTCTGTGTTGCAGTCACTCTGGTATTGACAGATGCTGCCTGGTTCTCCCTTCGTGGTGTTGTCAGAGCACTGGCCCCACACACAGAGCTGGCCTGAACAGCACTCCTCGTCCTTTGTGCAGGGCTGAAACACACACACACACACACACACACACACACACAGTGATCCATTACATGCAGAGCCATTATCACTTGCATTTCCTTCATGAATAAAAGCTAGCTTAGAACTGAATGAGGGTTTCCTAGATATTTCCCGTGCATCTCAACTGCGGCACTGATTTGGCAATTTGACTAACTTTGCCCATATCTAGCTCCAGTCACATTTGCTTTTTATCCCATTCATTTGTGCTTATTGCTTCAACCTTCAAGAGTATGTCCTCTCCTGATTGGCCGGTGGGGGTGACTGGCCCCCTGATTGACCGGTGGGGGTGACTGGCCCCGATTGACCGGTGGGGGTGACTGGCCCCCTGATTGACAGGTGGGGGTGGCTGGCCCCCTGATTGACAGGTGGGGGTGACTGGCCCCCTCATTGACCGGTGGGGGTGACTGGCCCCCTGATTGACCAGTGGGGGTGGCTGGCCCCCTGATTGACCGGTGGGGGTGACTGGCCCCCTGATTGACCGGTGGGGGTGACTGGACCCCTGATTGACAGGTGGGGGTGACTGGCCCCCTCATTGACCGGTGGGGGTGACTGGCCCCCTGATTGACCAGTGGGGGTGACTGGCCCCCTGATTGACAGGTGGGGGTGGCTGGCCCCCTGATTGACAGGTGGGGGTGACTGGCCCCCTCATTGACCGGTGGGGGTGACTGGCCCCCTGATTGACCAGTGGGGGTGGCTGGACCCCTGATTGACCGGTGGGGGTGACTGGCCCCCTGATTGACCGGTGAGGGTGACGACCCCTGATTGACCGGTGGGGGTGACTGGCCCCCTGATTGACCGGTGGGGGTGACTGGCCCCCTGATTGACCGGTGAGGGTGACGACCCCTGATTGACCGGTGGGGGTGACTGGCCCCCTGATTGACCGGTGGGGGTGGCTGGCACACGATGAGGCACGGTCATCCCAGCCGACTAAGGCCCTCCCATCACCGGGCAATGCTAGAGCCAGTTGAACATCACCTGCAGGGCTGCCAGCCACAGCACAGTTCTGGATTCAGTATCAGTCCTTGGAGCCCATCTGCAGTAGAACAATGCCTTGTTAAACACCATGTTAAATTCAAACTTTTACCTTGCCTAAAAATATTTTCCAGATTATGTAACGGTAAATTGCATTGATCGAGACTAAATGGAGGACAACTAGCCTGAGGATGCCCTGCGATGGTTTGGTGAGCTATCCAATGTCTGCTGGGATAGGCTCCATTATCTCCACGACCCTGAGCAGGAGTAAGCGCTTTAGAAAATGGATGGATGGATGCATGGATGGCTTGAGGATGGTCTAGCCTGATCTTGACCAGTGGCTTGAGTGTCCTTACTCATATTCGAAGGTTCCAGGATAGATTCACGGCTGAATCCCCATCGATTGTCTGTTTGGATTTGTTCCGGTGCATTTTATTCTGACGCACCCGCTTTGGCTAGTCCGTGTATCATAAGATTTGTATCCGTAATATTGAATTAAAACTGTGCCTGCAGGGAGTGTTCTTTTTCAAATTAAAACCAGGGTTATCTAACACTACTTGGACACAAAATAGGAGGTTTACACTCTAAACTACACATTCTCACTCCCAACTCGTCAACATATGTACGCTTAGTCAGGCTAGATCTGTGAGAAAAGACCTGGGAAACCATCATAAGGTCATTTATACATATTTAATAAGCATGTATATTATGTTATATATATATATATATATATATATATATAATATATATGTATATGTTACAACAATTTCAATTTTCATACATTTGCCCTAGGTTTTCCTCTAAAGGGAAAACTTAACCTTTAAAGGAACACGTTCTCACTTCCAACTCGTCAACATATGGACGCTTAGTCAGGACCCCTTGTCGTCACATTTCAACGCACTGGGTACCCCTATAGCATAATTTTTCTACGTGCAGGGTAGTCCGATAGACTTTCATGGAAGGTTGATGCTAGATTGGATAGCCTGGAGGGACCTGCGCGGGACCCTGAGACGCTATCTTAACAGTTCGGGCATGAGCCCGAGTTACGTGAACTCCTGTGAGGTTATGTTTAGGGGTTTGGAAAAGGTTGATGCTAGATTAACAACCAATCACAGCAGAGCGTCCCTCCCAGGTTCCCGCCCAGGTCCCTCCGGGCTATCCAATCTAGCATCAACCTTCCATGAAACTCTATCGGACTACCCTGCACGTAGAAAAATGACGCTATAGGGGTACCCTGTGCGTTGAAAAGTGACGACAAAGGGTCCTGACCAAGCGTCCATATGTTAACGTGTTGGAAGTGAGAACGTGTTCCTTTAAAGGTTAAGTTTTGTTCCCTTTAGAGGAAAACCTAGGGCAAATGTATGAAAATGGAAATTGTTGTAACATATACATATATATATATAACATAATATACATGCTTATTAAATATGTATAAATGACCTTATGATGGTTTCCCAGGTCTGTTCCCTCACAGATCTAGCCCTGGTGCCAGTAAACGGACCCTGTCCGGCATATGGATTGTGATTATTGGGAGGTCTCCCCTTCCCCAGGATGCGCGCCACTGTCTACACACTCAGCTTCTCGGTTTCCAAACTTCCGTGCCAAACGTATCGTATCCCGCCCAAGCACAGAGTTTGTTCGCGCAGGACAAAGAGCACAGTGTCCTTTGGCACTGTGTGGAAACAGCCTTTCTACGCATAATCCTTCACTCTTTATAGCCTTGCTTCTGTACGCATGTTTTCATATTGTCTGTGCTGTGTACGCTGAACTCTTAGGGCCTGATTTACTAAGAACTAATAACACAACCATTCATTGGTGCAAAACAAGTACAATGACCAATCATCGGTCATGTTATTGGTTTTGTGTGTGCTAAAATGTTTTGCACACGCTAAAGGTCTTAGTAAATCAAGCCCATAGTGTGTGAGTACTGTGCTGTGTGCATTCTACTATTTCTGTGCAAGTACTAAACTGTATGTTATAAGCATAATGTGTGAGTACTGTGCTATATGTTATACTCTTAGGGGTCGATTTCCTAAGATTCCAAATAACGGGTGTTATTTTGTGGGCGCAGCAAAAGTATTTGCACGCGTTATCATTTCACACTTTGCGGGTGATCAATTAAGAATCAGTACGTAATGTAAATTACCGCAAACAGCCGGAGAGATGAGAGATTAAATGAGAGATTTTGTGTTTGGAATGGTTAAACTGTAAGAAACTCGTAAGAAAGCGGTGAAAAGACTGGCAGCAAGGTTGCCAGTTGAAAACCATGTAATTAACTACCTTTGTTATTCATTGTTCGTTATAATATATTGTATTGCTTGTTTGATAAAAATTTTATTCTTACGTTTTATTCTTACTGTTCATGATGTATGCATTCACGATTTCTCTTTTTGCGTGTTTTCAGCATTAGCTAGAATGGGCCAGGTAATTAGCTCCCATTGTTATGCAATCATTCAGAACGTTCAGTTATGGATATTCAAAACACAAAACATACGTGTCTTGCTACACTGACAGCTGTCATCTTATCGATTGTTTGTCTTTTAATACCTGCTTTACATTTGTACAAAAAAGCACATGAAAATATCCTTCCCAATCTTTCTTTCGGGCTCAGTAAATCACTTTACACATGCTAAAGTAATCTATTTGCATGACCTCCTCCCCCTAAATAAGGTAGGGACACCCATTTTTGCATATTCATTCAGGCTAACCCGCAAAAAGCGGAAAATCCATATATCTTTCCATTTTAACACACTCAGTCCTTTTTGCACCTTGTTAGTTGATCACCTCAGATGATTTTTTGCAGGTGGTAACAGTTTTACACCTGATTTTGTACGCGAAAACCATTAGTAAATCAACCCCTTAGTGTGTAAGTACTGTGCTGTATGCTTTACTCTTACTGTGCTGTGTATTATACTCTGAGTGTGTGACTACTGTGCTGTGTGTTATACTCTGAGTGTGTGACTACTGTGCTGTGTGTTATACTCTCAGTGTGTGACTACTGTGCTGTGTGTTATACTCTCAGTGTGTGACTACTGTGCTGTGTGTTATACTCTCAGTGTGTGACTACTGTGCTATGTGTTATACTCTCAGTGTGTGACTACTGTGCTGTGTGTTATACTCTCAGTGTGTGACTACTGTGCTGTGTGTTATACTCTGAGTGTGTGACTACTGTGCTGTGTGTTATACTCTGAGTGTGTGACTACTGTGCTGTGTGTTATACTCTGAGTGTGTGACTACTGTGCTGTGTGCTATACTCTGAGTGTGTGACTACTGTGCTGTGTGTTATACTCTGAGTGTGTGACTACTGTGCTGTGTGTTATACTCTCAGTGTGTGACTACTGTGCTGTGTGTTATACTCTCAGTGTGTGACTACTGTGCTGTGTGCTATACTCTGAGTGTGTGACTACTGTGCTGTGTGTTATACTCTGAGTGTGTGACTACTGTGCTGTGTGTTATACTCTCAGTGTGTGACTACTGTGCTGTGTAGGTTTCACAAACATCCAGTTTTTGGTGACCAGCAGGTTATGGGTTCCAAACTGGAGTGCAGTATGGTGGTGGGTTTCGTAGAAAGAGCACTCACCGTGTCGAGAGCCTTGCAGGGCAAGCACCTGGACCGCAGGGTCTCGTAGAGGCAGTAGCGGCCCTTCTCGCAGTCCTCGTCAATTATGCACTCCTGCAGGGGGAGGACACAGCACGGTCACGGTGGGGGGTGGGGGGCTGGCGGAGCATCGCACACAGAGCGAGCTGTCTATGCACTTCCTGTTCCAAGGGCACCTCCCAGCCTTCTCAGTTACACCGCAGTCAAACAAAGCACACAGCTTCAATCATTAGCCTGAGGCACAGAACACTGTGGGACGGCCTCATCACAAGGATCCACACCAGCAGCTGCTCACTTATTTATACAGAGGGACTAACGGAACCCTCAGGACACGACACGTAACACACAGCCATGACATCCGCGACGACAACTTCCATTTCGTCGGCTTTACAATCTACCGACACGTGTGAACGTGTGTGGGGAAAGTAAGAGGCCAATGTACTGTCCCAAGACTGAGGAGCAAACCATTTAACCGCATCACTTGACAATTTTGTGTGAGTACACAGTAAAACCGCATTAAATCAGCTCTAAAAGAGTTCACATTCAATTAAATTCCATTTTATCACTATAGTGCTTTTTACAGAGAGACTGTCTCAGACACTTTATAGGAAAGCAAGAGATAAATATGAGTCCAGTAGGGACCGAACATGTGTGTGTGTGTGTGTGTGTGTGTGTGCATGTGTGTGGTATTCTTATTAGTGTTGAAGGTACTCAGAGGATGGCGATACCTGAGCAGCACAAACTATACTCCCCAATGCACTTCAGAGCACAAAGAAATGATTGGCAAGGAGAAATACTGTATTTGGGTCAGAATTTTCAGTCGTTTTCAGTTGCTTTATGAGAGCTCAGTCAGGAACTCTATCACTCTAGAGTGATTTGGTTAGTAAAGGAGCTTGTTAAGAGCGCGCCTATGGCCCTATAGCCTAGACATTGCTGGCTCAAGCCTGGAGAGAGACATTGGCTGACAATGACTGGGAGTCCATAGTCTCAGGAACCCTGCAAGAGGTTTAATTCGTCTAAGGCTGCATAGCTACTCCAAACAACTTGACAAACACCCACAAGCTACAAGTTGCCATCGCTGAAAGACGTGTGCTGCCCCAACGGACGCTAGCTCTCCTATGGCACAGTGTAGCCTGTGGTGTGGAATCAGCCGGCTTGTGGGTAAGTGCAATGAAGAAGAGCTTGTGCTTCTTCACCAGTGCTCTTCTTCATGGAGGGCGACTGGAGAGGCAAAATTGGCGATTCAATATTTGGGAGAAAAATTGTTCCAAAATAATAATAATAATAATAATAATAATAATAATAGTAATAATTGATTCTGGAATTGTGTCTGAACTCTTGTGTCAGGTCCAAAAATGCTTGTTCCTCCAGTTAGGCATCTGAGCTAGAACGCCCAGTAGGGGCGGCGTTGTAGTGTCGGTTGCCCCCCCCCCCCGGTGGGACAGGGCCAGTTTTTGGGGCACAAACACCTGGGGAGGACAACGGTCTGGCGCTCCCGCAGCAGGCTGTGCAGCCAACGTTTTCACAAGTCTGCTTCCAGGATCCGCTCTCTCTCCACGTCTCCCGGCGACTGGAAAAACGTGTCTTTGTTCCAGCAGCCGCGAGATCCCTCACGGCTACGCCGGCCGTCGAGCGCATCAGTGGTCGCCTCATCTCGTCTGAACCAGAGCGTTACCATTTGTTGTTGATGAAAAGGGGGAACTCTGGGAAGGGCTCATGAAAGTGCTTAGCATGCGTTTGCGTACGCATCTTAACCCTTTGTTCCTGTGCTCAGTAAGACAGCATATACCAAAGTACGTAACTCTGCAAGATTAATCTTGAATGTTTCCATCTTGGGAGGAAAGTACTGCCATAAGGAGGAATTCAGCTTCGACTCAAGTCAGGATTCAATTTGTTAAATTGAGGCTGGGAGCAATAAACTTCAGCCTTCAGCAATAAAGCGTCGTTCAAGGCGTTAAATGCTTTTGATGCTGTTCCTCAGCTCAGCCATGTGAGTTATTAATTATGCTTTAGTACAACATAAGCCAGATGTTGCTCTGCGGTTTGGTGTGTTTTCGCTTGGTGCGGAAACTCCAGTAACTCGCAGAACGGAGCATCCACCCAGACTGCCCAAATCCCCCAGCAACACGTAAACTGGGAGAATTCCCTCCGCTCCCCAACTCCCGTCTAGACTGGTGGCATCAGCTTATTTGCCAACGAGTCACTGGTTAACCCCCACACTCCTGGTTACTGTATCCTGTTCAAGTGCCTCAAGGGTGCAAAAACAAGTGTACTCTCTCTCAAAATGGCACACTAAAAAAGTGGAAGGGGTTTGGGTTGAGTAGCAGCATCAAAGTAAAACTCCAATTCCTCCCGACAGGGGCAACTTCACTGAGGTTTCACAGAAGTAGAAACCACAGAGCAGAAATTCTGAGCTCACTTTCACCCCATGGAAAAATGAGACCAACGGCCACAATCCCATGCAATTGCCAAACTTTACTACAAATGTATAATAAGTCTAAGCTTTACCCAGTTATTTATCCATTGATTTTTCCATTTCTTTAAGCAGAACTCAAAGGGGGGGGGGGGGGGGGGGGGCGGGGTGCGGGTGGTTGAACTCAAAATGCAGAGTTGGTAAACCTTTTGAATATCTTGCTTCAAAATGGCTTTTTACAGAGAAACACCAGTGTACAGACACACCAGCGTACAGAGACACCAGTGTACAGACACACCAGCGTACAGAGACACCAGCGTACAGAGACACCAGTGTACAGACACACCAGCGTACAGAGACACCATCGTACAGAGACACCAGTGTACAGACACACCAGCGTACAGAGAGACACCAGTGTACAGACACACCAGCGTACAGAGACACCAGTGTACAGACACACCGGTGTACAGAGAGACACCAGCGTACAGAGACACCAGTGTACAGACACACCGGTGTACAGAGAGACACCAGTGTACAGACACACCAGTGTACAGAGAGACACCAGCGTACAGAGACACCAGTGTACAGACACACCAGTGTACAGAGAGACACCAGCGTACAGAGACACCAGTGTACAGACACACCGGTGTACAGAGACACCAGTGTACAGACACACCGGTGTACAGAGCAGTGTACAGACACACCAGTGCACAGAGACACCAGTGTACAGAAACTCCAGTGTACAGAGACACCAGTGTACAGAAACCGGGGCTATCTATTAATTTACTGTAGCCTTTTATCTGTTTTTATCTTATTTCTTTTAAATGTTCTTATTTTAATTCTTCCCTCTTTTAATATATTTATGAGCACATTGAAATCTATAAATAAAGCCGCCTTGCCTTGCCTTTTTGTAATTCGCTTTTTAAAAGGCTGAGAGATTGCTGTCGTCTGGCCCCAAGGTCTCCCAAGGAGTGTTGACTATTCTAGGTGTCCAGAGGTGTGGTGTTAATGGTCGTTGATTTGCATTAATGTATTCGCATTGGACAGAATACTCCCATTTCAAACACAGCAACAACCATTTAAACCAACTCCTGGATAATGAGATCTGCCAGCAGCCCGTCAAGAAGGCCGACTTTTGATCCAGGCAGCCAGCAATTCAGCCATTTTTAAATGCAAATAACAAAATTAGAAATTACAGCATTGGTGATATGAGAGATATTATTAATTTATAATTTTCAACATTTTTAGTTCATGAATGTTTTTTTGTCTAGTGGTCGTTCCCTTTGCTATGTGAAAGGGACAGCCCCGAGAGCTAGACTAAGCAGGTTTACAGCATCTTGCATCTCGCATAAAAGCCGATGGTGAGACCTGTCTTGTTCATGACATCTGTGTATTTCATCAGAAGCACCAGCACGGTAGCAGGAAATCAGCAATGACGTTAAAGGGAAACGGCAGAGAGCCGCGTCGTCCCGTAACGACTGCAGGCTCCTAGATGATTTCACCGGCCACTTTCCGTTCGCCCTATCCAGGTGTCTCAAACGACAGCGCTGTGCAATTTCAACACCCGTGGCCATCATAAAACACCTTACGCCTACTCTGTTGCTGTCTGAAGGGCAATAACCAAAAAGTAGGCCCGCCGTGTTTATGGCTTTGTTTTACAACACAAAATATAGATCCCGTCGTTTAATACGGTTAAACTCATTCTAGGACAGATTCATAAATGGCAGCATAGTTAGTGCTACAGTTGCTTTCAGTCATATTGCTTTTTTTAGTTCATGAATGTTGCTTTTCAGTAATATTCTCCAGTGCTTAAAGGTTGTATCAGCGATTTTGGGTGGAAACATAAATGATCACATTCATCTGATTTTTCCTCACGATCCGCTAGCTGCCCGCCCCATAAGCAGGCCGTCAAAAAACCGCGTCTCTGTAGGCAGCCTATGCTCCGAGATCGTACACAAAAACAATGGTACTACCAACTACTCAAAACCAAAATAAACAGTATTCCAACCAATCACAATGATCTGCACAAACGTGACGTCACTTCTGAAGCGAAATCCCAAACAAACATACTTATGAATAATTATGTTATGTTTTAAAAAATAGTGTTCAAGCATCCAGAATTATAACCACGTTAATAACGTTTGTAAGAAACCAAACCGTTTGTAAATCCGTCAAGATTTCAGCGAGATAAGAGTATTAGCGTTTGTGCAGATCATTGTGATTGGTTGGAATACTGTTTATTTTGGTTTTGAGTGGTTGGTAGTACCATTTGTTTTTGTGTACGATCTCGGAGCATAGGCTGCCTACAGAGACGCGGTTTTTTGACGGCCTGCTTATGGGGCGGGCAGCTAGCGGATCGTGAGGAAAAATCAGATGAATGTGATCATTTATGTTTCCACCCAAAATCGCTGATACAACCTTTAAGATACTGTCACATGACCCTGCCCATGTTTACACAGGCTGTGTAATATGACCTTTAAGAAACAGGAACTCAAATGGGAAACTGGGACGACGGGACACATCTCCTTAGATACTATAAGCAATTTCCTGGTTTGCCGCGTTCCCAGTGCACGCAGAGAACACCAATGAATAAAGCATGAGCGCGGGCACTGTGGGAGTAAACCCCCACACATATGCGGCAAATTAAGACGTTGCAGGTGCCCGATGTGTTCAAAAGAGTATTTTTAATCAAATAAAAACAGGCAGTCTCCGGAAGGCCGATAGGCTACTTTGAGTCCGTACCGGATCCTTTTGAAGATGGCGTGCATGACTCATGGGGACAGGGAAAGAACCGAACCTTCTGTTCTGTCGAGAACAACAGAACCCTCAACTGTCCGCCTGCTTTGCGCGAACCGGCGGACAGCAGTTAACAAAATGAACCAATTGCTCGTTTTTCAAAGACTGCTGGCCGTTGAACGTTTGCTCAAAGTTTGCGATTGCACACTTCTAACAGTGTTGGGGAGCCGAAGGCAAGTCAAGTTGTAGGCCAACCCATTTGCGACTCAATCTAAGCTAGCCTGCTTCTTACACATGTGCTGCGGTTGTGGAGGGCACGAGTGATTTATCGCGGGGGCAAGAGGGGGGGTTCTTCTCTTCATCAGCACACCCGCCAAGAGGCTGTGACTCATACACCTCAGGCCACACTGTTTGGCTGGGCTACTGGGGTAGTCGTGTGCTAAACTGAAGGCAAACAGAAATCCATTTGCCTGTAGTTTAAGAGAAACAAACATCCGTTTCCGGGGTGTAAGTTGCCATGGTAATATTATCAGCAGCATTATAATAATAATAATAATAATAATAATAATAATAACAACACAAATAATTATTGTTGTTATAATTGGCAAATAATAATAATAACAATAATAAAATATTACCATTATTATTATTAGTAGTAGTAGTAGTAGTAATAGCAGCAGCAGTACTATTAGGCCTATTATTGATCACTTGCTGATTAAGGCACTGATGCCGATCTGTTTCACCTCCTCTCCCTCTCTCTGTACAGATAAGGCTTTTCAGGCCCTCAACCATGATTATAAGCTCTGACATATTTATTCAAAAGACAATATATCCATCCAGAGACATTCAATAATTAAGTGTGCCGCTGCAGTTGCACGAGCCGGCCGTACAGCAGCCTCATCACGTTAGCGATTTTGGCGGTCAGGCATTCTGAATGGACCACCTGCAGCTCTTTCTTAATCAAGGTGTTTATCTTCTCCTGTCTGTCTGGGAGGAAAAAATCTGCTGTTTGGCTGTTTGGGAAGATGGCATTAGCCTGGCTAAGATTATACGCAAACTCTATATACTAACAGGGCCAAATCTTTTATCACAATTTTTGTCCATTATAAAATGTGGTTGCTAAGGTTATAAAATAAAATTTCAAAGCGGCGGAGAGAAAAATTCTGACCCCTGGCATAATAGCAACAACCAACCAAAAGAGCCGAAGCATCAAAGGCTCACTATTAGATGTTGAAGCCATGAAAAAACCTCTTCATGGGGACCTTTGTTTTTAGCTCAATCGGCTAACTGTAGCTCTTATTGTATGGAGTGACTAACTAAATGTAAATGTCTCATAACTCAACAGCTAATAAAGTCGGTTAAAAGCCACGTGTCTCAACCACAATGTTGTACTGATAAAGAATGTTTACAAGGTTATTTCCAGAACATTAACAATATATGCGTGCATTTACACAGATAGTGAATGAATAAATGGAAGCACTAAAGAATATTCAACAGTGAAGAGTTCTGGTGGTTCCATAATGGTGTGGTAGATGACATAAAATACACACACATCCAAAAACTCAGACAGGTGACGATCAGAACAGTAGACTGAAAAGGCAGAGTACGCACACTGTATGCTCCCCAGTGCCATTCATTTATCACTAGGCTCGAAACATTACTTACTTTTTGGTGTTAATAAATGAATGGCACTGGGGAGCATACAGTGTGCGGACACTTCCTTTTATTCCATAATAGTGTGGGGCACATTTTCCTACCATGGTTTAGGTGAACTCATACCCTTAGAATGTCTAAGTAAGGAGTGTCCAATCTTATCCGAAAAGGGTGTGTGTGGAGGTTTTTGTTTTAGCCCAGCAATAAATAAGACACCTGATTCTACTTATCAAAGGCTTTATTGAAGACCATTATTAGTTAATTAGCTGAGTGAGTCCACACTGTGCACTTCATGGTACTTCATTCAATGTTAAAGTATTTATTTTCTGCAGGCAGTGGTGACTTACAAGATGTCCCTGTCAACAGAGCATGAGTAGTCGCCCTATAGTTTGAGGAGCATGACACTGGCTATGTCTAAATGTCATGGCTTTCTCAGTCACCAGACCTGAATATACACTGCCTGGCCAAAAAAAAGGTCGCACACTCTAATATTTTGTTGGACCGCCTTTAGCTTTGATTACAGCGCGCATTCGTTGTGGCATTGTTTCAACAACCTTATGCAACGTCACAACATTTATTTCCGTCCAGAGTTGCATTCATTTTTGGTCGAGATCTTGTATTAACGACGGGAGAGTCGGACCACTCCATAAAGTCTTCTTCAGCACATCCCAAAGACTTTCAATGGGGTTAAGGTCAGGATTCTGGCGGCCAATTCATGTGTGAAAATGATTCCTCATGCTCCCTGAACCACTCTTTCACAATTTGAGCCCGATGAATCTTGGCATTGTCGTCCTGGAATATGCCCATTGATGGGATAACCTGGTCATTCAGTACATTCAGGTACTCAGCTGACTTCACTTTATTGCTGCATAACGTTGCTGAGCCTAGACCTGACCAATTGAAGCAACCCCAGATCATAACACTGCCTCCAGAGGCTTGTACAGTGGGCACTATGCATGACGGGTGCACCAGCGACTTTTTTTTTTTTGGCCAGGCAGTGTAGTTGAGCGTTTATGGGATGTTCTGTAACGATTCCCCAGACAGTTTTTTCCAGCTCCACAAACTAAGGGGTCGATTGACTAAAGGTTTGCGTGTACAAAATCACATGAAAAACTGTTACCATCTACAAAAACTCGTCCAAGGTGATCAACTAACAAGGTGCAAAGAGGACTGCATGATTTGTCTTTTTTTCGGGTTGGCCTGAATTAATATGCAAAATTGAATGTCCCTTAGTTATTTCGCGAGTTTGGGAAAAGTAATTAGCATGTGCATTTTAGTACGAGTGGGAAGCAGGTATTAAAAGACGTGCAATCGATAAGATGATTGCTGTCATTGTAGCTAGACATGTACGTTGTGTTTGTAATATCCATAACTGAACGTTCTGAATGATTGCGTAACAATGGGAGCTAATTCACTGGCCCATTCTAGCTAACGCTCAAAATACACAAAAAGAGAAATTGTGGATACATACAACATGAACCGTACGAATAAATACATTTTGTTACGCGTTACATAATACAAGAGTAACTAGTATTTGAATCAAACAAGAAATACAATGTCTATTATAACAAACAGTGAATAACAAAGAAAATAAAAACTTTTATCAAAATAAAACCCATCATCAGATGGAAATGTGATTTTATGTGACACTCACACTAACGATGCGAGTAGTATAGTATAAGTAGCTATATTTACGATCATTTCAGTCCTGACAGACATCTTTCTCCTGGCAGAAACTAAGAGACATCCACTGAAACCGTTTGTAGTAAACCACCAGCTTCTTTAATGTAACAGTAGCCTATGCATAACCATTCCAATCACGCAAAATATTTGCAGCTAGAGTCATAACATAATGCCTCTTTGTTGATCACCCGCAAAGAGTGAAATGATAACATGTGCAAATACTTTGGTTGCACACGCAAAATAACACCCCTTATTAAGTGACTCTGGGCTCTAATTTCCGGCTGGCGCATGGCGGGTGTGCGAGCCAGCGTATTGGCGAAGTGACATTTTCGGCATGTATTTTCACGCCCCTGAGCCCGTTTGACTCGCCGTGCGCCGGAAGTGGGAGGAGAGTCGCTGGTGGAGGTGTGTCAGTCCAGAGCGAGCAGCAAACTGGGGGCTCTATTTCCCGGCCGGTGGCGAGCCATCACTGTCGAGGTAGCAATTTCGTCACGGATTTGTACGCGTCTGAGCTAATTTGGTAATCTGGGGACTCGCCGTGCGCTGAAGTGGGAGGGAAGCCGCTGCTGGGGGGAGTGTGTCCGTCAAGAGGGAGCAGCTCAGTTCAATTTTACTGCAGCGGAATGCTATTTTGGGCTAAATTACACTGCGATTCGCGCTTGCGCTGCCCGACAGGTGAGACCATGTTAACGGCACAAATCGCACCGCAGCGTACAGCAAGGTGCTAATTTCGGAGCTTTCCCCGCAATGCGTGCATGATCATAACCTATTCAAAAGCCAATCAACTGTTTTCGTGGATAATATGCGGTCCAATTTCACTTTGAAATAAATCCCCCAAGCAGGAAAAAAATATATTTGCATTTATATATATTAATATATAATTTGCATTTATTGCTCATTGTCTTTTTTATAATGTTAATTATTGCATTTATTTCTGTTTTTAATTGTTTATGGCTGTTATTATACTGCACTGTGTTCGCAGGGATACTGTATTCTTTCTTACACCTGTCTGTAATGAGAATAATGACAAAATGGGTGCATGCATTCACCCTTATTGCACGTATAACGATAAAACTCAATTATATTCAATTAAATCAATGCAAAAGAGATAGCCGATCGTCTTCCGATGCAGACTCCTAAAGGCGACAAAAGTCGCAAATAAATGTGTCGAGGAAATGGGATATGTTGCATTGGAAATAGATAAATGATTAAACACATGCTTAGGAACCAGAAAATAGGAAAAGAGAAGAGTTGAAAAATAAAAAAGAGCCAGTAAATTATAAATGGGAGAGTAAAATAAATTATTTTAAAATGTATTTTATTGACTGATTGGAGGCTAAGGAAATGATTAAAAGCTTTTTATTTTTCACAGTCCAGATAACCTATTAGTGACCTTTATCGCCTTTACGGCAAAGCCCCACAGAAAGCGGTTAAATCGCATGTCATTGCTCTCACCTCCCACAATCTTTAATCTGATTGGTTATTGCGCCACGTTCCCTGTCTCGTCTGGACGCCTCCCATCGCAAGCAATCCCAACATGCTTTGCAGACACGAGGAATCGCCTCTCATTGAAAATGAATGGAGGCGGTGTAATCGCACGAGAAATCCGCTCCACACCGCTTTCTGCGGGGCTTTGCCGTTAAGGTAGGTTCTCACCAAATCCGGCGAGGTGCATCGGTTGGAGGCATTTTATATAAAAGGTACAAGATAGGCTCATATTACAAACTACTCTTTATTCATTTTGTTAATTCTATCTTCATTCATAATCTACACTTTGTAACAATCGTCACATGTTAACTTATTGATATTCTCAATAAAAAAAATTAATTAAAAATTATAATATTATGAACTACTTCCTCACTAGTTTGGAAAGAGTTTTGCGGGATTTCTTTCGCACACTGCTTGCAAAGTGAGGGGACAGGGCACATAGTAGACAGGGGACTGAGTGGACAGAGGACAGTAGACAGGAGTCGTATTCGGACACAGCCCTGGTGATGCGGGATAGCCCGACGTGGTCAAAACGAGTCCAATGCACACGGCTCTTAAAAGGACTGAAAATAGGTCATTTCATTAGCTATGGTGCAGCTGAAGCACACTCACTGATAAATATTCAGCATAACCCAGCCCATTTTCAACCTGCGCAGCGTGCTGAGCTCCTCGCCCTGAAAATAGCGAAATTCAGTAGCCACGCCCAGTGCGCCATACGCTACGCCATTGACTATGACGGCTCGCCGCACGCCATGCGCTTCCTGGAAAATAGAGCCCTTTACATCGGTGTTTACATTTTTCTGTTCAGCTAGATATTTGGTGCACATGTAGTATGTTCTTTCCCTCATCACTTGAATTAGTATTTTTTAATGTGTATTTTTCTTAACTTTCATCTCACACAATGATAATGAAACTGAGCTGCACAACATCCTTGTGGTTCAGCACGCCCACAGTTTCCTGTAGATCATAGCAGACAGAACGGCACTCACATGCTGGACATCATCCTCTTGGCTGCGGGACTGGATCACGGTTCTAGAGAAGTGGGTCTCTCCTGTTCTGTTGTCAGTTACCTGAAAGGCAGGAAGAGTTTTAGTAAGATACATGAAAAGGAAGCCAAAGTCTTTAAGTACGGTTAATCCCATAGCCCTGGGGGCCAAAGAGCGCGTACGGATTTTGCCAAACGTAAAACACTTAGGGCTTGATTTACTAAGACCTTTAGCAAAATCAATAAAATAACCAATTATTGGCCACGGTATTTGTTTTGCACCAATCATTGGTTGTGTTATTAGTTTTGCGTGTGCTAAAATGTTTTGCACACGCTAAACATCTTAGTAAATCAGGCCCTTAATGTGCTCACTGGGTCGATTATCTGTAACACTCTGCTCTATGTGTCCCTGTAGACTTGCCTTGTTAAGGAGTTATTCCATGTCCCCACACCCTGCAGAACCATCTCCGTATGTGCATTTATGAATGCTGTTCCTCCATCAAGAAGGATTTCAATATGCTCTGTAAGGTGGTTACAAACTGAATTTAGTGAAACGGCATGTATGCAATGTGATACTTTAGGAATGACAGAGCATTGGGCCATCGGGCCTGCAGTCGGTGTATACATGTGCTTCTGCACGGCCACATTTCTTTTTTTGTGCCAGGCTGTACCCTGGGTCCTAGCTGACCGCTCTGGCAAAGCATCAACTGAAAGCAAAGCACTGGAAAGCCAGACATCATTTGATACCAGTGGTAGAATGCCTGTGCAGTAGGCGGCGTACTGTATCTCTCTCCCAATTCAGTCCAATTAAATTCAGTCTGCTTCGGTGGTTTGTAATGCGTTTTCTAAAAACAGTGCCAAAGCTTTGTTTACCGAATAAGGAATGAACGCCTTATTTTTAAGTTTACAGTTAAATCAATGAGCATACACTCAAGGTCAACATTGTAGTTATAAGAATGAGTATTGCAATTGTATTTTGATGGACAGTGTATGGTGTTAGATTATTCAATCTGTTTTAATGTATTTTATGTTTTATTAATTTGTAACATTGGTACGGCTGTTTTTTATCATCTCGGCCCCTCAGGCTGTAACAGGATGAGATCTGCAGAATCACCACCGGGGAGGGGGAAGAGGTTGCTGGAATTTTGTAGCTGCATCCTTGCATTTTTTCAGTGTTTTCCATCAAAAACAAACTTGCTTTTAATTTGCGAACAAATATGAAGGCTCTTTCTCTATCCCCCCCTCTCTCTCTCCCTCAACACACACACACACACATACACACACTGCATGAATAATACATAATGGCTCATAGCTGTGTTGTCCAGCAGTACAATGTGGTACCTTGTTGATCTTCTCTACTGTGTGGAGGGATTGGTTTCCCACCATCCTCTCTGTGCTGCTCTCCTCTTGGTAATTGGGAGGAAGGTCATGTACATACAGGATCGATCGGGCGCTCTCATTGTCCATCTATAAAAAGAGGATTCATAAATAAGTCTCCAGTAGCCGCGGCTCAGAAATCAATAAAGCTGCGAGGGTCGTCTTTCAATTGCCGTACAGGGCGGTGATAATAATTGCAGTCGCACATACTCAGAGCTCAGATAATCTGAAACTTCAGTTAAACACATCCACATACATAAGCTACTATCAAAGTTGAAGTTCATGGTATTGTTATCTGGAAACGCACATAATTTAGATTGTACATGGGAACACGAGATTTTCATTCATTCAAATCTTTATATGAAAAATAAAATAGTCAATCAGTCAAATAAAATTTAATAGAACTGTATGCTTATTATGCATTATATATTATGTTTACTTAGGCTATTCCGAACAGTTTTAATGAATTACTAGATTTAAATACACCTTTTGTAAGCAAACAAATAACCATTTGAGTCGGCTATAGGCTACAATGTATATGCACGACTAATAATCTTAGTATGCATGGGTGCATTTAAAAATTAAGTTAGCATGACATTCTGTGTAAAAGTTACAGATATCACAGTATTCTGTAAACCCGACACAGGATAAAAAATATGCACTGTTTTGTAGTCGGTGCAGTGAAGAAAACCCTCCTTGGTACGACAGTATTTATAGGCTACCTGGTACACCGCCTCCTCCAGTTTATGCTGCGTGTCTTCCATTAGCTTTTCCACCTCTCTGAACATATCGTTCAGTGTCGCGTGTCCCTGAGCCAAATTAGCCTCCAGGGTCTGGGTGATGTCCGTATCCACCACGGATGTTGTCGCTTGCGTTGGAAAGCCGTAGACCACCATCGCCAGGGATAAAATCAGCGCAACAAGCCGCACCATACTTGCTGCAGAAGGAGGCATCCTCGTACGATCCAGTCTCACAGGACACTGTCCTTATGAAGTAGGCTATGCTGTTAATCTGGAGCACTGGCAAGAGAAACCCTGAAAGACGATGGTTTTTTAACTCACCGGCCCCCTTTTCAAGTCATCATAATTAAAGTGACAGAGGCTACATTGTCTAAGATCTACATTCAAAGCAGAGAAGTAGAAGTCAAAGTTTACATTTAGAACTACAAATACATTATTTGTAAACCATTACCTTCCGCCACGTGCCTTTTGCTGTAGAGGGGACGGATTTTGTGTTCTCCGTTAGCTACCTGCGTTGCTTCCTTCTGAGTATTCCCATTTACTTACTCCTTACAGAACTAGACAATGAATCATTCTGCCAATGAAACTGGGTGGCACACTGCAGTGGGCCGGCTGTCTGACTCTCTGATGTAATGCTGGAACGTCTGCGCAGTATCTTGCAGACCTCCGGCAACTTTTTAACCCACCTTTAAAATTTTTGTCTTATCATTGGGAAATTAGTGTTTTTTTCTCGAAAAAAAACATAGCCTATTAAAACGAGTTCAATCTAGGCTATTTTATTCACTTAAACATTGACTTTTAGAAATTCCACTCTTAAAAGGACTGGGTTTAAAATAACCCAAATTGGGTTATTTCTGTAACCCAGCACTGAGTAAATATTGAACAGAACACATGCTGGGTTATTTAACCCAACCATGTTGGGTTACACGAATAACCCAATCAGTTGGGTTATAAAAACAACCTCCCCGTTGGGTTGTTGTGAACCAATGCTGGGTTATTTATTCACAAATAACCCAAATACAGGGGGTTATTCAAGTTAACCCATCCTTGGGTTATTTAGAAACAAGTGCTAGGTCATATGGGTATAAATAACCCAGTGCAGTGGGTTATTAAATGACAACCCACCATTTGGTTATTTGAAACCAATTATGGGCTATTCATGTTGGGTTATTTCTAATAAATGTTTATAACTAATATTAGCATTTGTTATTGCTAACTTTACAGGATACCAATTGCTTAAGACAATACAAATACAATATTAAGAGTTAAAAAATAATTCATGAAACAAATTCTAGGTAAAACAAAGCTTTAATGTTTCATGCTTTCATAATGCAGAAAAGTAGGCTATTACTTTTAGCAGTTAAAAATACTAATTTTGTAAAATTTCACAGATCAATGTAAATAAAAAACTGATTAACATTCTTATTGATTCCCTATAAGGGAAAAATTAACTTGACCTAAAAATATACCTTGCAATCTGCCTGTACACAGCTTATAATGGCAATGTTTCAACTGGTACACTAACAAGAATAATAATGAAAACACACTGTGGAAGTCAATTATTTAATTAATCTGTAGCAAAAATTCCACGTCTCAAAAAACAAATCGCAGGGGTTTCATTCGTGGGGAGATTGTAAATTACCTGTTGACTAAAACACCAAGTGGGGGTACGTGTCATGGTTTTGACCCTGTTTGCCTATGCGGTCGTTCTCCTTGGTGGCCACGCGAGGGCGCTGCCCATTTGGTGGATGCTTGCTCCGCCCTGCTGAGTATTCGGAGCTTCGGTTAAGCGTTTACACCTGTTGCGTGGTCACCAGAGGTATATAAGCCTATCGTTTCCTTTATTCGGGGCTTCGACATTGATTGTTTATTGTTTTGTACTGTGGTGTATTGTTGGTTGTGTGTTCTCGTACCATTTTGGCTACTCGCCTATTTTTAACGTCTCTGTTGAGGCAGGGCTGATTTCTTACTGGCTTGGTAGTTGATTTCTCGTAGAAGTTTGGGACCGTAATATCTCTGCTCTATTTTGCCCTGTTAGTGCTTTTCCTCCGTGTATGGAGTTTTGGGCGATTCTGTTCAGAACTGTAGTTCTGCTCGCTCTTCGGCACGTCTTCCCATAGGGAGATCGGGTGTTTAGCTTCTATTTAGTTTCTTAGCTCGTAGAAGTATAGTAGTAGTTTCTCTGGTCCATTTTCGCCTGTTTGGTTTTCTTACTGAGAGACCTGGCGCTTTTGCTTCTACTCAATTCCGTGTTACTGTGAGCCAGTAAGTAGCCTTGGTACGTATTTCCCTGTTTGGTCTCCTTCTCGTGGACTACGTCTCCTTTGTTGTGAGCCAGGGTTTTTATTTGTATTTGAGAGGCTGTCGTGCTATTAAGTTTGCGTAGGTCTTTTGTTGCAGCCGTCCTATACTTCCTAACTACCTGTGGGACGATTCTCTCCGGGTGTTAGCCTCCTAGTTTATGGAGCTTGGGCTATGTTGTGGACGTGTTTGTGTTTGACTGCGTGTGTTCTTAAAATAGCCTCGGAACTTTAAATCTCAGTTCCTGTTTGTCTCGTTACATTTCACCTTATTGAGAGGCTGTCGTGCTATTAATTTGCGTAGGTCTTTTGTTGCAGCCGTCCTATACTCCCTAACTACCTGTGGGGGACGATTTTGTTGGGAACTGTTGTTCTAGTTTCGTTCTCCGGGTGTTAGCCTCCTAGTTTATGGAGCTTGGGCTATGTTGTGGACGTGTTTGTGTTTGACTGCGTGTTTTATTAAAATAGCCATGGAACGTTAATCTCTGTTCCTGTTCGCCTCGTTACATTTCTCCTTACTGAGAGGCTTCTTCTTCTTTGTGTTTTTTGGCGGATTGCAATACCAACTTTAGGTGCATACCGCCACCTACCGTACCGGAGTATGTAGAACAGGATTCCAGGAAATAAATAAATGAATATAATTATTTCTTTATTCTATGATATTAACTTAAGTTAATAAATAAAATTATAAGTATAAAGTAAAATTCTATATTCTATTAAATAATCCTGAACCTATTAAGAACTCTATTACCCCTCTCTGTACTTCCCACACCTTATCTCCATTTGTTCCTAATATCCCTTCCAAATCCCAACCTCTCTTACCCTTTGCTGCAAACGCTCCCTTTCATTTTTATATTTTATGCAATGCATTATTATATGTTCAGTGTTTTCAATTATACCACAATGTGCACAACTATGCGAGTTCACTTTACCCAATAAAAATAGTTTTATTTAGACCAGTATGGTCAAATCTTAGTCTTGATATGACTACCTCCTCTCTTCTGCTTCGCCCTTTAACACTGTGCTCTAACGGACTTTTGTACCCTATAATATGTTCTACCCTTACTGTCCTCGTCCCATTTTTTCTTTACTGAGAGGCTAGGGCGGTTGCTCCAATTTAAGCTTGCGTTAGTCTATGGATTGTAAAGTTATGGGACGACGTTGCTCCGTCGGCTCACCTGTAAAATGTTTCTCTCTCCTGGGAGATCGGGTGTTTACCCCTTTGTTTTCTGTTTTGGACTGCGAGCCTATTAATCCCGCCATGGAACGTTAAATCTCTGTTCCTGTTCGCCTCGTTACATTTCCTCATAGAGAGGCAGGGCGCTTATTTTCAATCAATCTCGCGTTGTTCTAGCCGGGTATTGTCCGGTGCTGCCTGTCCTGCTCGTTCCTTTCGGCGCATTTCTCCTTTCATGGAGTTTGACGAATTTGTTTGGGACTCATGTTCTGGTTCGTCTTTTGGCGCATGTCTTCCTGTGGGGGAGATTGGGCGATGCTGTGGACACGTTTGTGTGTGACCGCGAGTTTGATAATAGCCTGGGAACGTTGGATCTGTTTCCTTTCGCCTCCGCTATTACTATATCGTATTATTTTGCAGTGTTTGTTTGTGTTTTATGTTTGTCTTTACGCTACTCGCCCGTTCTTATTTTGTCTCGTTACCGAGACAGGGCGCTTATTATTTCTGGCTGTTCTGATCCCTGTCCTTGCGCTCTACTTGGCGTTTGACAGTGAGCCAGTTAGTAGCGGTTGTAGTGGTGTTTGTGTTCCTTGTCTTGTCTCCTCCCTTATCTGCGGGTATCCCGCCTTAGTGGCCTAAGGGCTTAATGATTCCCCTTGCTGCGTTTGGCTCCTCCTTCCTCACACGTCACGCCCCATTACAGTACGTTGCAGTGGGAATTTAATTTCAAAACAGTGGTATGATTTAAAACATGTCAAGTGCCCCAAGCAACATCTCCTGCTCAACTGCTTTCTGATTAATGATCACAAAGGCCTGTGACATCGTAGTGTCAGTCCTGAGAGCCAGCACAAATGGGTCGGGTCTTGGCTGGTAAAGGTATTCCACCATGTTTGTTCTGACCTTTTAATGAAAAAACATGAGAACAGAATGTTTGACGATACTCCTCCAATATACACTGATAAGATGCTATTTAAGCTACAGCATCGACATATTGTTATTAGGGATGCGCACGGTTAATCGACTAGCCGACTAAACGTTGGGGCTCCTGCTAGTCGGTACTGGAAATACTAGTCAGTTAAACTAAAGTTGGTTATTCTTTCATAATTGCTATAAAATTCCATTCAAATCACAATCCCATGTCTTCCTATTAAAAATTTGCAATAAAAAACTACAAATATTTCTGCATGGTGACATCAGTAGTGATCGGCTTGCTCACCCTGCCCAGAGCGGAAAACCTCCCTCAGTCCACCTCGAAGTTTGGCAGGACTTTGATTTAGAGAGTGAATTTGGGCATTATGTTGTATGTAGGGTGCATAATAAAAAATCACACCCAGGTGGTGAAGTAAGCGATGCAGGTTTATGAGCAATCATATTAAAAAAGGTAATAAGTCCTGGACAGCGCTATTATGCTTATTAATTAGTATACTTACAGACATTGCATTTAACAAACATGTAAAAGAGAGATAGAAAGAGATAAAAGGACAGCCATTGGTATTTCAGAAGAAACAGGAAATATGAGTTAGTACTCTGATAACAAACAGGAAAGATTAGTTATTACTTGAACAATAACAATGGAATTCCAAACTCAACAAGAGGGTGCATGGATTGTTGGGTCGTTCCATAACTGACTGGGTCCAGCTGAACACTGGTGGTAGATTTTGTATTGATTTTGCTTCGGGGGGTTGCTACAGTGACTCACCTTGCCGGTATACACTGTGTATACAATTTGAAACTTTAAACTGCATTTCTTACTATCGCTGATTGGGGCACTGCCAGCAGTTCAACCCAGTTTAAAGTATCAACCTAATTGTCTTTAATTAACTATTTCTCAATTAACACAATCAGTTACTATAAAGTTTTCAGGCTCAAGTTCAGGTATTTGCAAATGGTGGCCTAATGTTCCTGTAGCTGGCCATATGTCATAGTTTTTACAGTTTGTTATTACATTGTCTACAAATTGAACTCTAAAATGTATCCTGTTTAATTTAACTGATGTTTTTTTAAATAAAATCTCTGACCGTTTCTGATTTCCTTGTATTTATTTTGTCATAAAAGATGCATTACATAAACAGTAACACTGTAGGTAGTGAAAGTTTATTGATTGACAGATGTACATTGACAGAGATTGTAGCTGATTGATAAATACATGTTGATTGATTACAGTATAGATTGATAGATGAACACATTGAAAATTAAAAAAAAATTTTTTTAACTACATTCACAGCATATTTTCCTGCCAAGACACTGACCCTGCTGGTGAGACAAAATAGGCCTTAAGAATATCCCGCTGTTCCTTGGCATCTTTGCAGGGATTTCTTGCATGGCTGGCAGACACAGAGTGGAGGGATGTATCATTCCGCCAGCTGCCTGGGATGATCTGGTGGTCGGCATCTTCCATATCAATAAGTGCAGGGGGAATGTATGTGTCGGAGGCGTGTACTCGCAGGTAGTTGTGCAGGGTAATAGCAGCCAGGGTAATCATTGACACTGCCTCTGGATCCATGTTAATGATGGACTGGAATACTCGCCATCTATTGGCAAGTATTCCAAATGCATTCTCTACCACGCGTCTTGCTCTTGACAACCTGTAATTGTGCACACGCTGATCATGGTCGAGGTTCCTGAAAGGGTATGGCTTCATTAAATCTGTACGGAGAGGGTAAGCCTCATCCGCAACAAACATGAAGGGCATCTCAACTTCTGTACCTGGCAGTGGCTCAGCTGGAGGAACATTCAATAGCTTTCTGTCCATTGCCTCTCTAAGGTCTGAGTGGGCGAAGAGGCCTGCATCAGACACTCTTCCCTGTGTGCCAACATGGGCATACAGAAACCTATATTGAGCATCGACAACAGCCATCAGCAGGACAGAGAAACGGGACTTGTAGTTCCTGAATGTGCTGCCACTGTTGCCCGGAGTGAGGATAGTAATATGTTTCCCATCAATTGCACCCAGGCAATGAGGGAATTGCCACCTGTCCTCAAAGCCCTTAGCCACCTCTCTCCACTCAGCCTCTGTTGTTGGAGTCTAGAAAGACAAAGACCAGGACAGAAATTGATTATGCATCTAAAATGCATACATGATGCAGAAAGTTTTTGTCTTCTGCAACTTTTACTTGTGTTTTTGTATATGTGCAGATGCCGGGTATCTGTATATGTGCTGCGTATACAGATACCCTTACGAAACCCTTGCTCCGCCACTGATTAGATTGCAATCTTTATTTAGTAAATAGCCTGGTACATTGGACTACTCAACAGAAATGACAGAATTACCTTCATGTAGTCATCTTTAAGGACAAGGTACAACGCCTCACATGTCTCCTTAACAATTTGTCCAACAGTGCTTCTCCCAATACGAAACTGGAAACTAAGTGAGGCAAATGTCTCTCCTGTAGAATACGAAAATTTGTACATGCTGAGAGTTCCTGTAATTTTTGGTCTATTATTACAATGACAAATGTCTAAGCTATTTTAACCATTCTTACCAGTAGCTAAGAATCTAAGTGTTACTGACAGTCTCTCCCTGACACTGATTGCCTTTCTCAGGTGAGTGTCTCTCCTTGTTAAATAGGGGGCTACCAATCCCAGCAGGTGCTTGAATTCCTCAACATTCACGCGTAGAAGATCCCTAAATCCATTCTTATCATCAATCTGTAAAAGAGAAAATATATTACTGTTTTGCTGTACTCTGCTATTAATATTTCCCTCTGTCATGTCATAAAGCTTATTGTATTGAAATAGAGAGAGAGAGAGAGAGAGAGAGAGAGATGATTGATTGAGAGATGGGTCAGAGGCAAATATTCAATTCAAATTTAGATGCTAAAACTATAGCCTACTCCATCACTTGACACATTTGATAGCTACATTTCATGTGACAAAAGGCTCGGTTGTCGCTATGACAACAAGACACCAAACGCAGTTTGCAGCGCCTGATGACATTAATTAGGCTACGTGTCGGATAATAACAAATGGAACAAAACACACTCATACCTATGAATTGTAGTAAGCTAGTCCTTCTGGCTAAAATGCATAACACTAAGTTCATGTATAGGCTACGTATAACTTCTTCTTTTAATCAGTTTTATCTACGTGGTTCAGAGACGAATTGACAACATTGTTATCAGAATTGACTGTGGAAAAATAACGTTACCTCGAGTTCGCTCTGGAGAATTGGCAGTCCATAATGTCCTCTTCTACCCAACCACAATCGGCTCCAAATTCTTCGCCGCCTTCTTTTTTTTTTAAGCTTTTCAAGGCAAAACATTGCCACGATTACGCCAATTGATTGTTTCTGTTTCGGTACCATCTTCAAATTCTGCGCGTGGACGTCAGATGACGCAACTATTGTAACCGTAGGATAGAATCTTTGAACTTATTATAGAACGCTTTGGATCTTATCGCACAGTCTGACTACAGCAAAGACAATAGATTATCGTGGCTGCATCGCACAGTCTGACATGCAACAATCGTAAAGGACGGCAGAAATCGCACAGTGTATACCGGCCTTAACAGGTGGAATGTTCAAAACTCCATTCTAGCGGCAGTTGGTCATTTCAATTTCGAACCCATTTTCTAACTTGTGACGACGACTACAGTTTATAAGGTACACAGACATAATATGTATCAAAATGTTCATGTGGTTCCCAGTATTCCTACGGTGTAAATATCTAAGCTGTGACATTTTTAGTTTGTAAAATATTCAGTGTTGTTTGAAAACCATGCTCCCCATTCACACAAATGGTGGAATGTTCAAACCTCCACCCTAGTGGCAGCTGGTAATTTCAATTTCAAACCCATTTTCTAACTTGTGACCACGACTAGTTTTTAAGCTACACAAGACATATTATATACAGATGTGCATCTGGTTCCCAGGATTCCTATGGTGTGAATGTCTAAGCTGTGACATGGATATTTTTTTAGATAGAGTTGTCTGAAGCTGGGCATGCTTTTCTCAAGCTACTATTGTATTGCCAGGCATGTGACACATAGGCGACTCCTGATTGGTTTAAATCTCATGCTACGAACGGACACACGGACACACGTCACGTATAGAAGCGGCTGCACCGCTTAAAAAAACTATCATATAATCCTTCAATCAGAGCGATTCAGAACCACGTTCACTATAGACACCGACATAAATCTCTAGAGCCAAGATGGATGTCTAACCTGTGTGTCCACCTGTCCTGTGAGAGATCAACCTCCAGATCTGCTCTTCTGTCGCTCCTAGAATGTACTGCAGGTGGAATGTGCGTTCACATGATGAAGAGTGTGACCAAAAGCATCAATGTAATGCAGACTTTAGATAAAGATCACACGACTATCTCCTGTGCTTTTGACATGTGACTATTATCCCTTATCTGCGCAGGATCCATTAGCAAGGTTTGTGTGCTGTCACATGGGTAACACTTGTCTCCCCATATGCCCTGAGCACATTGTTGTTGTTTTTTTCCTGATGGGAAATTCATTGTAGTTTATGGAATAAAGACCACAAGTTACACCAATTATATATAATGATTATATAATGCTGTCAAAATGTGAGTGTTCAGAACAGGTTGATAATATCTGGAATGTACCATTTTTCTTAGTCACTGTGAGATGCATGTGTATCCAACCACCCCCCCCCCAAACCCCCGCCCGCCTCCCTGGGCCTTCTTGTGCTCAGCCTCAAAACAATCTTCCGTGCTCCATGTTGAAGACAATAGACCATCTCTGTGTACTGCCAATGATGAAAGAAGTTGAATATTTTAAACCAACAAGCACATTTCTCCTCTTGTGGATCATTTATTTAGTAAAATGGTTTCCGTGCGTCCCAGTCCAAATGAGATTAATGACAGGTGAATTCTCACCCTTCACTCATCAGAATGCGCCCATGTTTAATCAGGTTTTGTGGGGAGTAATTAAACTCATATACTAAAATTATTTGTGTGTGAAATTAGGGCCAGAACAAAACAACCCTGTTGATTCACATATTATAGGAATAAGGGTTTATGCTTTTTTCTCCCAGTGACACTAATAAGGGTTTAATCTCTAGGAAACCAAGTCCCCCATCCCTACAGCATACGAAGCGATGACGACCTGATTCAAATTCTCATTTTGAGTCATTTTCCTATTGAACTCTATGGAAAAATAATTCAGGAAGAAACCCTTAAAGTGGTCCATCCATATCTACTGCATATCTGGCAGCAGAGTGATGATTTCAGGCTTGTATGATACCTCAGACCCATGAGGACTTACAGCCATTTATCCAACCATGTGTTCCATACTGTTCCAGCGTAATTTACATTTTAATCTGGACCCCCCATCCCCATAGAGATCCATTCAAATGCAGAGAGGTTAGTATCGCTTGTAAGAGTACCTGGAAATAAGATATCAAGAGTCTTTTTTTGATTTTGTTGGGTCACAGACATCAGGAAGTCATGGCATGCAAAGGATATGCAACCAAATATTAAATTACCTTTGGTCCCCTAAAATGAGGTGACTATGTATAAAAAGGGCTACAATTGCTACACGGTTCACCAGATATGGATGTAAACACCCTCAAATTAAAGCTGACGGTCTGCAATTTCGCCTCATATTCATTGTTTTATTTCAAATTCAATGTGCTGGAGTGCAGAACCAAAACTACAAAAAAATGTGTCACTGTCCAAATGCTTAAGGACTGTACTGTATATATATAGAGCTATGCATTATATGAAGGATAATGAACAATGAGCATATTGCATGTTGCAAAATGCTCTGCTTTTCAGCGCCGTTTCAGTTAGTCTATATATTTGCTTATTGGCATGTTAGACTAAGCCTTTCAAATGATCCATACTGCACACACAAACATTTTTTTTGTTTAGCATGTTATGTCTAATAGATTTCTGAATGCTGAAAATTCTGACTGTTTTCTGAGTCTTGTATTTTTAGACTAGTCGCTTAGTCGTTTACAAAACTTTACATTTATTACATTTAAAGACTAAAAAGGAACTTACATCACCATTGTCTTCTGGATCATTGACACATCTTCTTGATTTCTGAGGTTTGTCTAAACATTAATGATATGAAAGCAAACATTTTAGTGTTCATTGACGACCATCACATTTTGATTTTACAGACACCGTAAGGGTAAATATTATGTGGAGAAGTTTTTTGGGTGTAGTATATTTTTTAGTTTGAATTTATACTTATGTTTCTCCAAATCTCTCAATTAAGTATGACATTAATATCTGCACCAGTGACATCTCTGCTGTATTGAAATAGACTTCATCCTCTCTAGTATCTCTGCTGTATTGTAATAGACTTCATCCTCTCTAGTATCTCTGCTGTATTGTAATAGACTTCATCCTCTCCAGCATCTGTGCTGTATTGTAATAAACTTCATCCTCTCTAGTATCTGCTGTATTGTAATAGACTTCATCCTCTCTAGTATCTCTGCTGTATTGTAATAGACTTCATCCTCTCTAGTATCTCTGCTGTATTGTAAGACTTCTCCCTCTCCAGCATCTCTGCTGTATTGTAATAGACTTCTCCCTCTCCAGCATCTGTGCTGTATTGTAATATCAGATCAAAAACGTCTACGACATAAAAAAAAGCCAAGTTACTCACGCATAGCCTACATAGCGCTGTCTATAAGTTCTTAATTCCAACTTGCAAAAACTAGGCCTGCCTTTAAAAGTCTTGATATCAAAATGTGGCCAAGTTACAACTAACAATATTGCCTATCGTAGCTCACACTAAATAAACTAGCTCTATTCCAAAGCAATGCTATCCAAACTTTCCTAAATTATTTAATGCAACTTGGCCCTGTGTTTCTTCATCTTTGCATGTGAAGAGATTGTGCCTCATGGAACAACATATGATTTCAAGTTGATGAATAATTACACTCCAGAAAGGATATGGTTGTACTTTGTTGGCAAGTTTACTTTAGAAAATGTACAGGTTTTAAAATGTTAACTGCTGCTACAGCATTCTTTACAATTCACAAACAGACATTTATATGAAGAAACATCATGTACAATAGAGAAAGTGGTGATGAATAAATAAATGCAGACAAAAATGAGTAATATAGCGTACATAAAGCATTTTTACACTAAACAGCACTAAACAGTCACACTCTATCGTTTAGTTTCATTACAATTATACTTGAAGACTGGACAGTAGGCTAAGCCTAGGCTACTTGTTGTGATACAGGTCTAATGACTTAACTTCTTATCAATTAAATAAAAACACACAAAAAATCATATAGCCTAGGCAACTGATTATACAACCAATATTCAAAACCGTTGCCTACATTAGCAGCAAAACGACAAAATGAAAGAACTGGTCTAAGTTTTCCCTCGTGTGGTCAAATAGGGCATCGTGCGTTAGTTGCACATTCACCCATTAAAAAATTAAAAAACATCGCCCAGGACCAAAGAAGTGCCAACGATGGCACATCAATATTATGTGTCATCTTGCACCTTTAGTGTAACTTAGCCTACTGTTTATTGTGTTCGTCAGCAACCCGTTAAGAATGTATTCGGTTGCATTTCACATACTGCGAATAAGCAGTAATCCGATGCAAAGAAACTAAAAACTGTTAGTGACGTTGATTTCACTTTTTCACTAACACGCATTGGACGGATCACTGCGTTTATCCCCAAAGGCGTATTTTCAGATTTTTCTTTTCGTAAGAGGCATTGCACCCAGTATAAGAATGAGTAGCTGGTGAATCTCACGCGCAAAAAAATATTTTTTAGTTGAATTCAACGGTGCTTAGGTATGACCAATTGTGTTTATCTAGCGTACATGTTGAGCATTAGTTTGAAATGCACAAGAGGTTTACAAATAAAGTATAACAGGTAAGTCAATGTAATGTATATATGGACTATAATAGCCCACCACTGTGCATGGTGGTATTCACTTTAACTTTTGCAGCTAAATTGATTAATAGCTATCAGACGTAAATTATTTATCATACCTGTAGTCTATATGTACAGATGGAGTTTTCGTTGTGAATTGCTGTAAATTCGCAAAGACACGCCAATCTGCTTGTTTTTAACACCATTCACTTTTTAAATATAGCTAGTAATACATTAAGGCATTTCACAAAGTTTCGTCCTGCCGTACAACCATCCCTAAAATCCACTGCAGACTTGAAAGGTAGTTGTATTGTGAGGCTGAATTGAATAGTAGGCTATAAATTAGGCAACACAAATTTGGCCTAAAAAATACGATTGACAGCCATTTTCAAAGATTGCAGAATACATTTTTGTCCTTGATCCACTACAAAGGTAGCCTACTTTTAAAATCTACGTATGCGTTATAAATAAGTTCAGAATAATAAAGACATAAATTATTAACCTCTTCATTAAGATACATTAATTAATGACGATGTTAACAGGATGATAGCTACGCTCCCAGCTAATAAAATTAGGTCCCAAGGACGTCCCCTGAACGTCTCAAAATGTCATCAGGACGTCGCCTTGACGTCTTTTTGTAGGGTTTTCTAAACGTCACGTGGACGTCACAGAGAACATTCCCGGGACGTTCTAGTAACGTCCCCCAGACATTCATTACATGACGTTATATTGTAACCAGTAACAGACGTCGCAGGAACGTCCCTGAATGTCCCATGAATGTTATGAGCACAACGCCATATCATAGTCGGATAGGGACGTTGCTTGAACGTCCCCGAAAAATTCTAATTAAATGTCATATGGTAACTAAACAGTGACCTTCCAAGGACTTTAATAACGCCAGTGATGTTTTTAGGACATCCCTAGGGAACGTCACATCATAACTTTGAGGGGACTAAAATGGTACGTCCCTGGGACGTCCACTGTTTGCTGGGCTGCTGCTGTACAATTTCAGCAAGTGTATAATTACAGCGGGTTAAAGCTATGCAGGTAATCGTGAACTGTCCATACCGTGTGTGGCTGACATTTGAGCTGGTAACAGCAGCTGTCTTCTGTGTGCTTGTGCTATTTTCCCTGCGCAACTGACACAGTATGTCTCGTACTTTACACATAGAACACAGTGTCTAGCCTGGAAGAAAAGGGAGCATAGCCTACTATAGTAGCCCTTTTAGTTTTGCTTTTTCTTGTATGAGCATAATGAGCTGTGGGGACTGCACATTATTATACCAAAATGGTTTATTGTTTATTGTCCAGAAGTAGAAAATCCAGGTTCAGAAACTCCTCCCCAGTATTTAGTTCCAATCACCTGGATTTGCTAATTAGCACAGTTCTTCATCCAGGAGGTAGAGCTAATTAGTGAAATCAGCTGGCTGAGTTCATGGGTGGAAGAAACACATGGCAGGACTTAACTTTCTGACCTCTGGACTTTCCAACTTTCCAACTCTTTAATTGTACATTTAGGTGTATATAACATCTATAATATCTGTTGGCAATTATGCATCAGTTAAAATACCTTTAATTGGACGTATGGGGTTTTAAATGGCATCAGCCTGCAAATAACTAATCTTGGTGTTTCAGGCGCAAGAGCGGCATGCTGATAAGCGATGCTGATTGGCTCTGAGAGTTGTCATTAGGTGTTGCTGTTGCTCATATGAACCTGTAGGTGGCTCTGTCTCCATTCTTTCAATATGTTGGAAGTATTTTCTTGAAGAATGTATCTATGAAGTATTGAACTATCCAGCAGTTGTCCTTTGCTTTGCTAAATAGATATAATAGAATATAGATTCATAAGTACTGGAAACAAACACATTTTATTGTATACTCCACATCCAAGGTGTAAAAGTAAAATATTTCACCTTTAATGTGATTTATCCAAAAGAGGGCTTTTGACATCCCAGCAATATAATGTCACTAAAATAATGGGTATGAGTGTGGAGTTAGTATTTTTCTTTGTGTTCCAGTGTGATATTATTTTATCATTTTAGTAAAAGAGAAGCAAGGCTGAAAAGCTCCTGATGTCACTATGGAACTGTAATCTTCTCAAGGACCAGCTGTCTAAGGTCATAAAACATGAGATGCAATCTGTGTGTGTGTGTGTGTGTGTGTGTGTGTGTGTGTGTGTGTGTGTGTGTGTGTGTGTGTGTGTGTGTGTGTGTGTGTGTGTGTGTGTGTGTGTGTGTGTAAAATTTTCACGCACAAATTAACTGGTGGAAACATACTTGTTTAAGAGTAAAGACAAGCAAGAGAAAAGGGAGGGGGGAATCATTTTACACGTATTATAAGGTGCGCGACCACGCGTTGCATGTCAGTGCTGTGCAGAGAGATGCAGCTAATCCTTGTGTAAGTAGCTACACTATGCTTGTGTTTTTGTGTTTACAGGACAATCTTACTCTGCGCGCCTTCATTATTGTCAATTGCGCAAATGTACAATATAGTCTCACTCCCGTAAAACACTGCAAACGCACAGTAGTCTTTTTTTTACGCATAGCCTACTCGATGTTGCTCATGTTTCCAATGTTATGGTATGCACAGTAGCCTATATTGGATATTACCTAAATAAGGTAAAACAAAGTTCAACAATCTAAGAAAAAAATTAAACAAAAACACTGCAAACAACAAAAACCCAAAATATCATACTGAAAAAATATGCGCTTAGCCAGGGCTCATACGTTATAAATAAAAGATGGTCCGATGCACTTGCCAAATTAAATTGTAGCCTAATTCAGCGAAAAGAGGGGACACGACTTCCAACTAATAAATGCTACTAATCCCAGCACGGGTTTAAAAGAGTGCGCTACGTAAGATCTCCGTTAGGACTGTTTGAAAAGCAGCACTGAGCTCGCTGCGGTAGGTTGTCATTCCAAGTACAGAGTGGAACTTCCCACTGGACGCCATAAAACGGGAGCACCGCCTTTAAAACAAAATAAGCGAACGCAGCAATGCTCCACGTTCCTAGCTTATGTGAATACACACCGACACCCGACCTAAGTGACGGTGTCATAAAATTTCTTCTTACCGTGAAAAAGGACGACATCTGACAGATGTTTAGGTAAATCTATCACCACGGCGGCACTTTCGTCACAAGTCAGCAATTATACCGGAGAAATGCCCTCTTTGAAAACAAAAAACGAATGAATATAAAAAGGTGAGTCTGTTACTGCATACCCGTTTTTGCTAAAGCTGCATCATAGCTATGATAACGCGGAGCTGTCAAAACTATAACAGCGCGGAAACCCTTAAAAAATAAAAAATAAAAACCGTAGCTAGGCTACACGTAGCCTATGGCTATGACATATTATGGACTAAACAAGCCACATTTTAGTTAATAAAACTCAAGTAAGCTAATTTAGATATCCAGTGAGCACAAGTGGCATACAGAACTAGTTTAATATTTTTTTGGCAGCATTTTTATGTAAGTATAAACCGAACTATTTTTTTTTTTAATACAATTTGTTTGATTTATTTATTTAAGTATGTGCCGAAGTATGCCTTCCTGGCGTGTCTCCTCGTGGCGCAGTCTGTAGCTCGTCGTAACTAGTTTCCCCGTGCTCTTTGTGATATCGGTTCGAATCCGAGCTGCTCCCATTCGTCTTGTTTCTACAAGGTGCTGTCCAATAAGCTGAAAGGCTATATTACACATATTTTAAGAAAATATAGTCCATTTCAGTACTTATAAACCTTTGTAGGGTCCACCTTGTTAAACTTTTCAGCTCTTCAGCCGTTTAAGTGGTAGGCTACAATTTGACATCATGACACCCCAGCACCACTGGGTCGTAAATTCCAGGGGAGAATAATAAGTGCCTAGGCACTCAAATCACTAGACTAAATACCAAATGAAACATTATGGGTAGTCAACATATTTATTGAAACAGAACCAAACCAAAAATTTCACATTTGTGGGTTTAAAAAAACAACAAAAAACAGCTGCGGTGGGTGAAGTCAGTCCTTTGTGCAGGCAAAACATACTGTATATAGTCCCCCTCCACCTGCGGCCTCCCCACGCAGTCCAAATGATACCATCGGCCACAATCATGTTTGGTGCACTCAATCTGAAAAAACACATTCATGAAAATTTACAATGTGGCACATTGGTAGTGTGGGTGCAGGTGAAAATGGCAGACGCATCTCTACATTTGTAGAAAAATAATACAAACCCATTCGTCCAATTGAACATTTCTTGCAGGTTTGCTGGTGACCTCACCACACGCCACACACAGGTCTGTCATATCATCTAAGAGAGATTGAATGGTTGTGTGAAATAGAAAAAAAAATTATTTTTTAAAAGCAGGCTGATTTTGGATAACAAGCCAAGTTATGCATAATCATACCTTTGTAGCTCAGCAGAGTGGACGCTATTTCGCGACGGGTGGTAGTCATCCCTGCGTCCACTTCAAAGTTGAATTCTTTGTCCATTAGGATGCATTCGGCAAACTAGAAATAGTTTCAATTAGTATTCATTCAGTGGTATACATTTGCAAATAACCTGTACTTACTTTGCAGACAAAGGCTCCACATGAGTTCCCATCTTTCTGGGTAGGATGTGGCAGTGTTCCACATGTCCAGCATGAGATATTCATTTTTTTTCTCATAAACGCCCTGGAGAAATCGAGTGGTGAGATACTCTTCCCATCCGGCCATAGAGAAATGTAAAAATGTGACCAGGTAAGATTAATTTCAACATCTGACAACTTTAATGATGGGAAGAGTATCTCACCACTCGATTTCTCCAGGGCGTTTATGAGAAAAAAAATGAATATCTCACGCTGGACATGTGGAACACTGCCACATCCTACCCAGAAAGATGGGAAGTTATTTGCAAATGTATACCACTGAATGAATACTAATTGAAACTATTTCTAGTTTGCCGAATGCATCCTAATGGACAAATAATTCAACTTTGAAGTGGACGCAGGGATGACTACCACCCGTCGCGAAATAGCATCCACTCTGCTGAGCTACAAAGGTATGATTATGCATAACTTGGCTTGTTATCCAAAATCAGCCTGCTTTTAAAAAATAATTTTTTTTTCTATTTCACACAACCATTCAATCTCTCTTAGATGATATGACAGACCTGTGTGTGGCGTGTGGTGAGGTCACCAGCAAACCTGCAAGAAATGTTCAATTGGACGAATGGGTTTGTATTATTTTTCTACAAATGTAGAGATGCGTCTGCCATTTTCACCTGCACCCACACTACCAATGTGCCACATTGTAAATTTTCATGAATGTGTTTTTTCAGATTGAGTGCACCAAACATGATTGTGGCCGATGGTATCATTTGGACTGCGTGGGGAGGCCGCAGGTGGAGGGGGACTATATATGTTTTGCCTACACAAAGGACTGACTTCACCCACCGCAGCTGTTTTTTGTTGTTTTTTTAAACCCACAAATGTGAAATTTTTGGTTTGGTTCTGTTTCAATAAATATGTTGACTACCCATAATGTTTCATTTGGTATTTAGTCTAGTGATTTAAGTGCCTAGGCACTTATTATTCTCCCCTGGAATTTACGACCCAGTGGTGCTGGGGTGTCATGATGTCAAATTGTAGCCTACCACTTAAACGGCTGAAGAGCTGAAAAGTTTAACAAGGTGGACCCTACAAAGGTTTATAAGTACTGAAATGGACTATATTTTCTTAAAATACGTGTAATATAGCCTTTCAGCTTATTGGACAGCACCTTGTAGAAACAAGACGAATGGGAGCAGCTCGGATTCGAGCCGATATCACAAAGAGCACGGGGAAACTAGTTACGACGAGATACAGACTGCGCCACGGGGAGACACGCCAGGAAGGCATACTTCGGCACATACTTAAATAAATAAATCAAACAAATTGTATTAAAAAAAAAAATAGTTCGGTTTATACTTACATAAAAATGCTGCAAAAAAATATTAAACTAGTTCTGTATGCCACTTGTGCTCACTGGATATCTAAATTAGCTTACTTGAGTTTTATTAACTAAAATGTGGCTTGTTTAGTCCATAATATGTCATAGCCATAGGCTACGTGTAGCCTAGCTACGGTTTTTATTTTTTATTTTTTAAGGGTTTCCGCGCTGTTATAGTTTTGACAGCTCCGCGTTATCATAGCTATGATGCAGCTTTAGCAAAAACGGGTATGCAGTAACAGACTAACCTTTTTATATTCATTCGTTTTTTGTTTTCAAAGAGGGCATTTCCCCGGTATAATTGCTGACTTGTGACGAAAGTGCCGCCGTGGTGATAGATTTACCTAAACATCTGTCAGATGTCGTCCTTTTTCACGGTAAGAAGAAATTTTATGACAACGGCAGAAGACACACCATCATGCTGGGCCAGTAGCTACAAATGAATATATTTCGGGAAGGCTGAAGATCTTAATTCTGGGGACTTTATTTCCTAATCGTGTACTAGTGACGGCGCTTGAACTACGGCACGTGTCGTTCTGAAGTTTAAACTGACATTGATCTACGAATAATGTAAGTCAATGACTGAGTGAGTTTGTATTAGGGTTCAGGAGCACGCCTGATTTAAAGACTAAACATTTAAACCATTGTATGGGTGTAGCCTATTCGTAGTCTACACACAAATACAAACAAACAAAAAGTGTATGCCTGCTAAAATGTCTAACCGGTCATTAAAAATGTAACTAAGTTGCGATATAGTTGGCTATGGCTATCGGATTGCGGTTTACGTGTTCGGTTACATTGACGACCTAGTCCAAAAAAGATCAGTGTTCAATAATTCACAACAGGTGACTTGCAATATACAAAGTTCTAATTTAAATGTGTTTTTATGGATGTGTAGTTGGTTGGAGCACGTATGAACATTCCCAGTCCTTTACTTATAGCGTATCAGACCTGTAACAACTTTATTGTATTTACCAAAAGTAGACTAACCGCAAAACTGCAGCAGTGTATGATGGCCTATATGATATTTCCTTACTTCAGCGTAACAGTTGATAATAATTTTACAACGATGGTGTTACCCATCGCCATAACTTGAAGTTAAGTGGCCTACTAAGAAGTGTATTTGGGAAGCAACATGTTTCATGTGATTTTAGTGAGATAAAAGTCCCTTTCACCAGCTGGGGTATATTGATAACTGTAATGCATGTCTACTCTCTCCGCCCTGTTTTGTAAAAACTAATGTTTAGAAAGGATCATGCTAAAGTCTTTGCACTCATTTGAATTTCATGAAGGGTTATTTGCAGTGAACTATTTCAGCAGCCTGGCTTGTAGTCACTATTAAAGTCAAGACCTCAATCAGTACAATTTAATGCTGTTTTTAATTAATGTCATATTTAATACTGATGTGGCAATACAGTCTGGGTGTTTTCTGAACGTTTCAGGAAATAAGTGTAAAATCTGCAGGTGCTAACAGAGGTTATCTTTTCTGATGTAAAGGAGCCTGAAAGTATCGGTTTGTATTGATCCATGAATGGGTATACTGCGTCTGAAAGAAACATATGTTAGTTGTATTGTACATAGACATTTATGTTCCACCAATAGCATCATGCAAATAACTATGTAGGTATTTCTTTTTGTTCTTTGGAGGCAGTTGGTGGAAAAGTGGGTAAAAATGATATCTGGAATAATTTTTAGTCTGTGGGTGATGACAGCACCACTCACCAATCCAGTCTTCTTCCTCGTTGGTGTGCCATAAATCAGCCATGTTCATTGGTCAATCTTTGCAGTTATCGCAGTCCAAAGACAACTTGGCAATCCGATTGTCTGTGCACGGGCGGGCGACATGGAAGTGGATGTAACCATTTACAAACCATTCTTTGATGATAAAAGCCTTTGAACGAGATGGCACAAGGGAATGGTTTAGTTGATTCTAATCAGCCTTCAGTTGGACTTCTGCTTAAGCTATGCGGTGCAAAACTGCACTACCTTTCAAATTGACCAGAATTCCATTTAACCTAGAATGTTCCTGGAAAAAAAACCATACAAAATGAATCGTAAACAAGGCTCCATAATAAAAGGGACCAAGTAATTTGAATAGGTTACTCAAGTAATTTTAATAAGTCATTTGAATTTAAAGTTACTTAAAACCATTCTATTAATAAACAGGTTTTTAACAGGTGTATGAATGAATCTTTTCACACAACCATTAACTTGTAGCCTCCGGGTAAACATCATACTTTTATGTAATTTCTGGCTCTGGAAGTTGTTTCTGTTGGAACAGTGCATGAAACCCCAAAATGACAGGCTATGCGAAAGTGAACCTCTCCTGCCCAGGCGTGGTCTCAGCGCAGTGTGTGCATACTGTTCTGTTTGCCGTTCAGCACCAAACGCTTCAGAGCTGACGCTGTTCACTCTGCCTCTGGTGACGTGCGGTCGGTGACCTTGAACTTTCTGAACTCCTCGATCTTGTCGTTGTAGGCGCCGCCGATCCCGTAAGCCCGGAGCGTTAACGTTCCACCTTTTCCCCCTTCTGCGTTCTTAACAATCTCTTCTCAGTGCCTTAGCGGGTAAAAAGCAAAGTTGCACAACTCTTGTTTCCTGGAATAATCCACCGACCTATAAGGGCTGTCCGCACGTCACTGCTGAGGGTGACCAAAATACCCTGAGAGGGGCGTGTCTACGGTACCAGATGTGTTTGCGTCAGACGACAACGCACAAAATTTCAAACGGTAGCTGTGTTGGATCGCGTGCTTGATATGAAGAGGGACAACGGCATTCTGGCTGAGCCGCAGAGGCACCTATCTGCAATGTGTGTAGCCTGTCTGGAGTGACCTGCTCTTAAACTTGCTGCATGCATGGCTGCAGGCTGATAGGCAGGCGCCAGTTTGTGCCCCCCAGTGAGCTTAATTGCCCCAGCAAGACCATGTCTGATCTGTCTCAGATTGTCGCAGATGATTGGCCAATTGATTTAGAGTTGGAGCTGCATATAGGGCCACTGTTCAAATTTTCAAGGAGCTGACGTTTTGCAGGTGCACATGTTTGTGTTGTCTTCGGCCTATGACTGCTGACCTTCAAGGGTAGGATTATGGAAAAATGAGGTAGCCTATATCGGTTTCATTTATTAGAATATTAGATTTATTAATCTCAGGGCTTATCAATGACCAGTATAAGAGAACATCAATATTATGAATTAAGAATAATTGTGATGGTACGGCAATAGAACTTCAGATTAAATGTGATCCATGCAAGTAAAGACCAAATTTCCAGTAGCTTTGAACCCATCTCGAAATTTAAATCTGCCTCATGTTTATTTAACTATGACTATGAATTTTTGTTTCTTTTTTCTAGTTATTTTTTTTTTACATTTGTTTGATGCTTTTGTAAAATTGGACATTTTAGGCCTGATTTACTAAGACCTTTAGCATGTGCAAAACTAGTAACACAACCAACGATTGGTGCAAAACAAGTACCATGACCAATCACTGGTCACGTTATTGGTTTGGCGTGTGTTAAAAAGTTTTGCACATGCTAAAGGTCTTAGTAAATCAGGCCCTTAATGTATTCAGCCCGAAGGATCTGATATGATCTCTGTGATCTCAAAATGTAGGGCGATAAAGGGCATTGGCATGTGCATCTGTTTCTTTTTCGGTGTGTCTAGTCAACAACCTGTTTTTAGTTGGTGGTAGTCGTCTGCACAACTCTACATTGTAACTGTCCACATTCTCTGGAAAGAGCAGCGGTTTCTTATGCGTCGGGGGCCCGTGTTGCAGCTGAAAACCCGACGAGCTTGTTCTTGTGCCCCCTGAGGAGCTGAAACCCGCCTTGATTATGCGGTAAACACGGAGTGTGTTTGCTGATTTAATACCACGCGATGGTATCCAAACAGCACTTTGGGTGTCAGGTGCCGACTCCTGTTGGAAAAGGCATCGCACAGGTTCAAATGGGACGGCGTGTTCTGTACTGGTCAAACAGCGCACTCTTGAACCATTCAGCTGTAACCACATTGTGCTTTTTTGTCTCGCTGGAATTTCCTCAGGAATGTTCAGGCCTGTCAACTTTGGGTACGGTAGTATTGCTCGAGTTTCTAGGAGGCTTAGACTATTACCGGTCAGAATTGCTCTCAAAAGTGCTTTCCCTTTGTGGACTCTTGGCGCGAATTGTTGTTCCGACTTATCACGGGTATTGCCACGCTTTCTAAATGGCTTAAGATTAAATTTTTTTTCTTTTTTGTGCTGCATCAAAGGTTGGGCTAAGTTTTCCCCCAGATGTGAGGTCTGCACATTGATTAATATGCGTCCAGAATAAACTTGGCATTTAAATCAGAAAAGCCCATAAACGGCTTTGTGTACTATTTAACCCGAGACCATTAGGTTTGTGCTGTCTGACCAGGAGGCAGTCAATGCAGTGTGTCTGCGGGCACCGATCGGACCAGTGTCTTTGTGCTGTGTGGACTCGGAGCGGAGTCCGTGAACAAATGAAGATGCAGAGGCATGTGAATCAAACGCCTGTCCTCTCGACTTTGAGCCTCATGTTGTTTCTCTGTTCACCGAGTCCTCAGCCTCTGGCCAGTGGGGTAGAAAACACAAGCAGTTATGATGGAACCAGGTTTGTCTACAACTTACCTGAAACTTTACCAACCTGGAACTCGCGCTTTCCTTTTTTTTTTTTTTCCTTTTTTTTGAGGTTGGTGGGCAGAGTAAAGAGATGATGGCTGAGCTTGCTGATTCAGTGCGAGTGAGAAATCCTCATATGCTGTACATGGTTTCAGGACCAGACCTGTCTGTTGTTTTCCGGTTATTCTAAACGGACTAAGATGCCGTCCAGTCCTTAGCTGTGTTCCAGAAAGCCATTACGCTCTTTGTTGTTGTACATGTTGTACATTGTTACTCTGCATTTAACTGACCAATTGAAGCGGTTGACTACACGGTTCACTCCTTTCTGAAGTTCTTCCTGATCTTCAGGTGAAAACAAAACCAGACAGACCCTGTGGTTCTCCAGGACCAGGTCGGGGGACTACTGCATTACCTGGAGGCACAAGAGGCCCTCCTTAAGCTCTATCTGCATTCCTGCATCAGGCTGTAATGTCCACTCCCCTAATATACAGTCTGCTTACCGAATTGGCTGGAATTGAGGGGTACAAAATTAGCCTGTCAATGTGTTAGCTAATTAAATGAGTATTCTTTGTTGTTGTTTTCATGGCAGCACAACTGTTTTGTTTTCAGAGATCTTTGGGGGGTGGGGGTTTTGGCTGTTTTACATGAATGAAAATATTTATGGGTTAATATTTGAATCCAAAGTTAAAATAGGTATTCCCAATCTTATTGTACTTCTGTAATTGAAGAGATACAGACAGTGGAGTGTCGAACCCGACATCAAGTATGTGCTCATCCACAGTCACATCATAGCCCAGCTACTGTACTGCAGGCGCGTGATTTGTTTTTGGGTATTTGAATCAGTTGAATATGGTTCGGTGCACATGAAGCATTTATGTTCTTGGGAGATGGTCTGGGCGATTATGAAGTGTTGTCTTTACTGTTCATTCAAAACAAACTGTATACAACTATGTCTCAAGTTTATATGTAGATAAAATCTTTACTCCGCCTACTTCTCAACCGCAGTTTCGCTGACCCGATTCTGGTGGCAGTTCCTGTTTGTGTCAGATTCCAGTCACTCTGGTGGCAGCGGTGCCGTTAGTACCAGGTTTTTTGGGGGGTTCAGTGTGCGGTTAGTGGTTGGGATTCCTTGATTTACAGCCTGGGTTTTGGGAGACGAGGCCCGTGTGTCTGATTCTACAGAGAGGAAAGCTGAGATCCATTCATTACAGTAAAACCGTTAGAACCAGGCTCTGGGAAGCAGGCTCACCGGATTCAATCACCCACCCTCACCCCCCAATCAGAATTAAATAAAGCGGCCCGATCTGCTGAAAACAATGTTTTTCAGTCCCTCCGGAGGATTTAGTTGGCGGGAGGCAATAGTTCACCATGGATACTGTGGGTCATCCTGTGGCGAGAGAGAGAGAGCTGGCCGGCCTGAACGGCAGTTGAGTTGGATTGAGCCTCGCAACGCTGGGAAAGTTGTGCTTCCTGTTTCCAGCCCATTTCCTCCCAGTCCCCTCTCTCTGGAAGTGAGCGTGTGTTTCCAGTTGCCCAGCGTCCGCTAATGGGACAGGAAGAAGAAGGGGAGGGTGGTTGGGGAGGGTCAGAGGTCACGGACTGTGTTGCTGAGGAGAGACCAATCAGCTGGGTCAGACAGAGAGCACAGCCCCTCCCCTCTTCCCCCGCCCCCTTTTTCTAACACTCACTTAAGCAGGATCTGTTGCAACATGGCTGTTTTTATTTGTACATATTGTATACAGTTATTATACATATCTTGCCTTTATCCATACCGGCCAACCATAAATGGGTCTGTTAACTCGGCAAGGTTCTTCCCTCACATAGATATCCTCTCATTCTTTGTTTATTGACAGTGCATTGACAGATTATTCAGTTGCTCGTTTGTGGAGGGAAAAAACCACATGAAAGCATAGTTCCATGTTTACACTGCATGTCTTTTTAATTACTTGAACACACAATCTATAGGTCGTTTTATGAAAGCAAAGGTCAGGTCCGTAATCATATTTTTTGCAGTCTGGTTACGTAAAAACCTTGAGAATCGACCGTGTTAATTGGGGTGTAAACGGAAAAAGGCAGACTGGCAGGATAGAACTCGGCTCCCACCACCCCGCGGCGGGCTCGGCCGACTGTCTGTATGGCTGAGAGCCCTGCCGAGAGCAACGGGCCCTCGCGTCGCGGAGCCTGAAATGCGCTTCCATCGGGTCTGGCCTTTCAGCCCAGAAAAAGCTTTTCAGCTGCTGACCCTCAGATGGGGAGAAATGGGACGGGGATCCAGGGAGAGCGTGCCGGTATTTATATTTGCAGAAAGCAGGAGTGTTCCAGGTTGAGAATCTGTGTGTTTCACTCGCGATCGAGGTGTGACTGTGACGAGCCAGTGTCTCCTGTGCCCCTCTGTTTCCTTGCTGGCGGGGTTGTTTGTTTTCTGTGTGGTTCGTCGTGGCAGTGGTCAGCAGGAGTTTTTAAATTACTGGATTGCTAACATGTGGCTAAGCCATTATAAGACAGTGTTTGCCACTTAGGTTTTTTTTTTTTTTTTTTTTTTGGTCTCTCTCTTTCCTTGCCATCCACGTAACCAGGGTGGCTATGGCCGTGCAGTCGGTGGCTTTTGTTTGTAGTTTTTTCTTTTTGCTTACTCATTTCATTGTGCACACACATGTACTCATTCACACTCAGTTTGCATTACACTTCACGCTTCCTCATGTGTACTTCCTATGTGAAGGTTTTTTTTTTTTGTAATAAATTGTTGTTGGTACGTCGTACTCGTGTTGTCTCCATTTTGTATCGATTGTAGCTGAGCAATCATTACAAAGGGCACTACCAGACTGCACACGGGCACGGGTCACAGTGAAATTACGTTGCCTTGTCCGTTTGTTTGAAAACCAATTGGGGATGAACAGATTTTTTCCCCCTGCAACTCCTCTTTCAAATTAAATTCCAAGCATCAATTGGCTCTTTTAAATGAGGCCGTAAGACTAGCCTGCTCTTACATACTTATTCCACTTAGTTTGGACTTTCAGCTGATTTTTAATTTACATTTTTTATTGTGAAGCACTGGGATGTTTACGTGAAGAGAGTCATATACTAGTTCCTTTTGTTGTATTAGTCGGGCCTTAAAGAGATTATTTTCGATTGTGTCTGCGTAAATTGATCTGGCCTCAGCCGTGGACGACTGCAGCTGGCAGTTGGAGCACTGGGCCCGGTGTAGTTCGTCTCCGAGTGGCATTCCGTGCAGAGAATTCCAGTGGAAAGCTTGTTTATTTCCGAGCCATCGGCGCACCACAGGAGTTTCTTTTTGGGTGTCATCGGTTTCCGTCGGCGTGGCGAATGTCGCTGCGTGTAGGTCGGAGGGCGTCCACGGGGTCACATGCTCCCTGCCCAGGAAGGTGACACCTGTTTATTCTGAGCGGCTCTCTGTAAACCAGTAACACCAAAGCCCCATTAAACACACCAGATACTCCCTCCGTCCTCCTAACATCGAAAGTCCCGTCTCCCTAATGCCGAAGCATTGCATCTCCTGAAAGATGTACAGTGTTGAGGCAACGGACGTTCTTGTACTATTATATAGTGCTGGAAATTCCTGTGACCCACAGACCGAGTTGAGTATCTTGGGTTTTGTGAGTTATATGCGTGATATGTGGTGACGCACGCTGACATACAGATGAGCCGCACAGAAAGGAAACATAAAACCAGCAGACTCAATGCCGGCTCCCGCCGCCCTGTCCGCCAAGCCTCTACAGCACGTACAGAGTGAGTCTGGAGCCGAAGCACACTCACCTGCAGTTTTAATGAAAGGAGCTGTGCTCTGCTTAAGGTCCCCATCGGAACCCCAATGGAATTAATTTAATAAGGCCTTGAAGAGCATTGTTCATAGAAATGAATTGCCCACAAAAAAGTAAAGGGCAGGGCTTTTTTCCATTTTTGTTCAGGATTTTAGTGTTCTGTGTCTCATCCTGTTTTTACCTTTAGCTCAGATGGGTTTTTCAGTCTGATTTTATGTTTTTTTTTTTTTGCTCTGTCTGTTTTAAAAAAAAATGTATTCCCTCGCATAAATTGTTACTCCTTACTCCTGACTGAATGGCACTGTACAAACTAAATGTAGATCAATTTATTTAATAAGCACGGATAAACTTGTGGGTACTCCCTGAAGTAAAATATCGTATTCAAACTACTAAACCATTACGACAAGATCTAAACAAAGCATTTAATGTAAATAAAGAATGTGCCGCTGGGCTGGTCATGTTGTTCTGGGGACTAATTCTGTGGAACCGCAGCAGCCAGCAGGTTTTTTTTCTCTCAGTCTGATCTGTTTGCAGCGGGAGACATTTGGTCCACACACTCAGCACAGGAGACACAGGAGACACAGACGTAGCCCAGCTGTTGTATCTGTTGCTACTGTGTGAAATAATGACTTTTCCCCTTAGACAGCGAATCACTTTCAAGCGCTAGATACTGCAGAAATGCCTTTTCTCTCGCTCTCTCTCTCGCTCTCTCGCTCGACAACTTATCTTTGTGTTGGGCCAAGTCTTGCGAGAGCTGGCTGGTTTTTATGCCGTCCAAGTGATACTCAGTGGACTTTAGGAGCTTGTGGAAAGAGCAGGGTTCTTCGGGGGGTCGAGAACATTGTTTGCGCAGAGCCGCTTCCAGCTCCGATGTGTCATGCTTCCTTATCAGGCAGCAAGTAGTTCCTTCCTCATTTTCTCCACGCTCGACAGCAGTCATCCTCATTACAGTATGCGTAATGGCCGCTCCCCCCGCCCACGACCCACGGTGTCCGTTCGTTTTGTCTCCAATGCCTTTAAGCTTTCTACGTTATTGTTTTTGCGTTTGATTTATCGCAACGCCCGGGGCGAATCGCGCTTTTAAGATTGCCGCCCCTGTTTTTCGGGCCAGCAAACCTTGCTCTGCCCTCTCGGGTGGTGCCCATTGTGATGTCACTAGACCAAATCTGCCTGCAAAAAAAATTAGATGCCATTATGGCTCTGCGAAGTGTAACAGTGACCTAAATTCCTCCTCATCAAGGCAACGTATGACCATTCACGCTTTAAGCCCTCAGTCACGCTGGAGGTAGAAAGTGCTCTGGGATTAACTTACACGCTCTCCGTGCGAGTTTATAGTAGGTCCAAAGTCAGAAAGGGGTGTAAAAAACAAGTTTGCTGGACACTCTGTTCACTCTAATCTAGCGCTGGTTGCCCTACCCCCTCACACACGCATGCACTCACGCATCTTTATCAACACCGTGGCTGTCCAGCTGAAGCAGGTACGTTTTTGAGATCTCTGAAATTCCTCTGCTGGAGATTGCCTTCACTAAAGCAAACTGATAGCCTGTGCAGTAATACACTTAATATAACAACCTGCTCCAGGGGAAGTTCTTTGAATTCCCCACAACCACACAGGACCAGCCTTGCGTGCCTGCTGCAGTACAGCATAGGCCGGCATTAAGTGGTGAGTGCTGTGAGCGGGAGGCCAAACTTTTCTCTTTTTTTTTTCTTTTTTTTTTGTGGCACAATGGCTGATGTCTGGGACAGGTCCAGATATCGCTCACAATCTCACAATCTCACTTTCCACTTCACGAATGGCCAGACTGCTGCATCGATGTGCCTGATCAAGCCCGTTGTTCAACCGATGTGTGTTTTACAACTGATCTAGGCATTTTGGCTCAGAACTCCACACCTGAAAATGCGAATAGCGTAAATGTGTGCAGTGTATGGAGCGCGTACACACCGCGCTTTAAACCTCCCGAGGGGGGATTTGGTCACTCGTATAATCAAACTGCCTCGGACGGTTCTGGTTCGGATGGAAAGGGAAACCCAGTCGTGGGCCGGAAAGCGTTTCCCCAGACAGCTGAGTCTGGACGAGGAGCGAGCAGAGCCATCCCTTTGATGTGTGGGAGTTTTTTTTTTTTTTGTGTGACTGAGCACGCTCACTGTCTACCCGCACCTTTGTTTCCACTCTGTCATACAGTGAAGTCATGGCATTCCACCCTGGGATGGCCAGCCTAAAACCCTCAGCCTAAACAAGCAGGCGCGGCGGAGGGGATTCTAGTTTCTCATCAGTCTACTGTGTAATCATCCCCCTCCCCAGGCCCGGACAGGCGGCTCAGATGATTACGTGCTACCGCACCAAACGCCAGCCTGTGGAACACAAACCGCCAGTTTTGCAAGCGGTCATTAGGGCAGTTGATTGAAGCTTTCTGAGCAGCCATTTTCACACAGGGGATATATTCAGTGCACGGTGTTAAAATTTGCTGTCTGAGGTGTTAACTTTGGTGCTGCTGGTACTTGTCTGTTACAAACCAAGTTTCGCAGTCTTGCTCCTGACGCCTAAAGGCCTTGGTTGGGTTCACGTTGGTCAGAGATTTGAATGACAAATTTAAGGAAGCATTGCATTTTGTCATGGCTTACATAAGACCAAGGTGGTGGGATGATGGTTTCTGAAAAAGGTTAAAAATTTTGGTTAAAAAAGCTGGTTTAAAAAGAGGAAGAGTACTGTGGTGAGTTTGAAAGGAATTGTAAATGCTTGTATAATTTTCATTTCTCAGAGAGCCTTTACATGACAGACAGTATAAGGTATTCCACATTGTACTGTCATCCCTTTAAATCAGTGTGGTGGAGATGGCTTTCAAATCGGATTTTGTCATTTCCTTTAAGGGTTACCCAAGCAAAAAACGCAAATTGATCCTTGTACCCTTGCGATTTGTCAAAGGTCAAGGTAGCTGGCGCTATGTGGAAACCGTGGGCCATTTCTCCCTCTCAATACACTACCTCAGCGCACAGGTGTGGCACGGACAGGAAGGGGCAGATTTCAACAGCGGGACTGATTTCAGATACGGCACCGCGCCTCTGGTGCTGGGGGGGGCGCAGCCAGTGAAGCCGCCGATTCCCTGCGACTTTAACTGCCGGGGACCGTTCTCTCATTCCAAGCACCTGCATTCACAGAACAACCCGCGGCAATGTTCAGGTGACCCATTTCTCAAAGCAACCTCAAAACATAAATGCAGTCGTGCCAGAGACGGCAGGCTTAAATAGGATAAAGTTCTCTCCCTGTTATGAAAGCTCCAGTGAACTGGCGTGTTTCTGGTGACACGTGCCCCTTGGGGCCTGGTGTGTGAGCATAACCCCCCCCCCCCCCCCCCCCATTCCTCCTAAACCCCACCAATGAGAATGCGGAAGGGGTATGGCCTACGCCCACTGCTGATGGAGCACTTCAGAGTTATTTGGAACGTCTGGCCCTGGAATGCCCCCGATTCTCACAGAGGGGCCGGTCTCAGGGGGGCTCTGTGGGGGCCCCCAGGGGGTTATTTAGCGCCTCTAGGAGAAAGAGCTGACACTTCCTTTCAGAGGCGGCGTTCGAGCTCCGACCAGCACCGGACACTGCTCAGTGTGAGGGAGCAGCGGCTGCAGTCCAGCTCGGTCTCACTCTCGTCTTCCCTCCATATGTCCTGGCCCTGTTTGCATTGCACAGGGTACCCAGAGGGAAGACGGAGCTGTACTGGCGTGTGAAGTCTGCCTTGTCACTAGGGGACAGTGAAACACACCTCAGACAAAATAAGCCGATGTTTTGAGTCTGAACTGACGCAAGAGGAATTGACTTCTTTTCGTTAAAGGGATAGTTCGGAATTTTGGACATAATGTCTCAATTGCGACTTACCCATGATGTAGTTCATTTCAGCTAATTCCATGCTGTCCCTTCTTTTGGACATACACACGTTGCTAATGCTAGCGCAACTCTAAGGTAACCGGTAGCATCCACTACCAAACGCACTTAAACACTCCACAGTGCACCCAAAGCAAATAAAATACGACGACAGTCTATCAGGGTTATTTTGAGTGTTTATACCATCATTTTTGAAGTCAAACTATCGTTGAATCCTTTACTTGGTGCTGACCTATATTCTCTGTGGAAGTATGGCGGCGGAGCGAACGTGGCCGTTGCAACTTGTTGATCTTCTTTGTTGTTGTCCACCAGTGCCGGCAATACATTTGTAGGTAACGTAAAGTATCGCTCCCCCGATAGACTGTTGTCGTATTTTATTTGCTTTGGGTGCACTGTGGAGTGTTTAAGTGCGTTTGGTAGTGAATGCTACCGGTTACCTTAGAGTTGCGCTAGCATTAGCAACGTGTGTATGTCCAAAAGAAGGGACAGCATGGAATTAGCTGAAAATGTTTCCATCAATCAACTACATCATGGATAAGTCGGAATTGAGACATTATGTCCAAAATTCCGAACTATCCCTTTCATGAAACAGCCCTGGAGAGCAGTGTGAACTGGGTAATTTATGAGTCAGGTATGGGGCTGGATTTCACAACAGTGTCGAATAATGCATGTATGTAAATATAACGTATGGTCGTACCCTGGCAATGACCTGCAGAGAAACTGAAAACGGCTGCATTTTCATGCTTTGCCGTCTGTATTCATGATTGAGACCACATTTGTAAAATATTTGGTTCTCTTTTGAAAAACATCGTTGCTACATTGCCGGTCTTATTTCTTCCCCAAAGAAGGTACGACAGTTTAAATTTTTTTATAAATAAATAAAAAGAGAGGGGGGGAAGCTTCTTGTTGGAACTGCTGCTACAAATAGATGCAGATCATGACTGTGATATAGTTACTAGCTCTTCCTGGGTCGTATCCCATAATGCTTTGTGCCCAAAACTGTTAAATATAGACATGGCTGGATGGGAGCAGACTGCTCCGGCTCCTTGAGAAATGCAGTGTGTGTGAATTACTGTGCATTTGGGAAGTACCTGAGGACTGAGGGTAAACACAGAGCGCTTTGTCAGTTGGAAGTGCAACGTGGGTCATTTTTGATTATCGCCCGCCCTCCTTTGGACCCAAGGCGTGTGAAGGGTCATGGTCCATTGGGGGCTTTTTATGGAGAGAGCAGGGTATCAGCCTTTCATTACCCACTGCCCAATGAAAGACGAGAAGCTGTACCACACCACATTGCTCAATTAGGTAGGCGAGTGGTGATACCCCCAGGGGTCTGTGTTAATGCGTGTGGGGAGAGGGGAGGGGAGGCCCGGCAGGCCACGGCAGACTTCACACTTCTGTACATGCCCACTGGGCGATATTAATATCAAAAGCACTCCTGTTTCAAATCTTTGTGGGAACAATGTTCTGCGTGTAGAATGCCCTATGTGCTTCTATTGGAAAGATCACACATCCGCTTTCATAACGTGCGATGGTGCTGATTCTGCACCTCCGAAAGCCCATTTGTTATTCAAATGTTCAGGAAGACTGGTCCAGGGGAAAGAATACTTTTGTGAGTGAGCGAGCGAGCCACATTTTGATTATCCTGCTGTTTCATAAGGTCAATTTAGTGCATGCTTTCCAATCCATAGCAGCTGTAAAAATAAATAAATAGATAATATTTTATTTACACAGTGCCTTTCCGGATCACATGGATGCCTTACACAATCAGACACATAGACACAAACAAAAAGCAGGCAGGTTTGAGGCCAATTTCACAAGGAAATGCATTGAAAATTTCAGAATTTGGAGGGAATTGACCAGTCAATAGTATAAATTTAATACAAGTCTGGGTGCAGGACTAGGGATGCGACCTAGACAACAGATAACAGGATAACGGAGAAGACAGGAGTTCAAAGGGCAGATCTGTAAGCAAGATTGAAAATGTGCTTTTAAGCATTCCTTGAACAGCGAGAGTGAGTTTGCCTCGCGCATGTGCTTAGAAAGTGTGTTCCGGAGCATTAAGTGTTACATCATAGTGTTACACTAAGAAGATCGGTCCCCAGCGTTGTGTGGTGAAAAATATATATATATGTTTCAGTTCCTAATGAGCTCGGCCTCTTTAAGGGAAGTTGGGCCAAGGGATGTTGACGTTTGCTGGTCAAACGTGGTGATTAAGGCAATTTTGTTCAGACCTGACGTGTCACAACAGGGAAAATCTGGCAAGATTATCAAAGGCATACACTGAGATTTGCTACATTTATTAGACCGCTATAATTTTACAGACCGCTATAATTTAGACCGCTGCTATACTCTGAAATGTCTCAAAATATATATATTTTTTAATATACACCAAACTTTGAAATGCAGTTTCCATGTGGCGGCGGGGCTAATGCGCTGCACAGGATGCACCTTTAACCAGGTTTAAGCCGGGGAGCAAAAGCCGCAAGTCAAACATTTGTTTCTGTGTGCGTGGCCAGAACGGACGAGCTCCTTGCGCTGTTGCTAAATCAGGTGATCCATACCTATGGCGAAGTGCGAACGTAGCACTGCAGAGCCGTCTGTCGGGACGGAGCTGCGTGCCTGTTTTTGTCAATCCAGCAGATTGTCAGACACGGGAGGTGATCTCATTGACACTTTCCTCACAGAAAACAACCGCGAGGTGTTAGAAATCGGACGTGCAATACAGCAGCCCACGCTTTTAGTGCACGTTGCTCCTTAGCGAGTAACTGCACATATTTAGGAGGCTGCGTTATTTACCCTCATCTGTCTGCATGTGCCTTGCACAGAAAAAAAGCATTTGTTCCAGGTCTCGGAACTCTTTTAATCGGCACATGCCCACAAGTTGATAGGAACGTGATTCACTGTCGAAGCATATGTAGCCAGAGCAATATTTTAAAGCCTTGTTGAAAGCTCGCCAGTGCTTTTGGGAAATGTGTAATCCAGAACAGTCTGTGTCTTTTATTGCTTGATCTCTTAATGTCCTGATCAGAAGAGCTTGTTGGAAGGACGTGCCACTTATTCCTTCGGGAAAGGGAACAAAAAATTCTCCACCTATCTTTATAAAGGGAATATAAGGTGAGCCAAGCTTCATGGTGGGCATGGCTGAAGAGCCTCGTATTCTTGGTGCATTAACAAAGCAGGTAATGAATGTGTGTGAAGGGATTAGTTTTAATATAGTAATATAACTGCCATCTGCTCAGAACAATAACCATGACCAGTTCAGGTCAGGCACTTAGCCTTTTTAAGCAAATGTATTTTTATTGGTGGGATTACGTAAGACATCTGTTCAGGATTCCACGCCACCATTGGGCGTGCGGAGCGATGACATCATATTCACCCTTGTTTTCTTTTTCACCAGGTTGGGCATGCCAGGAGCGGTCAGACTGTGGGCGTAGCATCCGAGTGGCCGGAGAGGGAGGGAGGGAGGGAGCGAGGGGGAGAGAGAGCGAGTGCCGGGGCGAAGATGGGCGAGACTGAAGAGGAGAAGAATGCCCAGGCCGGGCAGCTCTTTGAGAACTTCGTCCAGGCCTCCACGTGCAAGGGAACCCTGCAGGCCTTCAACATCCTATGCAGGCAGCTGGACCTGGATCCGCTGGACCACAAGAACTTCTACAGCAGGCTCAAGGCCCGGGTCACCTTCTGGAAGGCCAAGGCCCTGTGGAGCAAGCTGGACAAGAGGGCTGGCCACAAGGAGTACAAGAAAGGAAAGGGCTGTACGGGCACCAAGGTAACTCAGCCCAGCGCTGTACAGTCAGACTTCCTGTTGGGCTCCTCACAAACTTACAAGTAGTAGTCCCAAGGCGCACAAAACGGTGCTCCGGTACAGCAATATTGGAACAATATGGAAAAAAGGCACAGGTATCTAAAACAAAATGATAATAATTTCACCCACTAGTAGAATCAGATATCCCTCTGGATGAAAATGGTGCATATACCTACAGCCTGTAAGAGATGGGCAAGCAGTTCCCTTTTATTCCCTTCCTTCCTCATAGGAGCAGCGCCTGTAGCGGAACACTGGTGACGATTCACAGTTCCGTGGTGCCAGGTGTTGATGCCGCTCAAACCATAATTTTACAGGCCTAATACCCTCTTAGGAAGACAGCAGTATAAATTCTGCTGAGTAAACCAATGGAAATGAAGCAGCTCATTTTAAATTAACCGCCACTACATGTATTGCCTATTTCAGATATTATATTGTAAATTAAAATTAAGTAAATTAAGGAGTTTCCTTCACCGAAAGTAAGTTTCTGTGAGCTCCCAAAGACCCAAATGGTGAGCAGCTTGTGAAAAGTAAAGGAGCTTTCATGGTCAGTGTTTTTGGCAGATGTACTAGTCAAGGTCTGTTTTGAAATGTAAATCAGGCAAGTACGATATTTGACTAATGTATTCAAATATTAGTCTGGAAAATGTTGCTTTCTCCTACTGAGTTTTGTTGCATAAAGGGTTGTAGGTAAAAGTCCAGACATCTCCCACCTCTGGCTTTTTAGTGTACATGGTACTTTGTAAAAAGAGGAAATCTTTACTCATAGTAGGATGCAAAACCCTGTGATTATGCACACCACAAAGGTGGGTGTGGTCTGTGTCGGCGGCCGGGAGTCTGTGACACGTGTTTCCATGGTGACACATAAGGAACATGGGGGTACATCTCCATTAGTGGATCCCTGATGTCTTCTCTCGTGCTATTGGTAGACAGGGTCCAATCGGCGCAAGGACCCTGCGGTCGCGGTCTCCTGTAAGTCACCAGCTGCACTGCCAGTGACAATGGCCTTCCCTCACAGACTCGCTGATGGCTCTCATGCACAAGGCCATGCATCTTCAAAGGGAACTCTGGCCATTAGCTGATCAACACATCAGTCACCACAAGGCTTTTAGAATGTACGGCACATGCACAAGAGAGGACATCTGTCAGCAAGTCAGATTATTTTCTCAAAAAATCGGGTTGGGGGGTGGGGGGGGGGGGGATGGGTTCAGTGCTCATTATTAGCCCTCCCCACCCCCAGAAGAAAACCAAAGCTGAATGGTGCTAACTGCTAAGCTCAGTATGTTATGTACTTCACATATGTTTTAAACTGGAGGCTAGTTAGAACGCTAAGACAAAACTATAAAACCAGTGTTAAACACAGTTTAAATTGACGGGTACTTCCACGTTATAATTAATCGTTCATGAACGAAGTTGGCTTTGCTCAAGTTCCAAGTCCTTTTCTCCTCCAAACGTCTTTTTTTTAAAGAAATCCCCCAGGGAGGCATTGTTAACTAGCTCTGTTTATGAAAGTAATCGGAGAGATGTGTGACTGCTAAGTCAGGTCATTTATTGCACTTGTATGAGTGGTGCTTAAGAATCAGACTTATTTTGTCCCTCTGCCTGAGTGAATCGAAAGAAAGAAAGAAAAAAAGGCTGACGTATTGTCTTTCACAGATCAAAAAAATCCCCCCATTGTAATAAACCTTAAACCTTTCCTTTATATTTCCTTAATACTCAATGTGTCTCTTGTGGGGACGGGGGACGAGGGGGACGGGGGGGGGGGAATGAAAGCAAGCCGGTGGGTTGCTGCACTGACCCCTGTGATCCTGTCCGCCAATTATCCTTTTTGATTTATGCTATCCCAGCTGCTCATTTACAATCTAGTTATTCTTTATTTTTGGAGATGGGGTGATGTCAGTGGCGGTTCAGTGCGCCTTTTCTAATCTGGCTTCGCTCTGGCCGTTGCGATCGGGCCGCATCACTGTGCACTCAGCTGCCAAATGCCTGTTACTGGCGTAATCTCCAGCCCGTCCGATTGCGTTCTCTCTGCACAAGCCTGACTGATGCAATCGACGTGTTATTAAGCACTCGCTTATTGAAAATAACGTTCTCGTATGAGAACACGTCTCAATTATTCGACACCACTAATCTAAGGTCGCGCCCTCCTCACCCTCCCGTCTCAGCCGGAGTAATGAGTTGCAGATTTTACGCTGGCAAAAAACAAGAACGTGAAGGAGGAACATTTTGTTTTAAGCCATTTTTACCATATATGTCGAACGGCACTAACATGCTTCACATAGTATTTGAATGACTACAGAGTCCTCTGACGGCAAGATATGATTTCTTTGTTGATGTTGTAAGAAGTCATCGGAAGCAAAACGGTACCTCGGAGGGGAATGAGGCATTTGTTTCCATGGTGGCGCTGGATTCCTACGGACAGATTAGCGGGAAAAATGGGATCTGATCCCCTCTGAAAGGGAGATTTTGACTGGGCTGGAGACCGAGTTTGCTCCAGTGGCTCATCGGTGACCGAGAGGAACTAGTCGGGGAACGTTGTTTTTCCAGTCCTCCCACCGTGTGCGTTTGTGATTGAACTTAAATATACAAAAAATAAAAACTCTTCCATCAGCCTTAGGCTGAACATGTCTCATGGCCTCTTTCAGAGCGTAGCCTGTAGTCATATTGTCTGACTGCAATTACAGTTTAGGAAAATTAACACATACAGGGGAAACTTGCTATAAAGTCATCTCACTCTTCCTAAAGCACATCATCTTGTAGAATTTGCTGGGCCAACGCAGTCCACCTGATATTTTTAGAATCACTTATTTAAGCAAATTTGTTTTTCTGTATACTGTAAACTTTAAAAGAATAATTGCACATTTGCAAAGGACACTCGGAACAAAAAATGTAATTAAATTTCCTGGTTCCAAAAGTGCACTAGTCTAGTATTTATGAATGGAAGTGGAAATATGTTTATATAAATACCATTTTGCTACTGGCTTAGCAAATACAATTTTATAAAGATGAAGTACAAGTTATGCAAACTGTTTGGTGCATCCAAATTATTAAAAATGGGGCAGTAGAAAGGTTCAACCCAGGACTAGAACCAAGCTTTCCCAGGCTTACTGATAAATTAATAGGGTTATGAACAAGCATGGAAATGTCTTGTTCATATAATGCGGAGTTATAAATAATTTATTTTAAAAAAATATTAAATAGTAAATCATAGGTAAGCCATTGAAACTTTGAATTTGCAAATGCTTCTCAGTGGATCTTATGTAAATCTGAACTTGGGCGTCTGAGACGTCACAGATGATGTCATCACCATGCAGAACTTGGCCGTTTCCAACAGCCATGCTATATCGACCAACGGTATTATGTTTTTATGACAATTATATGAACAGAGGGAGTTTTTATTGTAATTTATATGATTACTCCTGTTTAACAGATGGACTCCTACGTGTAATTTTTTCTGTGGTATGTTTCCAGAATTAAAACATGATGGAAAGGTTGGGTCCTCGTGACGCTAACATCGCAGCCTTTGATTCTCTTCTCTGGCCCCCTGAAATACCAGACAGCCATCTGTAAGCGATGGCAGTTTATTTCTGCGCTTACCTGGTGGTTCTCTTTACTTGAAAGGGGCCTTAAGCCCAGTTAGGCTATTTGAGATAATACAATGTGAGTGCTAGCTCAACCGGTCCATTGGTGCGTTGTGCCAAGTGAATGATGCACATCTCTGGTATTCTCCATTCTCGGACCCAGGCATTTTTAACCATCGCATATTGAGCCTATTGCGGTTGCAGTGTCATCTCTAGTAAGGGTTGAAGCGCATCTAACTCGAGCTGGGCCATTGGGGCTTATCCTGTGCTCTGTGGCATCGATGCGGTGCACGTGACCGGGTCATGATTGTGGAAATTGGCAGCAACCCTTGCCGTTCAAAGGTTCAAGGTTTCTGTTTTGAAAAATGCAGCTGCATCCCAGCTCTAGAGGCAAAGGGGAGGGGAAACAGAACCCCGACCTCGTCCCACGAAATCCCAGGTGCTGTTCCCTTGTAAGCCAGCCAGCGTGCAGGAGGGAGGCGTGGGGGGGGGGGGTGAGGGTGAGATGACAAGGTCTGGCGTGGTCTCTTCCTGTCCCGGCAGTGGAGGCGTCACTGGCAGAGCTCCACAGGAGGTGTGATTGATGTGTTCCCCCCCCGTCCCAGGAAATGGACCCAGTCTGAGTCAGCAGCCAGTGGGTCTACAGGAAACTCTTCACCATGGCAATAACGCACGGTGGATGGTTGGTTATGGGCGCAGTCTAACGTGTTGGATAGTGATATTTATTACTGGCGGAGGAAATTGACTTTTTTTTGGCTTGAATTTGAATCAGAATGAGAAAGTGGCCAGAGGACTCGGGTAGCTTTACATTGTACCTGTGCTCAGTAAAACAACTCCATTCAGGTATCCTCTTACTGTGTGCAACAGTAGGTTAGAACAGACTGTTAAGGTCCCAACACACCTGGCCAGCCTGCGTTTCTGTCTCCACCAGCTGCAGTGTAAGAAACGATGATCAGACGTGTCCAAAACGGAAACGCTGTAAGCGTACAAAAACCCCAGGGAGGAGAAGTGCGCAGAACGGACGACATGCCTCGATTAAGATCGCTAGCGGGAAAAGAACGACTGTATCTTTTTTTCTTTTATTTTCACCCGCTGGGATGCAACAGGCCTTTTATGGCGGGATCGGCCCTGAGGAGCTTTGTTAAGAGCAGCCCGGCGAGAGCCCTCGCTCGATGCCGCAGGCACCGGAGAGCAGGCTTCACGTTGCGCTGCACAAAATGCCGCCAGGCTCTCCTCCTGGGAACCCCTGATATCCCGCCGTATTGCAATGTGGTCCCGCACCCCTCGGCCTGGGAGCTCCTCTGCCCCAACGAGCCCTGCTTGCGGGCCCTGCAGCGGGAGGTGGGTCCCGGGTTACCAGAGGGCGTAGGCCCCACCTGCAAATTTCATTTGGTTTGGCCCTTCTCACATCTCATCTGGTATCAAAAAAGCAGAGATGACAGGAAATTAGATGACGCGTCTGGAAAAAAGCGTTCGAGAGACATCTGGCCCTAATCCGCACGCTGTAAAACCAAACAGGATTCAGCCAATCAGGATTCGGCGTACAGATCAAAAGGTCTACAGCTGGCTGTTAGCGGGCCACAGGTGGACGGTTCCTCACAGAAATTGAAAGCAGGGAGGCAGATGACCTTTTACTACACAGCAGGGCAGCTCGGACTCCAGCACGGTTAAACGGTCGGGTGATGCCTCTGACGATTCTGCCAATCGGCCTCACCCCCCCCCCCCCCCCCCAAAACAAAATAAAAAGTCCTGCTGAAGTCATGCCGATCCCACATATTCTCAGACAAGTTCGGTACACCGATGATGACTTCATGCATGTTTGAGTGAAGGGGGTGTCAGTATGATGCCTTTGATGTTTTTATGGCTGTAATTATTGACTACGGGTGAGGTAATCGCACACTGTACTACTTTTCCAGTTGTGATTATTCCACTTACAGAGAAATCCATGTATGGTAATCCTGGTACATTGCTTCATAATGGGATGCAAACCTCATATCCTGACTCTAATAACCTGAGTATTGTTCTGTTATTAGAATCGTGAGTCGGAATACTGCTCTAAACATTCCAAGACTGTTAGGGAGCATTTTGGTTAGATTCCCATTAGGTTGTGAGATGTTGTGAGAGAGGTTGTGAGAGAGTGCTATGATGCGTCTTAAAACATATTTACTGTTCCAAACTATTTATATCACAGTCACAGAAAAATGCTCCAGGCCTCTCGCATTCAAAAGTACTGGTCGTGTCCCCCAATGTTTAGCATTTAGTTATGAAAAAAACATGATGAAAGTCAATAGCATTTTAAGTGTTCCGATTGTAAGTATTTAAATGCTTGGTCTGTTGACCATTCCTGCCTTTTCCAATAAATCTAACATAAATGAACATCTAAATCAAAAGAAAATCTAACAGGCATAGAAAAACTAAATGACCTGCTATGACTGTTTTCTTAGGTTGTTATTTAGTGTTCCTTGTCACTTGTTCAAGGCAGGGCATGAAATTCACTTTTTCACCCACTTGCCAGAGTGGCTTGTAGATTGTAGAGCAGCCATTTTCAACGTTTTGCCAGCCACATTACCTATTACAATATAACACAACATTGTTGGTTACCTGCCAAAGTGGCTAGAGTAGAAAATCTTACCAGCCACAATCAAAATTTTACCAGAAGTTGGCTGGTGCCGGGTGTTAATTTCACACCCCGGGTCAAGCGACATCAAGGAAAGCAGACCTATTCAAGTGCTAAGAACATTTACCCCATCGTTCTGGGAATGTTCTTGGTGCCAAAGATGTTTAAAATGTATATAATGACCTTCTAACAACCATACTGCACACGGGTTTGTTTTTCCCCAAACTGTGTTTTCTGGGTCCAGCGCTGACTTTGGGGTCTGCTTTTTCCCTTCTCCCTCAGTGCCTGATCATTGGAGGCGGGCCCTGCGGCCTGCGAACAGCCGTCGAGCTGGCCCTTTTGGGGGCCAAGGTGGTGGTTATCGAGAAGAGGGACACCTTCTCCAGGAACAACGTGCTGCACCTCTGGCCCTACACCATTCATGACCTGCGGGGCCTGGGCGCCAAGAAGTTCTACGGAAAGTTCTGCGCCGGAGCCATAGACCACATCAGTGAGTGTGCTTTGCCCAATGGCACTGTGTCTGTAGTCTAACACCTCCCTGTACTCTCCCACCCCCACCCCCCTTCCCTCCCCTCCACCCCACACACCCAACAGCGGCTGCCAACCTGCCCGTTTGGAGATCAAAGAAAGAACAGAGCGTTCGTCAGCCTCCCACAGAGCACAGAAGACTATCTCACAACAGTTAATAGGGAGATTAATTCAGATGCACGTCTTCCATCATATGGTTGTAATATTTCCCTTTGTTGCCCGTTAAGTTTGATACTTGTTGGCCTTCAGAATGTCTCCCGGTAGATTTATCCTCGCAAATCTGTCTCAGAGGAATGCTTGTCTTTGGATTTACTCCTTTCAGAAGCCTCCTGGACGTGACCGATTCTGCCTAGCCAAACACCATAAAAAACCTGTGGGACTCCTTTGGGAGCAATTAAATGCATTGTGTTACATTATTCATGATGTGTTGGTATTTAAGCCAGAGTTCTCTGTTCAAGCAATCGAGTCCTGCTATGTGCACAGTCAAAAATGAGGTGATTTTCAGTGGGCGGGATGCTTCTCTTCTCAAGGGCCACTTACTGCTTGCTGAGGTTATAAATATTTGCCGTGGGAGAGCCCGTCTTTTACGTAGAAGGAAAGAAGATGCATACCAGAGCTGTCAAAAGCTGCTTTACGATATCGAACGGCTCACTGCTCCTCGCCAGCAGAGGTCAGAGGTCGAGTGTGTACCGTGTGCTTTTAGGGTGTGTTCGGGATTACAGGAGGGAGCTCTGGGTGGTGAGCGATCGGGCCTCTGGAAGCTCTTGAGCTCTTGAATGTGATTGGTCGACAGGTATTCGCCAGCTCCAGCTGATGTTGCTGAAGATCGCACTGATCGTTGCCGTGGAGGTGCACGTCAACGTGGAGTTCGTCAAACTCTTGGAGCCCCCGGAAGACCAGGAGAACGAAGGTAACCGCCGACTGACTGCAGGGCGCGGACATAGACAGTGGCTCTTTGCTCTAGAAATCACATGGCTTTTAGGTCTACTGGTGTGTTTTGCTCAGGTTTTATGGCGGGTCCTGCTGAGGCTCTGGCTCTCAATGTAGTGACACTCCAGCAGGGTCTGGTGGTTTGGAGCCTGACTGTGCCAGTGCAGAATAAGGTGGGGCTTCATTGGATGCAGCATTGCCCCCGGGGGGGGGGGGGGGGGGGGGTTCAGTACCCTTTCACGAGAATAAATCACCCTGCAGTTCGACTGCAATAGGTGCACCAGAAGTGTGCTCCTGTTTTTGCAGTGACTGTGCAGTGCTTGTATATTTAGTTTGCTAATATGGCTGTCAGGCTTTCAAGAGGATTCTAGAAGCATTTGTTTTCCACCTCCAGTGTTAATATTCCCCTCTGCCTTGTATCACCACGGCATTAGGTCCAACAGGCCAATGCTAAAGCATGAAGCAAGGCCTCGGGACTCCTCGCTGTTTAAACCAATCCCTGACAACCAGCAATAAACAGAAACATCACCGCCTTCGTGTTTAACTCGCACACAAACATCTGAGGGGAAAATATGAAGAAACCGTTGTCATTCGTATTTAGCTGCGAGTGATTACCCCATCGCTCTTGAGTCATTTATCAGTAGCTTTGCAGTTCATTTGACAGGTGCCTTTACCAAACAAAATTAAGCATAAGAAAGAGAGCTAATGCTCTTGCAGTGAGGTCCTTTGCAGAAAGAAAGGTCCTACTTTTACGATGTACTTTGATGTGACTTTTACTGAGCTGTGGGGTTGGGTCTGGAGCCCAGTTATCTGGATTGGCTCAGTGTTCAATAATGGGAGTGCGAGGCCCCAGGTAATTGGCTCTCCAGTGCGGTCACTTGGACACACAGCATTACCCGACGGAGCCTTTCCTAAATAAGGCAACATAAATCTGCCCCCCCCCCCCCCGGCAAAGTGACACGACGTATCCTGTAGGAAAACTCTTTCTTCACCTGCTGTTTTTCAGCGATATAATGTTGCAGCAGCCTTGGCTCGGTGTTTGGAGGGGTGTCCGATTCTCCCTGCGTGTCAGGGAGCCCGCAGGCGGAGAACATTTTAAAGAAGATAAACCCGCCGAGCGGCTCTATACATAGGGGCAGTGTCGCGGAGGACATGCAGAGCAGTCGTTATCAGGGGTGTCCATGCTGATGCGGCGTTTCATTTCAAAGTTGGAAAGAAAGTCTGCTCTGACTGCCCAGTTCATTGCCACTTCTTCAGACGGCCATCTTGGGTAGCTGTCAGTGTGTCAGTACTCCCATCTGTTGGGGCCTGCCGTATCCATTAGCTAACTGTTAAAATAGCTACTTCCTGCTCTGTCACATTATAGGTTATCAAGTCGTTGATTACAGAGTTATCAGTTTTGCTCTTTAAAAGTATACAGGTTAACAGCATATAGTTATAGGTATAGTATCTGTGAGGGGTGCAGTAAATGCATGAGTAATAACATTTCTGAGTTACACAACGGTAATTGAGTCCCTTTAAAGGCAGTGCAGTGAGGCCGACCCAGAAGCAACTATCAGGACCCCCAAACTGATCGAGTCGTGATGGAGGCACTGGATGCGTTCATAAGATTGTGGGTTTGAATGCAGAATTCCACGCTCCTCTTGAACATTACCTAAGAAACGTAAACCCCTAATGTCTCCCCTGGCTCTCAGTAATCGATGCGCCCCCGCACTGGTATCCTCATTTGGAATGCCTGAGAAGACGTCACATGAGGCCACAGTTTCCTTTTGTTGAATGCTGTCAGGATTAGTCAGCTAATCCTCCTCCTTGGCCGTGTTGATAGGTATCCTAAATTCAGCCCCTCTAGAATAAACCCTTGTTAAAGCAACTGTGGCGAACATGCTCTAAAACATTCCCTCAGGACTCTGATGAACATTTGGGCCGCGCCCGATCTGAGCGGTCTCTCTCTGTCCCCACTCCAGGGGCCGGATGGAGGGCTGAGGTCAGACCCGCCGACCGTCCCGTCTCCGACTTCGACTTTGACGTGGTGGTGGGGGCGGACGGGCGCCGGAACACGCTGGAAGGTGAGAGCGGGTTGGGTGATTTGGTGGCCAGTTTCTCTCCGCAAGAAGCCTGTTTGGACAAGCTGCATCGAATTTCTACAGTGACTGCAGTAGTAAAGCATAGCCTAGGTTCTTTAATCCAGAGGATGAATTAAAGGTAATCAATGCCATACATGCAATTGATATCTGAAATGTATGCCCTGGAAATAACAGGAGGGTGTTTAGAAATGAAATGCATAAACAACACACCCCTTGATTGTACAGTACAGTGTATTTGAAGTTAACACTGCATGCATCTTAAACTGTCCTTCTGAAAACATTTCAGTGCACCGACTCTTAGGCAATGTATATAATCATATGTATCTGCATTTGAAAATAATTATATATTTTCAGAGAAGATCCAGGATATTTTTTTTGGTGTAGACTGTATTTCTTTTCGTCTGGTTGGCTACCTGGGTGTGGTCTTTTAGAGGATCTTTAAATACTCTGAGCTTGTGGTTTTCCCATTACTGTGTTTAAAATTCTTCCAAATCCACATTAAAAAGTTATGAAGCCGTAAACCCCGAGCTGGCCACTGTAAATTCTTTGTCGGCAGAGTTTGCACCACGATGATGTCACTCACGTCCCTGGTCTCTGCTGCTCTATGTGAATCGATCAGCGAAACCGCCCGAAAAACAGACCCCAGGGAGGAGTTTAATCGCCTGGACCACGACCAGCAGTCGACATGAGCATCTGCAATTCTCACATCCGTCATGTTTACACCATTCCAGGCTTTTTCTAAAAAAGGAGAATTCTTTCCATCTAAAAATAACAACACATTTGTCCTTTCCTATAATCGTGAAACTCAGAAAAAGAAAAATGAGTCGTCCTGCTATGCTTTAGCTTTTCTGGTTGGTGAGGGGAAAGTGTTTAAATATAACCCCAGATTGTGCCAAACTAACAGTTAAAAAGGCATGCAGAGGCATTCGGAAAGAGTGATGCGACTGGGAAAGTTTGCATATTAAAGCACGTCGGTAATCTATAATGCATAACATAATGGAACATTCTAGTGCCATCCATGATTTCTCAGATCCTAATGAATTACTTTTCAGGGTGATAGGCTGCAGGCATAAGGGGAGTAGGCGGCCGTGCGCACCAAACTAATGCCCCTGCCCAACCGCCACCCCTGCCCCAGTCTGCCCAAATGCCGCCCCTGCCCCAGCCTGCCCAACCCACGCCCCTGCCCCGACCTGCCTAACCACCGCCCCTGCCCCAGCCTGCCCAACTCCTGCCCCAGCCTGCCCAACTCCTGCCCCTGCCCGGCCAACCACAGCCCCTGCCCCAGCCTGCCCAACCATCACCCCTGCCTGCCCAACTGCCGCCCCTGCCCCAGCCTGCCGAACCCCCACCCCTGCCCCTACCTGCCCAACCACCGCTCCTGCCCCAGCCTGCCCAACCCCTGCGCCTGCCCAACCCCTGCCCCTGCCCGCCCAACCACCGCCCCTGCCCCAGCCTGCCCAACCATCACCCCTGCCTGCCCAACTGCCGCCCCTGCACTAGCCTGCCCAACCACCACCTCTGCCTGCCCAACCGCCGCCCCCTGCCTCAGCCCGCCCAACAGCTGACCCTGCCCCAGTCTGCCCAACCACCACCCCTGCCCACCCAACCACTGCCTCTGTCTGCAAAAACACTGCCCTTGCCCATAGACCAGGTTCAAGCCAGGTAACAAGGCCCAGTACTGACAGTGTCCGAAACGCGAAATAAATTCTGACGAAGATTCTCCTTGTCCCGTTTTCAGCTTACCTCTTTGCTTGCGTGAGGGCTCGGTGACCTTTGACCCTCGAGAGAACAGAATTTCCTCACGGCTCCCTCCAGGGCTGAATGAGTTTAACAACTTGTGTGCCACAAGCGTTCACATGAGCACGGCGGACAGCCGGGTCCAATTCACCAGCAAGGTTGTTTTTCAGGTTCTTACACGGGTAAACACACAGGGACACTGCAGTTGCATTGCTGTCCTAATTCTGTGTTGTGGCAGTGCCTTTATGACTGTGTGTGCTCTGCTTGTTGCAACCTTTTGGCAAGACTGAATTTCAAGAGTTAACTCTCAGGAGTCACTGGGAATTTGAGCACATTCTGACGGTCTCCAACTGTAAAGTGCTCCCCTTTAAAACTTGTTTTCTTTGTCGGCAGATCACAAGATGTTTGTGTATATGCTCCTTGAGCTTCGTAAGTCTCTCAGAAAAGGAAAACAAAGATTGTTTGTACTGTGATGAAAAGAATAAGAGCGTTATGCCGCCCTTCACACACTATGCGCGCATTTTGCCCCCCAGGAACGTTCCAGGTGCAGCGCAGTCCTCTGCAGGAAAGGCTGCATTACTGTGGAATTCTGTCAGGTTGTGGTTGGTCAGACTCGCACAGGGGCGGAGTCTTCTGTCCCTCCCTCACCCTCGGCCAGACATTGTTTTCCCTCTTTTCATTCGGTTACATAAACCATCTCACCTTTTCCAGCGAGGCCTGGCCTTTCCTCCCAGTCTTAAAATAACTCCCCTGTTTCCCCTGAGTTGACAGGTTTTCCCCCCGAATGAACATTGCGGCTCCCTGAGGGGGGGGCTCATAATCCTGCCTTCTTCCACCCCTCAGGGTTCCGGAGGAAAGAGTTCCGCGGGAAGCTGGCCATCGCCATCACCGCCAACTTCATCAACCGGAACACCACGGCCGAGGGCCAAGGGGGTGGGAGGGAGATCAGCGGCGTGGCCTTCATCTTCAACCAGAAGTTTTTTCTAGAGCTCAAGGAGGAGACAGGTGAGCCGCATTGCCTCTGCCCCATAACAGAGGGAGGGAGGGAGAGATGGAGAGAGAGATGAGGGTATGTGTGTAAACAAAGGGGGAGAGGGTGGAACAGCTGGAGTTGGAGATGGTAAGGGAGAATGCTTTGGAAAGATGTGTGTACTGGCCATGGAGAGGGTTGGAGAGAGTTAAAGAGAGAAAAGATGGAGGAGTGTAGAAGGGGAGGAGGGGGTTCTCAACTGAGAATGAGGAAAAGATCATTTGAATTTGAGAGAGGAGAAATGGAGGGAGAGAATCGAATAACTGATCGGAAGAGGAATATTGAAAGGGAGAGACAGATGATTCGGTTCAAGTAAATTTTATTTGTATAGTGCTTTTTACAGAGAATTGTCTCAGTCAGTAAAGAGACACATGGGAATTAGACAAAAACCAGGCCTGAACCCCCAAAAAGCAAACAAGGTAAAAACTCCCCATTGAGATGAAAAACCCTATAATGATGAGGGAGAGAGAAAGAGAGAGGTGAGAAGGTTTGAGAGATTGATATAAATAGTGGGAGAGAGTTTCCTCTGGAACCAGAAATCAGGAGTGACCCTTAACTCCCCTGTAGTATCCCAGACCACAGAAGGCCTCACATTTGAGAGATATGTATTTATGGCGGAGTTCATGCTGTCTACTGTACTGCACGCACTCCTGACTTGGTGGGAGAACATTCCTTGTGCTCAGACACAGACGCTTTCAAAGAGCGTGTGGGAGTGAACTGGCACGAAAGGAGCCCTTTCGGGTGGGGCGGCCATTACTCTCCTGTCCAGAGAGATGGGTCGGTGTGCAAACGGGCTGAACAGAAATCTCCCTCCCCCTCCTCAAATTCACACTTATCTCAGCAGTATTTGAATCCCGCGCAGTCCACAAGTTCCCCGCTCGGCTCGAGCGGCGCGGTCATTAGCATCGGCGCTAATTGGAGTCGTCCGTCTTCTGTCTCTCAGGGGTCGATCTGGAGAACATCGTGTACTACAAGGACAACACTCACTACTTCGTCATGACGGCGAAGAAACAGAGCCTGCTAGACAAGGGAGTCATCATTCATGTGAGCGTTCGGCCTTTTAACCACCCCCAACCCCCATCAGCTAAAGACAGTCGCAATGCTACAATCACCTCCTTACAGTGTATGAATCACTTTGTTTAAATAGCCACCCCATTACGGTCTTGAAAGCACCCCCCCCCCCCCTCGGCCCCCACACCCCCAGTATTGCTTTAAATCAGCCCCTCCTCATTACATTGTTCAAATCGGCCCAGCACAGCCTTTTTTTAAATCCCTTCCTTTGCTATTGAATGTTGGTCAGTAGTAATGATGATAAATGTCTGTGCCACAAGTCAACACTGTCGTCAGGGATGCTGCTAATTAACTCCAATTTATTTATTTTGTTTCTTCGTTTTTTCTCCCCGCTTGCTCTGTCATTACATCGTATGGTTTCTGCATTGCTACTCTACGTATTTTGCATTCTATTTTTAAAAAATGGATTAAACGTACATTTTCTTTTGTCCTGTGCCATGCTTCAGTGACCTCTGTTGCACAGTGTATCATGAGACATGGTAGCGGCGGCAGGAAACATCGTTAGCTATGAGAGCTACTCTCTTCTCACTAACCAGCCCAATATTGGTTGTACACCCGTGTGTGCGGTCCACGTAACCCAAAGGAGAGTGTATTTCACAAACTGGACGTGTGTCAGATATCCTGCTCCTGCCGTGAGAGGTTTACTCGTGCCGTTGCTGGCCCAGATCCCTGTGAGTCACGCCCTGACTCCATTCATAAAAACTGCTCTGTACAGGATGTTATTGTACTGTACTAAAGTCTTGTACTATTTATTTTTGTTGTTTTTCCTATGGGGACATGAATGATAGCAGGAAATATTATGTGTGATTCACTGCATATTTGTTAAGTAAGTCACTGAGTCAAGTAGGACGACATCTGTTTACACTGTTATTTGGAAACGTACAAATTTACTCTTTCCTGTTGAAGAAGCAGATGTCAGAAGGTGTCATTACTATAAATGCCATTGATGCACTGTTACACACATGTAACTGCCAAAATAAAGGAAACACTTGAGTAAATGAGGGGTACAAAGTATATTGAAAGTGGGGCTGTGTTCATTAAGCAGTTAACATCCTAGCATGCTCATGGTTGTGTGTCACCATTATTTTGGATACCATGAGCAGAAGAAGAGATCTCAGTGACTTTGAAAGAGGGGTGGTTGTTGGGCCACATTTGGCAGGAGCTTCACTGACTAAGGCTGCATTCCAATAGACAAATTAGAGCAAGGAAGGATCCTTTTGATCGCATGACCCGGAAATATTTCCCGGGCAGCCATGCTAAGGACCGTTTGAATTCCTTATATTGAGAAGGAAAGCAGCTTCACAATTCCTTTTATCTGTCCTTCCACCAAGGATGCTCTGGACTATCCTTTTCAGAAGGAAAGTGGTATTCGCGCCCCACAATGCAATGCCGCCAATGTTTATGTAAGCATCAGAGTTTTCCGGGACCTACCAAATTACTGAATTCAAACAACAAACAGCGAAAGTTTAAATGTGAGTAGCTAGTATTGTTGGTTAGCATTGACTTATAATAGAAAGTAAACAAACAATGGCACAAACAGACAATACACCGAATTTATTAAGAGGCAAATTTTTACCGAAATAAAATGGACAGTTCAAGTGAAATAGACGGCAATGATGCACCTTTAGTAGCAATTAGAGGAGGCTGGCCGTGTCCGCAAGGCATATTGGGATTGCTGGCGGTGCGGGGCTATCCAGAGAAGCAGCAGGGGAGATGGGCAGAATTTAACTTCCAGCCCCGGGAGGCACAACATCGCGTCGCGATAACCAATTAGATTTGATCTCCGACTAAACAGTCCCCTTTTCCAAATTTTAGTTCCTCCCACCCAATCATTCCATAGTTCCGTTATGGAGGATATGTTAAAGCACAACTGAACTTTGGGTTGTGTAGTTACCTGGCCATGATATGAGTCCAAATGGTGGCGAAATATGTTCGTTAGTTGATCTGTGCTCCCCTGGGGTAATAATCCAGAATAGGGTATTTGTCGCTTTCCATTCACTTCTGTAGGGCAGCTAAAACGGTCTCAAAATGATACTTCTAGCACGTATACGAACGTGAACGAAACTGTCAATACAAAAAATAACCAGTCCTCGCAAATCATACCGCAATCGCAATATCTGTCAGAAAAATCGCAATTAGATATTTTCCACAAATTGTTCAGCCCTACTCCATATCCTCCTGAGACTTGGCAGTATTTAAATTTTTTTTGACATAATAAAAGTGTCTTAGATGACAAAAACCATGGTACAGTAAAAATAAAGATTATTTATTTTATTTTTGAACCCCTGTAGTATAGGTTTCATCATAGTAGAATATATGGTTCTTGAGATTAAGACCAGAGACTCATGTAGGATGATAAATCAATCTAGGGTGTGAATTGGAAAAGTGAATCCTCACTTTGTGTGTGAGAGTGACTGTGGGTCACAGCTAAGACCTTGTAATAACCCAGCTGCCTTCATTTGTCAGATGTTTCATAATTGATGTTTAAAGCAAAAGGAAACACCTTTAATAGGAGGTAAATGGTTCATATAATGACAGTGAAAGCATCTTAACAAAATATAGAGTGCTATTTCAGACATTGCATCTGTTAAATTATAAGCTCCCAGCAGTGCTGTGAAGTGTTCTTTCATGTGGCTTATGAAGCCTTGTGTATTTAATGATGCTTGTGTTTGGGTGGTACTTTAGCTACTGTCAAAGCTAGACAAGGTTTGTTCTCAGCTAACAGCCCAGGGAAAGTTTTCATTGCTCCCTTGACCTTTGAAGGACACGCTGCATTGGGGAACTTCAACCCTGGTCCTGGAGTTTCCTGGTTTTTGTTGTGACTTAAAGCACAACTGGAATTTCGTAGATATGTACAAGGACTGGTTCTTGTTTTTATTGACAGAATCCACTTAGTTCACACTCGTATACGTGCTAGAAGTGTCATTTTGAGACCGTTTTAGCTGCCCTATAGAAGTGAATGGAGAGTGAGAAATACCCTATTCTGGATTATCATCCCAGGGGAGCACAGAGCAACTAACGAACATATTTTGCCATTTGGACTCATATCATGGCCAGGTAACTACACAACCCAAAGTTCCACCAAAGTTCAGTTGTCCTTTAATTGATCAATTCAAGCTTTTGATTACAAAGTTGGCTTGAATTGATCAATTCAAGCACAACTCACTTGGTTTCTTGGGGTTAAATTGATAGCCTGCAGCTCTCTCGAAGTGGTGAGTGGAGAACCCCTGACTTGCATGGTTTGTGGAGGGTAGGGTAGGAAGAAGTGGGGATGTGTCACCTTGCCTGCATCTTCAGTAAAGCCACGGCGGCTGCTGAAAACTGATTCGGGCCTTGGAAAAAAGACTACTCACACAAATCGCCACTACCTATTATTCACAAAATATATCAAGTCAGGATTCGTCCAACACCTTGATATTACTTGCTGTGGGCTGTGTTTTGTTGAATATTCCCTACAAAATAGAGGAAGGTGTGTGGTCAGCATCATAAACCAAAGAGTCTTTGACGCAAGCCAGACAAGGCTGTAGCTTCCTTACAAGTCATGAAAAAGATTCCATCTGTGGCAGACTTTATTGATGTTAGAAGTGTTTTTATATCTGTTTTTGTGCTGTGAGTGTAGTTCTGCCAACAAAACCTTCCAATGTAATTAATTTTTTGAGTGATTAACATGTTCAGTAATTAATTGTGCAGTTTGAAGCTGGTTTGCAGCTAAGATAAAGCGGAATCTCACAGCAATGGGCTGACAATTGTTTACCTTTTAACAGACTGTTTATCTCTCTCTCTGCCTGTATTGTTTCTTTCTTTTCTTTGGGTGGGCTCCAGGACTACATCGATACGGAGATGCTCCTGAGCAGTGCGAACGTGAATCAGGAGGCCCTGCAGTCCTACGCCCGTGAGGCTGCCGACTTCGGCACCAACTACCAGCTGCCCTCCCTGGACTTTGCCATCAACCACTACGGTCAGCCGGATGTGGCCATGTTCGACTTCACCTGCATGTACGCCTCGGAGAATGCCGCCCTGGTCAGGGAGCGTTTCGGACACCAGCTGCTGGTGGCACTTGTGGGGGACAGCCTGCTGGAGGTAAGCATGTAGTTCAGTCTGATCGGATTGGATTTTTATGTTAAAAACGCACACTTACTTTCTGTTCATTACTTAATACAACATGTTTTTTTTACCACGGACTTTATTCTTTGGTCCTTGATAGAAACAAATAAACAGAATGTAAAAGCATAACAGCACAAATGTATGATCACAGCAGCGTGATTGACTGAACTACATTATCGACAGGTTGAAATAAATTACAACGTACCCCTGCTGTAGCCCCTGGCGGACCCCGTACCGCACAAAACGAACATTGACTTCTCAAATGACCACATTATTCCTTAAATTATGCAAAAAAAGTCAATCTCAACAAGTATTCATTTCTATTACTTTTTTGCTAAATAAGACAAAAAATATTGGCAGTGAGGTGAGAAAGTTTGACTCATTTCAATATTTACCAATGGGGCAAGAAAATTTCACTTGTCAAGCAAACAGTAACTTAAAACGAACTTATATTCTCTACTTGAGAGAAACAAATAAGATTTTTAAAATCTCATTACAGGACAAAAACACTTGTTAAGACGGCATTTATTAGCAGGGTATTATTGTGTGTGAATGGTTCCATTTGGTCTGAGATTAGAGATAAGCCATTGAACTCTTAAAAAAGCAAAAATAATAGTAAGTATATAAAATTCAGACTACAGAAAGAATAGATTTGCACTCTTTAACAAAGATGAATACGTTGTTTTCTTCTCTTTCAAAGCAAATCTGCATAGAGCCTTTGACTGGTGCCTTTGTGGTTCAATGCAGTTTCTTTATCAATTCAGTTTGTTTTACAGCCTGTCTGCAACAATGATTCAGTCCAAACACAGAGGGGTGAATTGCCCCCTTTATGCCAATAAAAGCTTATGCAATCTTCATCTGTCCTGGCTGTAAAATGTAGGAGGATCGTTGGGTCTTTGTATGTGGCACAGAAAAATGAAGTCAAAGTCTGGATTTTGTTTTCGAATCAGACTTTTATCTTCTGCTGTGGTAATTCTCTGTGAGTTACTTCAGCAAATAGCATGTGATTGGGTTAATCGGCAGTTTTTCTCATCGGCCTTATTTGCTCTGATTGAATTGTGGCTGTCGTCAGCACATCACTCTGGGTCTAAGGTCTGCGTTATTGAAGTGTTGGAAACCGGTGGTCTGTGGCGAAACCAGGCATGTAAAGAGATCTTGAACCCAGAATGGTACCGGAGTTTATTGGATTAAAATGACACATTAAACTTTGAAACTCTGTCATTGGAGCCTGGGTCAAATTCTGTTCAGCTGCCAGACTCGAGTCCTATGCACGCAGGTATGTGCAATATGTGCGCAACCAGTTGTAAAGCTAAATTCTTGACCTGCTGCCACTTGTTTGAAGGGTGCTATGGGGCTATCCTGAAAATAAAGTGGCCCTCCTGTGGAATGACAGTTTCCCCTTGTACAGCAGTTAGATCAGATTACAATGATATCCTTTAGCCTTTCCCTTATTACTTTGTAACACTGTTTGTATTAAAAATAAATAGTGCAGACAAAGCCCTTACATAATTATTGCCTGCTTTGGTGAGCAAGTCCTTCATTAGACTTTACCTTTATCAGTAGTTTTGTATGCAAACAAGTTATTGTATATGTCAGTAGGAGTAGTTTTTACTGGTCTCAGGCCACTGGGTGTGGTCATTTTTGTGTCCGGAGTCATTCCATGTCAGGTGAGCCAAGAATTTCCATTGACCCCCCCTCAGATTTTGTTAAAATTTTAGGAAATGATAGGGACCCATGAGAAACGGACAGAAATTAATTTTTGTTGCACTAGGCCTATTAATTAGTGAGATACACGCTAAGGAATAATGATTTATTTTAATTTTGCCAATTTTCGAATGGACTTGCAATACATAATTGCTCATTGCTCATCACCAAATTTACAGGGAAGCTTGTTTACATCACAAAGTACCGGTGTGGTCATATTGGGTCAGGTCAGTGGGTATGGTCATATTGGGTCCAGTCAGTGAGTGTGGTCATATTGCATCTGGTCAATGGGTGTGGTCATATTCGGTCAAGTCAGTGGGTGTGGTCATATTGGGTCAGGTCAGTGGGTATGGTCATATTGGGTCTGGTCAGTAGGTGTGGTCATATTGGGTCAGGTCAGTGGGTGTGGTCATATTAGTTCAGGTCAGTGGGTGTGGTCATATTGGGTCAGGTCAGTGGGTGTCATCATATTGAGTTATGTCCTATCAAGTTGCTCTCTGTCCCACAGCCCTTCTGGCCTATGGGAACGGGGTGCGCCCGTGGGTTCCTTGCCGCCTTCGACACAGCGTGGATGGTGAAGAGCTGGGCACAGGGCAGAACCCCCCAGGAGATCCTGGCAGAGAGGTCAGTATGTGGGGGGGTGGGGAGTTGGTGGTGTTGCCATGACGAACTGGCTGTGTCCCCATGCTTTCACATGACCGATAGAAAGGGGACTTCAACGTACTGCATGTTAAAGTATCTGGTATCACATAAGTGATATGACATCATTACAAAAGTTTGTTTGTTTTGTTTTGTTTTAGTTACCCCAGATTGGGCAATGGTGGTGTCTGACCCTTAATCATTGTTTGTGGTGACTAAGACAAAGATTACATCTGAAACATTTTTTTAATGTTTTTTTTGTGTCAGACATTCATAGACTTTTATGGTACATTTTTTGGTCTAAATGAATTAAATTGCAGCTAAGTTAATGGTCATGTTTTCATTCATTCTTCTGCCTGTAGGGAAAGCATTTACAGGCTCTTGCCTCAGACTACCCCAGAAAACATCACTAAGAACTTTGAGCAGTATACCATAGACCCAGTCACCCGGTACCCCAACCTCAACTCCAGCTGTGTCAGGCCTCACCAGGTGAGTCTCTAAAAGAACCGTTTCACAGACTTTTTCCTGTATCAGCATGGACGCACTGTAGCTACTTTACATTGCAAGATGGAAGTACACAGTGAAACTCTTCACTAGATTAATGCCTGTAATTTACTGTCATTCCCCTGATTCATCAATATACTAGAGTTGATGCCACATTGAAACTGAGTTTAGAGGCAACTCCAAAAAAGACTTTGATCGATCTCACTTCCCATTCGAACCTCATTTATTCCCACATCTTCTTAATGTACAGCATGTGGCTATGTGTGTGCCTTGATGATGCTGCCCCCCCCCCCCCCTCCTCTCTCCTCACTCTCTCCCTCTCCCTCCATAGGTGAGGCACCTCTACATCACTGGGGAGGTGCAGCCCTGCTCCCTGGAGAGAGCCAGCTCAGTGCGCAGACCAGTTAATCTCTCTCGACGGGGTGAGTCAGTGCTGCGGTAGCTTAGCGTGTCTGGACACTCCGCCTACAGTCTCTCCTCTTCTCTTTTTCTCTCTCCCTCCCTCCCTCTCTTTCTTCCCTCCCTCTCTCCCCTAGCTCTCTCTCACCTCCCTCGCACCCTCTCTCTCTCTCTCTCTTTCCCCCTTCCTCCCTCCCTACATGCTGAGGCTTGAACATAGCATACATTTTACCAGTACCTCATATGCAGATGGATTCCTGAGGTGGACCAGGCATGGGTGGCTGAAAATATGAAACGTTCCACCGGCCCCACTACCCTCAGCGCGAGTTCTAAAAAGCCTGCGGAACCCGACCCCTCTCTGAGTTCGGCCAATCCCCAGCGCTTCTGCGACCAGGGGTCAGAATGCTGAATTCCAGCTCCAAGCACCCCTCAGGCCCCCCCGCCCCTCTTAGGAACACTCTAAAGCTAATGAGAGGGGCTTACCCAGAAGTGAGAGAGACTTTACGACTCCCTAATAGAGGAGGCCGCCTCGCTATCCTTTGGAAGTTCGCCGTTTATCTCCTCACTGGGAGTTAGACGCCATCTGAGGTTTGCTGTTCCAAGTGGATTAATGACCATAGGGGACATTAGTTTAGGGATACCCTGCTGGCTTACCAAGCGGTATAACAGAATACTCCCTGGACATCTCATCTGTTTCTCTATGTAATTTGCTTTTGTTTGAAATGCCAATGACCATTCACTGTTAAAGTACAGATTAACTTTTCCTATTAGTCATGGATTAAAATGCTTATTGTTTAAATATAATTATACCATACATTGGTCAGATTTCCTATGGGAAATCTGTCTCATCCCCAGCGCCCGTGGGGCTATTGTTCTGTTTCTTTTGTCTGTAGTCACAGCTTAAGCCTGGTTTAAGGTAGAGTTAAAAAGGGATGCATTGGTATTCTGGAACAGATTAGCGTGAAAGATAAATTCCTGAACAGTACCGTCTAGAAACATCCTGTTTTGTACATTTGTTCAGACTTTTAACATATCTGTTTGTGATCCCACTTTACGTGACTGTCTTCATATACAGTTCTTTGTGACTTTAGTGAGTTAGGAAAATATGGTTTCTGAAATGTTATCCATATGTTATCATACTAAATCTCATTGTGGATTTGGCCCCAAAACATAGCCGGTGAATCGGTGAACAATAGCCTGGCACACACCCTCCACAAACAATAATATGGGCTGCATTACATGATGCTGGGTCAGGCATGCCCTGACAAAAGCCCCAGGAGAATCTCGTGCCCAGGTCTTTATCTCCCATTCACGCTGGCTGGTTACACCGGGTTATTTCTTTTGAAAGAGATTCTGCAAGGATGACCTCATTTCATTGCTTGTGGTTTTATGCGCTTTTTGCTTCTGTGTCATGGAATGATGTCACCCTCCCCCCCAGAGTCTGAGATCCGACCCAACAGGCTGCTGACCTGGTGTCAGAAGCAAACGGAGGGCTACAGGAATGTGAACGTGTCGGACCTCACCTCCTCCTGGAAGAGCGGCCTGGCGCTGTGCGCTCTCATCCATCGCTTCAGGGCCGACCTCATGTAAGACGACACATTCCGTGTATATCACAATGCATTCTGGGTGTATCACAATGCACACTTTGTATATCACAAGCTTGTTGTGTATATCACACATTGTGTGCAGTATATCCCACTACAGTGTATATCACGAAATACACTATGTGTAGCCCAATTGATTCTGTGTATATTGCAACACACAGTGTACATCACAACGCACTCTGCGTATACCACAACTGACCAAGCTCATATAAAAATGCCTGCAGCACACTATGGGCACTGGAATTATTGCAATTAACACTGAACACACTTCAACTTGTACAGCACTTTGCAATACAAACTATGTATCACATTGCACATATCAAAACTCATTGCACACACATTGCAGAACTTATAATACACATACAATAACTCACATGCATATGACATAATCACACTACATGTTGCAATTCATGCAATTTACACTACACGATTTTCCCTACACATATCACAACTCACACTACACATATCACAACACAGACTCGACTGTATATACAGACTATATCACAACTTGCATAGCACATATCAAAAGACGATTGTACATTTCACAATTGGTACTCCATATTTTCCATATAGTAAGTTTTGTTCAGCACATACCATCACACAATATGTATGCATGTATGTGTGTGTGTATACTGTGTATGTGTATAAACAGTGGGGACCAAAAATTTATATCTACTGCATATCGGGCAGCAGAGTGATGGTTTGAGGCTTGTTTGATACCTCAGACCCTTGATGACTTACAGCCATTTAGCCAACCATGTGATCCATACTGTTCCAGCGTAATTGACAGCTTAATCTAGACCCCCCCCAATTCCCATAGAGATCCATTCAAATGCAGAAAGGTTATAGTAACTCTTGTAAGAGTACCAGCAACATCAAGAGTCTTTTGATGTTGTTGTGTCACAGACATCAGGAAGTCATGGCATGCAAAGGATATGTAACCAAATATTAAATATGAGGACTTTATTTAAGTTTATGTTAATTTGTCCAATTACTTTTCGTCCCCTAAAATGGGGGGGACTATGTATAAAAAGGGCTACAATTGCTACACGGTTCACCCAATATGTATGTGTAAAAACCCTCAAATTAAAGCGGAAAGTCTGCACTTTAACCTCATAGTCACTGTTCCATTTCAAATTCAGTGTTCTGGAATACAGATCCAAAAAAACTAAAATTTTGTCACTGCCCTCAAACTTTTGGTCCCCACTGTATGTATATAAAACAACTTAACATTGCATGTATCAAAACACACTGCATCAGGAGACATGCTGTATTTTTGTATTAGGCTTTACACAGGAGACGCATTGTCACCACAGACTGCTTCAGGGCTCATAAGATACTGCAAATGTCACAAAACATGCTGCATTAGCATTAGCCACTTCAGCACTAAGTCTTCACTGAAAAGGTTGAAAGCTTGAAATGGTGGAATTTGAGCTTCGGTTGCACATGTACAATACATCTTCATCATCAAACAATTTTTAGCTTATATAATTTGGATACTGTGTTGAAGAGGTTTTACACTGTAGAAAACCTCATGTTTGCCTATGAGGAGAAATAAAGGAACTTGGGAGCACTTTAAATTCCTTTACTTACTGTGCACAAGATTCGCATTGGTCTTCTAGAAAGACTTTGAAATTCTTAACTCAGTGCCTTTAGTGTGGTTTTAAAGATGACTGATTACCCTATTAGAATGTTACGGGGTGTTTGCTCTGTTACCCTCTGTGACCCTCATCTTCCTGAACCCTCATTGCGTAAAAACAAACAGCCCAGAGAAACGTTCCCTGTGAATAGTTCAGGGGCCTCACCTGAAAAGTGACGCATTACAGAGCCGCCTTCTAGAAAACATTCTCCCTCTGTATCACAGGTACACGAGATAAAACGCCAGGCACAAAAGAGCCTGTTCCAGTACTGGTCGCATTGACAATGTATTCATTCCGTTAGCGGTAAATGACAAGTCTGTAATGACAAGACAGGACATTGTCACAGTGTTTTGGTTGCGTTCAAGAGTGATGCACAGGAAAGGGTGACTGTAGGGTGTGGGCAATGCGTTAAGCTCCGAAACATTATAGGAACGTTGTGCAAACCTTCGTTTGTGGTTTAAGTCATGCGCCGGTCTCTTCCTCTGCACCTGCAGTGACTTTGACTCGCTCAACGAGGAGGACTCGGCCAAGAACAACCAGCTGGCCTTTGACATCGCAGAGCGGGAGTTTGGCATCTCGCCCGTCACCACGGGGCAAGAAATGGCCGCCGACCGCGAACCGGACAAGCTCAGTATGGTCATGTACCTCTCAAAGTTCTATGAGTTGTTCAGGGGAGCGCCCTTACCTATCACAGGTAGGCTGGCTCCGGCTCCGCCCCTGTGCCTGACTCTTTCAATCTCACTTTTAATCTCACTGTTCATTTTCTTCGTCTGTTTCATATGACTAGCTTCTGCGGACTGTACGCCACTTAGTTTACCACTGAAATAATGTACCCTCCAGTCAGCTGCTGTGTTTAAGTCGGCCGTCCTCTTGTCCTCCTTCTCCGGTAGTTTTTAAAACTGCACATTCTATGTCCTCTTAAAATGAACTCACATGGGTGTACCGCAAGAAACAAATTGGCTCTTATCTTACCCCATCATTGATTTCAACCAATCGCACACTTTTTCTGCAGTGAAGAAATAATTTTTATTGGTTCAAACACAAGAGTAATGGACGACTCATTGGAGCCTCACCTGTTACGGGGATAATGAAGCCTCTCTTTCCCAACCATGTTATTGTAGCTACTAATATCATGGAGAACAAAGTGGGGAAAATGACAAGACGCACGTCCTGGAAAAGCGAAACACGAATGTTTCATTTTCACACATCCTGCCTTACGAAATAGAGGAGGATTGTGTTTCAAGTGCTGAGTATGCGTTTGCCTGCAGTTACTGGGCCATCCTGCTTTCTTAAGACCCTCAGATACCTTTAGCGAAGTGATTTTTCTCTGCCCTTTGGAGGAAGAATATTAATGTTGTGCAACCCTCTCTATTTCGGAGGCTGGAATTTGAAGAATGCATATTTTCTTGTATGCAGGTTAAGCACACCATTGGTCATAATGACACATTAGAAGTACATTAGTATGAGGCTATCTAGAGTGTTGCTCCAGAAGGAATTCCAAAGTCCCATCAGGCTGATGGGGGAATGCGCAGAATTCTTTCATCTTTCGCTCTTCTGAAATCCAGAATGATTGGTGACTTAATGACAAATTGCTATGACTTGATTATATGCATTCTCATCATTTTTGAGCACTTCCTGAAAAAAGAACACGTCTTATTCGTGGGCACTTAAGAGTAACGCATAGCCTGACCTCCGCCCAGCCATTCTCAAGTGCTACGATATTAGGTTTCCCTCAAAGCTAGATTTAAATACATATTGGATACTGGTTAATTTGGCATTGATAATTGGGCACTGCAGTTGTATCGAATATCAAAACTAATTTCTAAAACAGTAATATGCCTTATTGCAGGTTCCAAAGGAGAGACTGATGAAAACAATGAGGACTATTCATCGAAGTCGGACAACTCTGTTTACAACTTGATGAACTTAACACTGCCAAGAAAACGGATACCCAAGGTAACGTTCAGCACCCTCCCGACTGCGGTTTTTTAAAAACGGGAACTTCCAGAAACAAAGCTTCCTTTTAAAAATACAGAGCCTGACTAACTCTTCAGTCTGTCTTCAGAATGCAACAGTAGCGTCTTAGTTTTGCCGATGAAACAGAATGGGGGGGAAAACTTCAGCGTTTTTATAATAGACGTCTGACCGTTCCATTGCTCGCCGTTTATCGCTGATGGCGATAGCGGCGGTAAAAGGAAAGCGCGCTCTGTTCTGGTTGCGTTTGATGTTGCCGAGTGTAACTCAACACTCGCGAGCGGTTCCAGACGGGCGCAGGGTCGCTCTGTCTAAGCTAAACGCGGGGCGTTCTCGAACAATACACCCATCTGTGCACAGACGCTCAAGACCGTCCTTTTAAAAACAAAGGCAGTGAATGTCACAGGCTGGGGACGGCTGTCCTGGCGAGAAACATTCGAAGGTGTCTGGCAAGGGGAGCGAATCCCTAGAAAGAAGAAGTAACTGAATTACTCATTCACGATGGCCAACTCTTTTCCTTTCAGGACAACAGGAAGTTGGAGGACAATGACTCCGCCAACAAAAGGAGAAGAAAGGGCTGTAATTATCTGGAAGAGGTCAGTTTCCTTCAAACGTTAACATACTGAACATAATTATCATGATCTCGTGATCAGTGTTAGTAAGACTAGTAAGATCAGGGTAATGTCTGTTCAGTGTTTGAGACCTTTACAGTCCATTCAAGGTGAAATCATGTGAAAGAGGAATTGATGCTTGGGCTGGGCGATATGGCAAAAAAGTGTATCACGATAATATTTTTTTATGATATTATATCGATAATTATCACAATATACACTTAATGCTCCATTTAAACTTTAAAGAGTATTACGCTTATGACTGAACCCTGAAGAAACCAGAAGGTTCATTATGGTTTAAAATAGGAAATTATTATTATTATTTTTTTAGAAACAACGGATTGACGTAAGCATTCAACAGAACCAAAATGTCTTTACATACAGTAATAAAATGCCTCAACAAGGCAAAAAATGGAAAAAGATCCACAAAATAGGCCATAAACACAGTTCAGTCAGGCCACTGTTGTTCAAATAACTTTATTGACATTATGAAACAATACATTTTAGGTTTGGCGGTATGGTTCTGTTCACCAAGCCCTCCCGCCCATCCACGCGAGCAAGCATGGGTATGGCGGCGAGGGCAGCTGCACAACCCCCATTAGGGTTACGCTAGAACAGAACCGCAGCACTGAGAATGGTTTGACAGATTCCATTCAGTCAGTTATATTATATATTATCACAACAATTTACAAGGAACCGGGCCTGAACCCCCGTAGAGCATGCCTAGGGCGACAGTGGCAAGGAAAAACTCCCTGCTGTTAGCAGGAAGAAACCTTGGGCAGAACCTGACTCTGAGGGGGAAGTCCATCTGCCGCTGATTGGCACCGGTTACTAAATGCTGATTACGGAATGAAATTTGTAGACCGAACATATGAAAATGTCAATGTATAAGGAGCTGGTGAGGAAGACTGATTGAAGCCCGGCAGGTGCATCATAGCTGGGTACATGCATGGAGCTGGAGCTGACCGTCTGCTTCTGGAGAACGATGTTTGTTGATCTATAGCTACCGCTCCGGCGGATGCCGAAGCGGGAAGGAGAGAGGAAAATAAATCAGTAGGCACTCGAAAAATGTTAGTGATTCATGCAGGAGCGATATAGGCTAGGTGTATGTGCGCAATGGGAAACTGAAGAGGATGGAGCTGGGGTGGAGGGGGGGGGGGGGTTTTGTGTGCAGCGGGTGTGCTGACAGGGGATCCACCATGGTAGGGCGAGGCGGTTAAATAGACCGCCTTGTTATGTGAATGGACTGATGGGTGAATCGTCACTACTCAGCTGAGCTGTCAGCTGATTAACTATGGCCGGGTTTCACTCTCGTGACCTGCCTGAACTGACGCTATGCTCGATATTTATCTGCCTTAATTTTCCCTTGTGATTATTTCACATATAATGAAATAAGAATTAGGACCCAGCAGACACTTGCTCATGAGCAAGTCAACTTATATAATGTCGTTGATTAAATCTTAAGCTTTATCGCATTCACAACTGCCTGTCCACCTTTCTTTGTTATTTACTATGAACAGTAAGCATACATGGAACAGTAAGAAAAGTTACGGAGATTTTTTTTCTGGCTTCAGAAAAGCTGTCCGCAGCAGGTGTTGCCAGCTATGACAGGTAGCGTTAGCAAAGTTAACTTTACTACCATCGTGGTTCTGTTACTAATAAGAGCACAAGCTAGGAGAAATATAACTTTCAGCCATACTGACTATTTTCAAGGTAGGCGCCCCTTATGTTGACGCTTTATTTGTTATTGGACATCTAGCGTTGATCCAATATATCAATTATTTCTGTATAACGTTGAACAAGTTAACGTCAACCAACGCCTAATAACTACCATTTTCGTTTGATTTCGCCGGTGACTCATTCCTATGTCAGCTAAACACATGTGGTCACCCTGAGTAGCGTTGTTTTGAGTGGGTGGGCTCATCAGGGCAACGTGCAAGTCTAGTTCTGATTGGCTGTTCGTGTTGTATTTGGGTAAGTAGAACAAACAGACGCAAATGATAGTTTTATCGAAAATAAATCTCATGCATTTATCATCGTTATCGTGGCAAATTCTATCGCGAAAATTATCGACATGGTTTTATCTCCCAGCCCTAATTGATGCCCACGTAAACTCTCTTGCTCTACTTTAATTCCCGGTACCTTTGATTTGATTGGTCTGTGTTTCTGACAGGCGACCAACTTCTCCAGTCAGACCGCCCCTTCTGGCGGGGAGGGTGGCGAGCAGAAGGAGAACAAAGTCAGGTCCATGGCCACCCAGCTGCTGGCCAAGTTTGAGGAGAATGCCCCCAGCTGCACCCTCCGCAGACAGGTCAGAACCTCCCAGCACCACGTCTCACTGGACGCTTTCCTCAGGGCACGCACTTTCCGTGGTGAGGACAGGACAGCCTCCGTGGTGACGGATGTGTTCTTGTATCAATCTGGAGACCGTACATCCCAAAGGTGGTCTTCACAGGGACGTGAGCGTTCCCATTGGCATTTTGTATTATCCTGCTCTGGGTGATTGTTCTGATTGGTCCTCAGTTCCACCAAGGTTTCTGTCTTCCGATCAGGATTGGTCAAACTAGGAGAACAGCTCTACAGAACTCCCAAGGAGTTACTAGCCATGTCAGATGTTGAGTAAGACATGAAAGGGTTTCCATACTATTCTTAATAGTGATCTCAAAGATGATAAGGCTACGCTCCTCATATGTCACGTCACAATTTTGTGTTCACGTTTTTCCTGTATGTGTTCTAAAGAAAATTGAAACGTGAGTAATCTGCAATGACACGTCACATTTGAATTTCAAATTTAAGTATCCTAGGGTTTTAAAAAGGTTTATATTTATAATATTATAATTGTTATAATAATAATTATAATAATAATAATAGTAATAATTATTATTATTATTATCATGAATATTATTATTAGTTGTAGTAGTAGTATTGTGATAAAAATTATATAATAATAAAATAATAATGCTTCATAATTATTAATGATTGATGTTATCTTCAAATTTATTATTACAATTATTATTATTATTATTATTATTATTGAGAAGTGCCTCTGTAGCAGGGAACCCCAGAGCAGGTGAGATATTTAGGATTTTTATGTTGCCACAACCTACCCTGTAAAAGATGAAGAGGGCCAGGCATTAAATCTGTGGCCTTTCCTTCACGGTGCGGGTGAATGCAAATATCCACAAATCCAGTCCTCCAGAGTGGTAAGGACTGTAATCCTGGCTGAATACCTCCCTTTGTGGTGCGAGCATGTTGGCACAAGCTCCAGCAAATCCCCGGGACCTATTCCCGCTCTGCACGGTCCGGCCGAGAGCCCTGAAACTTCAGAAACTCATCGCAGTACAGAAAAGCGCCATGGTGGGGAATCGAACCCTCCGCCACACGGGTGTATTTGCACATGGGTAGAGACCGCCCTACAGACTGTGCCACAGTCTCCCTGTACACTGCTTTTAATGGACATGAGTGGTGCCTGGTCATCCAAAGAGGGCTAAGATCATGCCACTGAGGGGGTATATTTCTGTAAACACTTTCAGTGCAAACGTGATGTTGAACCACTGTATATACATTTATGGGCAGCGTCCACGTGATACTCACAGTGGCATTGTGGCTTCTCGTATTTCTTTTCATTGTCCAGCTGGAGTATAGCTGGTTTGTACTTGTTGCTTTGTACGTTCAGGCTTCTAAGGTCAGCATTGGTTTCTGAGGATTGTTCCCTGAGGATTTTTTGCCAAGGGTAGCTGATCCAGGTCACAGGTGATGTATGTGAAACAGGGACATATGCGCGCCTGGTGTTAAATGTTAAAGTGTGGAGAGGCAGGGTATGATCAGCCTGTCTGCGATTCCCTCATTTGTAACAGATCGCTTGGCGCCTGCTAGCGTTTACATGCATAAACTGTACAGCTTCTCACTTCCCTACTCCCGAAAAGAGTCTAGTGTTGTGAAATGTTAGGTCCGCACATAAGCGGTAAAAGATATAAAGCAATTTTATCGTAATCTTGAATGCTCCCAGGCTTGACATAAAGCTGGAAACCCTTTAGACAGCAGGTAAATGACAAGCTTTGATGAGCCAAAATGGCCTGTTCTTGTTATTGTATATTTTTGTGTTCCTAATCCTCAAGTGGCTCAAGGTTTGTGGTGATGTTTCAGTATGGCAATGACCGTCCTGACATTTTGTTTCTTAGTTGCCTGTCTTCTTCCCTCTCTTCCTTCTTCTAACGCTTCTCTTCCTTCTCTCTTCTGCCCGGCCACCCGGAAAACCCCAAAGTCCGAGTCCGATGCGGGCGACTGTAAGCCGCCAAGGCCCCACTCGCTCGACATGAGTGAAAACCCCCGCTTCGCCCGCCCCAGGAACCAGACCCTTCCCCCACCTCCGCCCAAGAGGCAGGTACGGGCAGGCCGCCCCGGGCGCGGTTGAGCGAGACAGCCGGCACATGCCCAGAGCCAAAACCCCACAGGGGTGTGACAGTGGGAAGGGAAAGCCCCAGGAAAATGTGAAAATAGATACACCTCCAAAAATTCGCCCATAAATCAACTTCACTGGAGCTCCAGATGCTGAACTAAAGATGCCCCTTTCCTGATTCTCACAGATACATTTCACCTCAGAATCACCCCCTACACCCCCCCCCCCCCCCCCCCACTCCTAATTTCACCTCAGACTCACCCCTCAAAGCTCCTCCCTCCACCAATCATGGGCCGGCCTCGTCCCCTCCTTCCCTTACACGTGTGTTTCCGGTTTCAGTCGTACGTTGGGTCCAGTTACACGCCAGGCCTCTCGGCTCCACCCCCCGCCCCGCCCACTGCACATTCCCAGCAGACCCAAGCAGGCCGATCAAATGTGTGCGCTGCAGCCACCGCCCGACAGTACGGCCCACACAGAATCCCCAGAATCCCCGACATCGTGCTGCTCCACCGTGCTGGCCGTGTCGGGGATGCTACAGCGTCTTCAGCGGCTGGACGAGAAGATCAGCCAGGTGACCGGCCTCCCTCTGTCTTTCTTTCCTTCACTCTCCCTGTCCTTATTTTCCTCCCTTCTTCTCTCCTTCTCTCATTCCTTCTTATTCCATATTAATAAAGCACACCACTCCACTCTGGACCCTGTCCTCTATCAGTGTGTAAAACAGGATTAATAAAGCACACCACTACATACTGGACTCAGTCCTCTGTCAGTGTGTAAAACAGGATTAATAGAGCACACCACTCCACTCTGGACCCAGTCCTCTATCAGTGTGTAAAACAGGATTAATAAAGCACACCACTACATACTGGACTCAGTCCTCTATCAGTGTGTAAAACAGGATCAATAAAGCACACCACTACATACAGGACCCAGTCCTCTATCAGTGTGTAAAACAGGATTAATAAAGCACACCACTCCACACTGGACCCAGTCCTCTGTCAGTGTGTAAAACAGGATTAATAAAGCACACCACTACACTGGGCCCAGTCCTCTATCAGTGTGTAAAACAGGATTAATAAAGCACACCCAGTACACTGGGCCCAGTCATCTATCAGTGTGTAAAACAGGATTAATAAAGCACACCACTCCACACTGGACCCAGTCATTTATTAGTGTGTCAAACAGGATTAATAAAGCACACCACTACATACTGGACTCAGTTCTCTATCAGTGTGTAAAACAAGATTAATAAACCACACCACACTGTTCCCAGCCATACAAATCTGACAATGCCCTCCACACTTGAGGGGGGGAAAAAACACAAAACAAAAACAGCATTGTTTCCTGGGAAAGTAAAGCTCTGTTGTAATAGTCAATAAACCAGCTAATAGCACTTGTGTTTAACATTAATCGGCCTGGCGGAGGACCTTTCTAAGGTGAGGTGGAACTTTCTTCAAGTGCTGCTGCTTTTTCAACGCTTTGCCACTCTGTCCTTTTGCCTTTGCCGTCCTGCAGAAGAAAGCTCAGACCCAAAACGCTAGAGAGTTCCGCAACAAGAGCATAAAGGAGAAGGCGGTTCACCTGTGCTCGCTGTTCTCGGGGTACAAGTGCCTCCCGGCCCAGGTGACTGTCTGACCCGACCCCGTGACCCTGCTCCGGGGCAACCGTGTGCTGCACGTTTGGACCTGTTGAGCACCAGTCCTGCACGCTCTCATTAACCATTCGCTGTCATCCCAGCTAACCCGCAACGTTGTTTTAACGTCGCTGTGACTTTGTAGCAACGCGATAGCCTTGTCACAAGTGTTCTGATATGTTCTGAGATGTTCTGAGAATGTTGTGCATTAGCCGGGATAAGTACATCAGTACCCCTACAATGAACATACACAGCTCAAAATGTTTGTTTTTTTCCCTCCACACTTGCCTGATACATTTCCTTTTAAGGCATCAGTGGGCACAGTGTTTGCCATTTTTCGTGAGGTGCTTGGTCTGCTTCTATGGAATTATTAAACATGAACACATAATCAGAAATCGTTAAACTGAATTGTTTTTCCATTACGTGGTTCAGTCACCAGACGAGGCAGATGAGGAGAAAATTACAGGGGATTTTACAGAAGATTTTTGCCAATTTGCCACAGACGGGTTCAGTAATGGCCCTTTTCCACTGTAAACCTGGAGCCAGGTTAGCCCGAGCTAAAGCCATATCCTACTGACCTATTACAGCCTGACCGCATGAGCGGTGCATGATGTCACACAGAACATCGGCCTTGGAGGGACTTGTTCTGCAGTCCAAAGTTGCGGTTTTCCCCAAAAAAAAACAGACCCCATGTTGCTTCAACCCGCTGCTGGTTATTTTCCGTTATCGCCATCTGCGCCTTGTTTATCACCCGTTTATTGCCTCATTTATTATTATTATTTTTTTTTTTTTAAGTCCATGCTAGTTGCACTGAAATAGTTACTTAGCCTAACCCAAAGCTGTAAGTAGTCCAGCACGTGTAATGCTAGTAGGCTGACCCACGGGTCAATACTGGAAAACGGATCACCCTCATAAAACGCCCAGAATATGATCCAGCCTGTTTTGACAAGCGGGGAGGGGCTGTAATGGTACTGTATAATAGGATGTCTGTAGAGCCACTTGTCATCCCACAAGGCTCCTGGGTTGTTAATACAGTTTCAGTGGCTGCTTAATGAAGAAGCGGTTGGGATTTGGCAACAGTGCAGCAAGATTGCTGACGGAATGTTCTATGACTAGGTGTCAAATGGAAAAAAACCAAGCCGGTTCCCCAGGGAGCAGTTTGGTGCATTTCTCCCTCGTGTTTACTCATTTCATGGTCTAAATTATACACAAACGTGATGCTAAAAGACACTGTGCAGTTTGTTTGTTGAAGGTATTTGGCAGACACTTCTTCTTTTCAAACAGAGCTGAGACTAATTAGGAACGCATCCACCGGCCGCGTTGCTATTTTGCCAAGCGAGCACTTTTTATTGCCACATTGGGTGTGAGCGTTCCCCCTCTCGCCGCGTAATGAATTGTGGGTGAGGGTAGTAATCGGCGAACGCCGCGGCCCCCCTTCAAAGCGGGAGAGCTGCCGCACGCAAGTCAATGGCACTGTTGTTTTGTTTTCCGCATCCCGACGCTCGGCTCACTCTTACTTTCCACCCCTTCTTGCCCGGACCACCAAACGCCGCCAACATGCATCCTCCCCGTTCAGACCGGCCCTCCTGCCCCCGGCCCCCTCGCCGCCAGGCCCAAAGTCACCTCGCCGTCACATCCCCCAGAATCCTCTGCTGCTTCCTGTTTCACTTCTCCTGACTCCGCCCCATCTCCTCAGTGCCAACAGCAGGTAAAAACCAGGCAGCCTCTGTCCACGTGTCCCTGCCTGTTTCGCTCCTTATTCCTTGTCACGGCACGGCTTGACCAAAGAGTACGAGCTTGAACTCGGCCATTCCATGACGCCTGAAAAACCCACTTCACTAATATATGGATGCCCTTTGAAACATGCTTTGGTGTGATTGCATCTCTTTGTCATTTCCTTTGGTATTTTATCTTGCTAACCTTTTTTCTCCTCTATGTCCCCTCTTTGCTCCCATTGGTTAAACACCCACAAATGAGATTAAAGCGGTAGATAAGAAACTTAATGAGAGAGACGAGCCACGTGAGGGGTTGTGGGAAGCCCCAGTGGTGAGTGCCTCTTTTAAAGCTGCACAACCCTCTGCTATTTATAAGGGCACCCTTTCAACATGAGGCAATTTCTGAAATAGACAGGAAATGGTGTGTTGTAATTATATTTGTAATTACACATTCCCTGCTCTACGTTATGATTGAGCATCAGACAGAACACTCCTTTCCCGCTCTCTACTGAAAGCTGGTGAAGCTGGTTTTATAGTGCATTTTTTAAACTCGGAAATAGATTGGGTGTTATTTATTTACACTAACATATTATTTTAGTTGGAGTAAAAAGTGCAGGTTTACGTAAGACAGTTTGGGTAGATGGCCATTTTGTGTAATCCATAAATAACAGTTGAAGGGTCATTATACACGAAACATATTAACGTTATGAAAATGGGCCTTTATTATATTTCTCTTGCATTTTGACACTGTTTTTTCTGGTTGCAGTACAACAGGGTTGCTACATCGTATCTGGTGTTTCAAAAGCATGCTGAAAGCTCTTTAACCTCCTCCAGACAGGTATTGTGTTACCAGCTGAACCAGGCCTGAATGTATCGCTTCGTTTATGCCTTCAGGCATTTTCGCTCATTTAATAAGCATGGCCATTTTTTAAACTTGAGCTCGAAAAGGACGAGTGGAGCTCATCTTGCATGCGAGAGGCAGATCTTGGCCATATCTTGTTCGTGGCCCGGCATAGCCTTCTGCGCTAGCACCGCTAGCCTAGCACGGCATTTCTGAATAACATTTGTTTATGTCTTCACTCCATGGGACAGGCTTCTCCTCCTCGTCCTCCACTGAGCTCCTGCTAGTGGATATGGGAGGAGCGCGAGGCCAGTGGAGAGAGCTACAAGAGACATGCAGGCAGGCCAACTAGCTACAGTATTGCGAGAGAGCATTCCTTCACCTCCTTTATTTTTGTGAACAGATGTTTCAGACAGGGCGCTCCAGCCTCATTTGTTTATTTTGAGAAGCGCCTTCTTCAACAAGAGAAAGAGCCAGGCTCTCAGAGTTCTTGTTCTTTTGCAAAGGTGGGAAAGGACACACTCTAAGTGAACACAGAAACCCGCAGATGCGCGTTAGGGAAGAGTCCGGCACCTCGTTGCATGTCTTGGGTACGGAATGCTCTCCTTTCTTTGCGCCGCTGCCCTTTAACCTCTCTTGCCTTGACTTGCCTTTCCCAGAGACCCGGAAACTGTTTCCTGTTCCTCCTCTCACTCTCTCTCTCTCTTTTTCCCCTTTCCGTTTCTCTCTCCTTTGCCCTTGGCTGTCAGAGAACTGTGGGGAAGGTGTCGTTGGTCATAGGGGCAATGGCCGAAACCCTTGTCACGCTCTATGAAAACGATCACAGGCCCAAAGCCCCATGTTCGTCTTCCTCACCGGTAAGCAGCCCCCGCAATGCATGGCTGGCGACAGTGCGGCATAATGGTTGGGGAACTGGGCTTGAAGCTCAGAGGTTGTTGGTTCACGTCCCAGCTGGGGCACTGCCCTAGCTAGTACCCTTGTGCCAGGTACTTAGCCTGAATCGCTTCTGTAAAATGTTCAGCCATATAAATGGAATGTAGGTAAAAATTGTAATCTCTCTACAGGATAAGACCATTTCTGTGAAATGGCTAAAAATGAATATGAAAATATGGATCGGGCCAGTCATTATGGTGTTCAAGTTCAAGTTGTGGTCCAGTATCCCAAACTGCAGTGGTATAACCATGTGACCAACACAAATCATATGTGCATTTATCATGTCCTTTTGCAATCTCAAATGAAGGATTCTCGTCGGCACTTTGATCTTCTAGGCAAGCGCATTTTGAGTTTCGGTCACAGCTAAGCCCGGAGGTTATGTTCGTAGCGTTCCGATTTGTACTAGAAAAGAGGGCTGTGTTCAGGGAACCGTTGTGGAAGCGTGTGACCTGCGGTCTGACGCAGCTTGTTGCGAAGAACAATGCACCTCCATGTTTGGGAGACCTGAGGCAGGAGCCTGCCCCTATGGAAAAAGAATATGCTGCAGTATATTGTAAATATATCAAAATTATCTTCATAATATATTTAAAATATACTGCAGTATATTTCATTTCCATAAGGGTGGTGACGGCGGTATCCTCACGCGGGTGCCGTTTGTCTGTCCCTGCAGGAGAAGCCGTCCCCAGGAACGGTGAGAAGCTCCATCCCTGGCCTGGAAAACATTGTGTACAGTACCTGTACCGAGAACCCTGGGGCTGTTTGGAAGCAATAAAAATAAATGCGACTAAAAATAGTAGATGGTAACATGCTAACATTAATCGCCTGTGGAATGTGCGGGTGATGAAGCCGGTCACGTTCACTCTGAATGCTCACTCCAAACGATCCCTGATGTTCTGAAGCTTGAACTTGCGCCTTGTGTGTGTGTGTGTGTGTGTGTGTGTGTGTGTGTGTGTGTGTGTGTGTGTGTGTGTGTGTGTGTGTGTGTGTGTGTGTGTGTGTGTGTGTGTGTGTGTGTGTGTGTGTGTGTGTGTGTGTGTGTGTGTGTGTGTGTTCAGAATGCCACTGAGCACCAGATTTGCCATCTCGGTGGTTTTGAGTAAGGAACCAGCAGCTATTCCCAAATGTGAGCGGCACGCAGTGTGGGGGTGGTGGGATACTGTTGTACTGCCCTATGTCAAGATTATTTTCCTCAGTGCTTTTTATTATAGTAATAGGCTCCAGAAATGTAAGGTGTTAAACGTTGCATTGTGTAATTCACTTTGAATAAGGGCATTTGCTTGTTAAATGGCTTAAAGCCCCTAATAAAACTAATGGCTGCAGTCATTTCGGAATGGCTTTCAGCTGCTCAAAATTGTAGTCCTGCTGTTCACACCCTATTCACACAGCCCCTGCGACAGCACTCCATCGGTTCATTATGGTGGCATTAGTCACAGCAGTTCGTATCTGCATGTGTGCTTTGCTTACAATATTATTTTCGCAGCACACTTGTGAGGTCATCATTACCATTTTCTCCAGCACCAGGTGTTCTTGAGGGCCCACCCGCGTTTCTGGGGGGTGGGGGGGGTGGGGGGGGGGGACAGGACGTTGTGCGAGTCCCTGGCTGTTATTATGATTGTGTTCTAAAGTGTAAACGCGTTCCGCCAGACTCTTCATCACAGCCCTCGCTCTTCCTTCCAGGGCTCCTTGCGGAGAGAGTTCCCTCAGAACCTGGGCGGCAGCGACACCTGCCACTTTTGCAGTAAGCGCGTTTACGTGATGGAGCGACTGAGCGCAGAGGGCTGCTTCTTCCACCGGGAGTGCTTCCGCTGCGACACCTGCAGCTCCACTCTGAGGCTGGGTGGCCACGCCTTCGACTCCGACCAGGGTAGGCCACGCCCCCAGTAAATGACTGGAGTCATAAATGAATGTGTCCCACTGGTAACCTAGTGGGATTAACCAGTCTGATGTGTATATTGTATAGTGCCCTCCATAATGTTTCAGACAAAGAACCATTTCTTTCTGGGCTTTGTACTCCGCAATTGTAGATTTGTAATCAAATAATTCACATGGTTAAAGTGCCAATTCTCTGCTTTTATTCAAGGGTATTTTTGTTAAGGGTACATTTTGGTTTCACCATGTACAAATTACTGCACTTTTTATACATAGCCCCCTCATTTCAGGACAAATATGTCTTTGTCCCAAACATTATGGAGGGCACTGTGTGTGTGTGTGTGTGTATATATATATATATATATATATATATATATATATATATACACTACTCACAAAAAGTTAGGGATATTTGGCTTTCGGGTGAAATTTATGGAAAATGTAAGTTCACGCTACAGTGATATTATACGTATCATGAAAGTAGGGCATTTAAGTAGAAGCATGCAATGGTGATTTCCTCATCTCAAACAATTTATTGAAACAAAAGCCAACAACAGTGGTGGGTATACCACAACAAAAATGTCAATGTCTCAATAACTTGTCATGTGCCCTTGAGCATCAATTACAGCTTGACAACGACGTCTCATGCTGTTCACAAGTCGACTTATTGTCTGCTGAGGCATGGCATCCCACTCTTCTTGAAGGGCGGCCCTCAGGTCATTGAGGTTCTGGGGTACAGAGTTACGAGCCTCTACACGGTGAGTCAGCTGATCCCATAGGTTTTCTATGGGATTCAGGTCTGGAGAAAGTGCAGGCCACTCCATTTGAGGTACCCCAGTCTCCAGCAGCCTTTCCCTAATGATGCGACCTCGATGAGCTGGAGCATTGTCGTCCATGAAGATGAAATTAGGCCTGTGTTGTTCATGCAGGGGCACAATGACTGGATTAATGATGTTATTCAGGTAGTATGGGCTTGTCACTGTACCATTCACAAAGTGTAGGGCAGTTCTGTATTGACTAGACACACCTGCCCACACTGTAACACCGCCACCACCAAAGGGTCGTCTGGTGACAACAGTGGCTGATGCATAGCACTCTCCTTGACGTCTCCAACATCGTTGGCGGCCATCATTTCTGCTCAACGTGAATCGACTTTCATCAGAGAACAGCACTGAGGCCCACTGGTCCCTCATCCAGCGTAAATGCTCCCTGGCCCATGCAAGACGATGACGCCTGTGCCTGGTGGTGTGGTCAGGTACCCTTGCAGGTTGTCTAGCACGCAGACCACGCTGATGTAAACGGTTTTGAATGGTCTGACGTGACACTTGGGTGCCTCTCACCTCCCTTAAATGTGCCTGGAGTTGAGTGGCATTCATCATCCGGTTCCGCAGGGCACTGTTCACAATGAAGCGGTCATCAGTGTGGGATGTGGCCAAAGGACGTCCACTTCTATGCCTTTCTGTGACTCTTCCAGTCTCTCTGTATCTCTGTTGCAACCTGCTGATGACACTCTGTGACACTCTAAGCTCAGTGGCCACTTCCCTCTGAGAACATCCTGTTTGAAGCCTCGCAATGGCGAGGTACTGTTGATCAATTGTTAGGTGTCGTCTTGGTCTCATGATGTCAAAATGTGAACAGCATGATGAAGAGGACTGTTTAAATACCAATTCTAATTGAACCATATATTGTATAGTGCCCTCCATAATGTTTCAGACAAAGAACCATTTCTTTCTGGGCTTTGTACTCCGCAATTGTAGATTTGTAATCAAATAATTCACATGGTTAAAGTGCCAATTCTCTGCTTTTATTCAAGGGTATTTTTGTTAAGGTACATTTTGGTTTCACCATGTACAAATTACAGCACTTTTTATACATAGCCCCCTCATTTCAGGACAAATATGTCTTTGTCCCAAACATTATGGAGGGCACTGTGTGTGTGTGTGTGTATATATATATATATATATATATATATATATATATACAGTTGCACTCACTTTAAGGGTTTCTTCTCCTGACTCATTTTCCTATAGAACTCTATGGGGGGAAAAAAGTCAGGAGAAGAAACCCTTAAAGTGATCCATCCATATCTACTCCATATCTGGCCGTAGAGTGATAATTTGGGGCTTGTTTGATACCTTAGACCCTTGATGACTTGCAGCCATTTCGCCAGTCATGTGTTCAATACTGTACCAGCATAATTTACAGCTGAATCTAGTCTCACCCCCCAATTCCCATAGAGATCCATTCAAATGCAGAGAGGTTATAGTATCGCTTGTAACAGTACCTGAAAAAGATATCAAGAGTCTTTTGGTGTTGATGGGTCACAGACTTCTGGAAGTAACAGCATGCAAAGGATATGCTACCAAATATGAAATATGATTCTTTAAAAATACATTAAAGCAAAGGGTTTGAATACGTATGCACATGAGAGCTTTCAGTTTTTGATTTTTAATAAATTTGCAAAAATTTCTAAAAACATGTTTTCACTTTGACATTATGGGTTATTGAGTGTAGATTGGTGGGCAAAAATGGAAATTTTATCCATTTAAAATTAAATCTACAACACAAAGTGTGCAAAAAGTGAAGGGGGTTGAATAATTTTGAGTGCAACTGTGTGTATATATATATATATATACAGTGGGCACCATAATTCATTGGAGAGTGACACATTTTTGGATCTCTATGGGAATTGGGGGGTGGGACTAGATTTCGCTGTAAATTACACTGGAACAGTATGGAACACATGGTTGGCTAAATGGCTCTAAGTCATCAAGGGTCTGGCGTATCAAACAAGCCATAAACCATCACTCTGCTGCCAGATATGCAGTAGATATGGATGGATAAGGGTTTCTTCTCCTGACTTATTTTTCCATAAAGTTCAATAGGAAAATTTGTCTAGTCCCACCCCCCAATTCCCATAGAGATCCATTCAAATGCAGAGAGGTTATAGTATCACATAAGAGTACCTGAAAATAAGATATCAAGAGTCTTTTGGTATCCTTTTATACGCAGTCATGATTGCATCACCTGTTCACCTGTGAAATGTTCCAAACAGGTGTTTTTTGAACTTCCCTGTCTTTTTTAAATTTTTTATAACCCTCTTTACCAGGGGTGCCAATAATTGTGGAGGGCACTGTGTGTGTGTGTGTGTGTGTGTGTGTGTGTGTGTGTGTGTGTGTGTGTGTGTGTGTGTGTGTGTGTGTGTGTGTGTGTGTGTGTATATATATAGTATATATGTGTGTATACTGCTTTGTGATGCACTTGTGACAGTCTTTATACAGTGTAGAAAACCGATGACGGTTTTGTCCTTTTTGTGCAGTGTGCTTAATCTGACTGATGCGTTTGTGCTGGCAGGCAAGTTTTACTGTAAACTTCATTTTGCTCAACGGAAAACAAGCATCAAGTACAAGAGGCAGACAGCAGACCCACGGCAGGTAATGAATGATATTTAATACATACTACGTAATGTGTAAGTGTCACACTGTGTTAGGTTTGTGAGTTCAGCAATATGAATCGGGAATCGTATCAAACGGGGATTGTACCAGCACGGCCTGCTCCTGTTCAGATTTCCTCACAATTGGCCACTGATGTTTCATGGATAAAAAACCAGTGCATCCAGAAAGGGGTGTATAAAAAAGATACTCCACTGCTGTACTCCAAGGGCATACATCTTATTCAATATTCTTTAAGGCTTCACAGCCCTTAAGACCTCTGGCTCCTTCTCAAGAGTCATGCACAACAATAATAAAGTCATATCTAATAAAGAATGTGTAATAAAGGAAAACCTTCCTACACTGGTTCTTAACTGGTATTTTATGCCATGAATAACCAAACGTTTCCATCCTTCACTTGTTAGATGAGTGGTTCTTGACCCCCGGAATTATAGCATAGTTGCATAAGTGGGTGATCCAATTTGCTGACAAATGAATCCCCTTTATTTTCTTGTCAATGTTATAAAAAAAATACCCTGATTCTCATGACACAGTGTCATTTAATCCCTTAACTAGCGCCTGCCCTTATTCGGGCCAGTGTTTATTTGCATTCATTGCGTTTTCTTACGGTGAAATTTCTAAACTGTATGCTTTCAAAGTGTTAAAACTCTAAAAACTATTTAAACTACGATCCCAATGTTATAGCGACAACGGTTCCTTATCTGAAAACATGACACAAAACATGCTCACTTAAAACGATGACTCCGTACTTTTTATGTGTTCCATGGAAATCCACAAACGACACAAATAAGGGTAAAGTCGGTATCCTTATCCTGGTAAAGAAATGTAAACTTTTCAAATATTTTAGATGAGAAAAAAAACTTTCACTGTGTTTCAGCTTCCGTTACATTGTTTCAGTAATACTTCGAGTAATTCTGACTCTTGGGAAACAAACTCCCAAGGGTTACCTTACAGAAGAGACCAGGATTATGCCTGTAGTTAAAGGGGTTCAAGAACAGTAGTTTTATTTTCGGGCTTGTGTTCAAAAAAGGTGGTGCTAGAGAAGGGGTTAATGAATTTCGGAAATCAATTAATTGATCCATTTATAACAGTACTTTTTCAGATTGACAGGAAAATGAAGGGGCTTAATTAGTCTGCAATTCAGGTCGAGCAGTTTATAGGAATTGGCTGTTGTGGGGCCTCGTTTTAGGTGACCTGAGTTATGCCTGTGTCTGTTTTTTCTCTGGCCCTCACTCAGGAGGCCCAGGGAGCAGTAAAGGTGGATGACTCCGGGACGTCTTCCCCCAACGACGGCGGCGCCTACTCGGCCGCGGGCAGCCTGCGGAGCCAGCCCCCAGGTACCCTGACTTCCTTCCTTAGGAAGAGCCTGCGCTGGCCGCTGCACGCCGCCCGGGTGGTCTGCGACGCGCCCCGCCGCGCCTCCCGCTGGGCGCACGGCGTCGCGCGGGCCACCCGCCGCCACCTCAGGAACAATGCGGAGGACTACGCCTTCCTGTACGAGCTGACGAGCCTGGGCCTGCCCCTGCTCTGCGTGCTGCATGAGGTCCTGGGCCAGATGTTCGCAGAGGCTGGACCCCTTTCCCTCCAGCAGCTGCAGCTGTGGGCACAAGAGAACCTGGGCAATGGGTTCTCTTAAAGAACCCAAACGGGGGAACCCGTGGTGCCTTTCAGCGTCTGGCCAGGCCGGACGTGATTCAGCATCCCTGTCACGCACGCTTGTTAAATCCACTGTTTGACCATGTGCAAGGGTGCTTGTCAGTTGAGGCTCAAGTTTACATAATACGTAGTTGTGAACCCATTATTTTGCTTGTGTTGGACTTAAAAATTGTATCAACCGGCCTTGTTAATCTCTCATTGTTCAAAGAACCTTTTGTTGGACGGCGAACAAACAGAATTCCTTTGGCTTTAATTTTATAATAATCATTTGCAAGCACTGAAATAACCCACTTTGATGACCTCTCTTGAAAAGAGAAATGCATGCCTTTTAACATCACGAAAGGTCATGCTCGTAGTCGGACAGTGGTTTACAGCATTTATGAACTTGTTATGATTGCTGTGGAGCGTCCAATGCAAACATGCCTGTCTGATTTTTTTTTTTGCTGTAGCGCAGAGCATTTGCACAGATGGTTTTCACATGCTCCAGCCTATTTCTTTTTTTATTCCCGTGCTTTGCTCGGATTGCAATCTTTTTTTCCCAAAAACTTTAAAATAACCAAAGAAGAAAAAAAAAAAAAAAAGATCGACTTAAAGCACTTTAATTAGCGGAGCTGCCTGATCTTAATGCTGGGTGTGACAGAGGAGTGTGGAAGTGAAATGCTGTGCCTGTCACACTCAGTCTTGTCTGCCTGTAAGTTGTGTGCAATGGAAATGCCAAACAGTTTTATTTTTTTTACAAGCTATTTTGAGTTATTTCAATGGCACAGTCTTTTTTTCCCCTCCCCTTTTAAAAATGCAGATGCTGATAGCTGTCCGTGATCACAACAGTACAATTTCATGAAACGTATTAATTTTAATTTTTATGTTTTTGCTTCTCTTTTTTTGATCTGCATGATGCAGCATTCATTTGACTTTTGAGTCACTATAGGAGTGTTGCTGGGGTTTTTTTCTCCATTTACTCTTCAATGCTCTTAGATTAGAGTTGCTGTATGGTCGCTTGTACCACACTTTACATTTCTCTTATTATTTTCAGTATTACTACAGTCAGTTGACTGCAGTGGACAGTGTAAGAATTTAAGTGTTAAGCGAATAGTTGTTTTTACGTTGAACGTTAAATTTAAAGAAAGACATGAACAGTCATGAACAGTCATCTCCTCACTCAAGATTAGGTTGAATTGTGTTTACTTGTACACTGGATATTCATGATGGACAACATTTATTGCTGCATTTACAATGAACAAATAGTGCTTATCCTTATCCTGCGAATGTTGTTAATGGAAATTAGCACTGACTGAGCAGTTGAACAGTATTGTATTTTTTCTGGGTTTACAGGAGTATAAATGGCTGAACAGTGTAGGGTTTGAATAAGCAGAAAAGACATCATTCCATATCCGTTGTATTAAAAGTAGCTGTGGGTCTTGTTAGCAGCTGGTATATCCTTGACACTGGTATCTGCCTGCTTGGAATTTCAGTCAACCAAAATTGACTCCTAAAGCAACCTATAGTTCTAACGATTCTGTTTGTATGGTATCACACCATAAACCGGTAAGACATGTCCCTTAGCTTGCAGTCGACATTAGTGCACTTAGTCAGTGTATACTTATGTGTTTGGCAACAACATTGATCCATAAAGTAAAAATCAGCATCACATGGTTGTCACAGCTATGTAGCTGTATGCAGGTAGTCATCCTAAAATGTCTTATCTGCTTGCTCTGAAAATCCTCTCATATAATAAAAATTTTGAGGAATTCTTACAAAGGAATTATTTTCTAGCACAGTTCTTGCCTTCGGAAAACATTCTGGTGCATCCAGACACAAATTCAAAAGATAAAAAATGAGATGACAGAATTAATTATTTGAACAAATCATTGATTCTTTATGATAGCCAGATTAATGGACTGTACATGCAATCTGTACATAATGTATTTTTTACCAAAGAATTATACCAGGTTATTTTGTTCAATCATACTTTTTGACACTAGAATGAGGTCTGGCTTCTTTTCTTCATGGCTTCTGTCATGACATTGGCAGGTTGCTACAAAATAGAGTGGATGGGGCTCTTATTCTGATTTAAAACGTAAACACTGTATATCAAAATATATTTTTATTTCAGGCTGTGGAAGGCACATACAGGTGAAACTTTGTGTTTCGGTGGAAACAATACAAAGAAGTGTGTTACCATATTTCCATGCTGAGGGTTTATACTTTGACAACGCTTGTTTAATGTGTTACATGTGTAGTTTATGAAACAATTCTATGTGAATGATACACTATACAAGTGGCATTTTAGACTTACATGAACAGTTATAAATCAAATTTTCCTGTTAAGGGACAGGTTCTAGTGTATGGAGGGGTGCCGGGCCGAGCCGGTGTCGACCATGGCTGGCAGCCCTCCAGGGCCATGCAAAATTGACGCTAGCGTCTTGTCGTGCTGGGCGCTCGCGGTCCGCCTGTTGAGCTGCACATAAAATCTCTACTGCTGACTGTGCAAGCCCAACCGCAGTGCGATAAGCGGAGGCTGACATCATGTGCTTCGGAGGAGAGCACATGCTTGTCTGCGCTCTCCCAAATCGATGGCGGAGGTAGCATATGGATGAATATGATTGGTTATAAAATTGGGGGCATTTAGAAGGGGGGGGGGGGCATTTAAAAATGTAAAAAAGAAAAGGTATGGACCATTTTTTCTGTTTTTGTGGTCTTTCAGATTTCTGCTCTACTGTACAGTTCACCGACGATTACAGCTGTTTCCTTTTCTCATTTTTAGTGTACAGTCTCTGCTTTAACAAAACTGAGGCTCTTTCTTGATGTTTCCTCGATTCCTTGTTCATTCCCTTCCATCTCTTTCCATTTTCCATTCTTCTCTGTCCCAATTTGCTTATAGCCTGTTTCAAGTTTCCAATGTTACACCTCTGATTGGCTGAGACATGTTTCCAATGCTACAACCTCTGATTGGCTGAGTCATGTTTCCAATGCTACAACCTCTGAATGTCCTGACTGCAGGAAGGTGAAAGTCTGCATGGTCACATGGTCATGTGTATAATTTTGCAATGGTGGCATTTGGCTATTAATCGCTTATTAACCTTTTTATTCGCGTCGCGAGAATGCTGCATGGGTCTTGCATCTCATTCACAAGCGAGGTCTAACACCACACTGCATTTATTTTATGACGGCCCCCAAGTATAGGATTGAAAAACGTCAGGAGACGACACTGCATCGTGAAACGGGTCCGCATATTTACGTTACCCTCCTTCGAAGTCCCGCACGCGCTTTACTAACAGAAACGTTTGCTTTTGCTCGTCCTAACTTGCGTGTTCAACGGCGGAACGTCTCTGCACCGTTTGCCTGCGGAGCTCTCTTGGCCCCATCTGAAAATAACCACCTTTCTTTTTCCGTCTCTTTTGTACGTCCCTCTTCGTTATTCTCTATTTCAGAAGCTGCTCGCCATTCTGAAAGCCATGCAAGAGCTCTCTCTTGTTCTTCCTAACACAAAATTGGGGTCGTTGATCCTCTGAAGATCCTAATTTTGTACAGTTTTTACAAATTCGCTACCAAATTCTTTTGTCCTGTAAATTTAAAGCTGTATTTATGAGAACTCACTTGCAATCCTGTATTTTGCACAGTAAAAACCACATCGATGACTTGTTTTGCTTTATTTATAATATTTAAAGTTGTACGTTTAAAAATAAATAAATAAATGGATTGAATACTCTACTCATTTGCTTCCTCTTTTTTTTATTATTACTTTAACAAATTCACAACCCAAAGCTGTTTAAGGGCTGAAAATGTACTTGAATGATAAGGTCACATAATTCCGTATAAAGCAGACAAAAAATTCCTGAGCATTACCAGAAACTTTCCACATCATGTGCTTCAGTTGTTTGCCGTGAAGTTCTTCCCGACACTCAAACTATTAAAACCCAGATTTGACAGCAAAATTAACAAGATAATAAAATGCAACACTACAACCGCTCAAAATTTCTAATTGCTTTTTAATATTTTGTTGATAACATACATTTATGGTTTTTCACTAACGCAATAGGGCAAAAATAGTGCAAATTTACATGCTATGCATATACCCCCCTGTCCTGCCACACTGACAGCCTCAGAGTGGGTTTAACGGGCAGTCAGATAAGGCCTGTCCGAATTCTCCCCACCCTCTTTCAGTGTCTGCTGGACCCTCCGACATACTGACCCAACCAACCAAATCCATTAGACCCTCCCACACACTGAGCCAACCCCCCAAGTCCATTAGACCCTCCCACATACTGAGCCAACCCCCCAAGTCCATTAGACCCTCCCACATACTGAGCCGACCCCTCAAGACCAATAGACTGTCCCTCATACTGACCCAACCCCCCAGGTCCCAGACCCTCCCAAAGACTGATCCCACCCTCCAGGTCTCTTAGATCCTCCCATAATCTGAACTGCCCTCCCCTTCCTGCCCTCTGGACCCACCCATAGGTGTTCCCCAGTAACCGACTCACCCCCTCCCTCTTCCTGGAGCAGGTTCTGGAAGACCCCCTCAGAAGACTGGCTGGCCTCTCTCTGAGATTTTAGACTCTCTTAAACCCTCACCTACCCCCCTCCAAAGTTGTGAGTTCAGTCTACTGGGCTGCGGTGACTTGTCCAATCATCATTGTGGCCTTAAGTTTTTCTGAACATCTGAGATCAGAATGTATTTTGGGGGATGAGCTCACGCAAAGGCCTGTTTGCCCCTCTCGTGAGGCTTTCAGTTTGGCTTGTGCCAGATAAGGTCTCACCAGCCAAATCTCACTCCTCAGGCCAGTTCTGTTGGCGCCTCATTCTTTTAACAGTCATGAAACCATCTAAGACCTGGTTAACATCACACTAGTGTGCTCCCACAGTTAAAACATGTTATCCCCCGTGAGAATACAAAGCCAATCTTCTCTCATGAAGCAAGGGAGGCAGGTTCACTCTTTCAATGTGTTTTTGGATCTTGGAATATGCTATTTAGGTCCACAAATGTTCTCAAATGAAACGCTGTGTGTGCGTCACATACCACCCTAGTACAACAGACCCAGTGCAGCAGTATCTCAGCCAATGCGTTTCCAGCCAGTGAATCACTGACCATGTTGAGCCAAAGGCACTTCCTGGGGTCACTTAGTGTGGGGCCTTTTCTGTCCTCCTGTGATTCTTCACCCTTTTACCTAGTGCTGCACTATCATGTCCTCAACATTAAATTAAGTGAGGTGAAGAAATTCTTTACAGTTTTTTTCTGTTTAAATTGTACTAATAGCATCTTACTGCAGCATCACAAAAGCTGTGGAGCAATGGCATGACCTCTGTACGAAGGTTGTGAAGTTGTATAGCTGTAATTGAGCCTGACACAGCCAGATAGATGTCTTTATAAGTCAGGTGGACATCTCCAGAACAACGCTGTCAGGTAGGTCTTGTATTCATGCCACTAGATCAGGGGTGTCCAGTGTTATCTGAAAAGGACAGATGTGGGTGTAGGTTTTTGTTTTAGCCCAGCACTACCACACCCGATTCAACTAATTAACTAATCAAGGTCTTCAATCAAGGCCTTCATAATTAGAGTCAGGTGTTTTACTGCTGGGCTAAAACAAAAGCCTGCACCCACACGGGCCCTTTTTGGATAAGATGGGACACCCCTGATCTAGATTTTACAATACAAACATAAGTTAGAGTTGGGTTGGATGAGTTACATGAGTGCCTAAGGTCTAGAGGACATGCTGATTGCCAGTGGCCCTCATAATATTATTCAATGACCACCAACTCCTTAACAGTCGTCTCCTGGTCTCACTGCATATGAGAGGGGAGTTTATTTGCCAGGGTGCAGCAGGAGAGCCTCTGGCATAGGGTTCAGCTTCCTAAATACCCATAAATTGCTCCTCAACTACTTATTTTAAAATGCTACATGAGGGCCAAACATACATGTCAGACGTGTGCAAAGTAGAGATGCCTTCTTAAATTCCCAGCTATTATGTGTTATTCTATTGCTAGTAGTGGTGTGCCGACCTGGATACAATCACTTTGATGCATCTGAATAGTACTCTATTTCTTCTTTTAAATGATTAAAAGGGCCAAGAGCCTTTTCTGACACCACATTTGGCCGCCCGGCCATCAGTTGCATATCCCTGCAGTGCAGTGTAAAACCAAAAGCAGGCCGTGTTGTTTTTGGGATACCGAACCAGAACCAAACAGGAAGTGAGCCACAGCCCTTATCAAAAGCAGACGTTGTGTCAGCCGCGTGGCTTCCGGCCAGCTTCAGCGGCCGCCGTACGGCTGCAGTGCGATTTCCTGCGCCGCACGCCCCTATCGCTGCCCCGAACTTTCCCAGGCTCCCGCCTCTCATTAAGAGAAACAAATTAAGCAAATGCTGCAGTAATCGCAAGCTACCGCTCCCCCTGGTCGCACCCCGAATAGCTAGTTTCCCAGCCGCGCGGTCCCGACAGGCCAGGGGAACGTCCTCGGGGGTCCCGGGGAGATCTGCCCCGACCGCAGCCCACGGCTGTTATCACAGCTGCTTCCAGTGGGTGAGGGAGTGGGACGGAATAACATTTGCGCACAGGACTTCCCACCCACCGCCCCCAAAATGTGCCCATTCCAAATCCACATTAAAAGCAAACTGGGGTTCAAAGAGGCTGTTCACTCTCCGCCACTACGCTTCAGAAAGCTCTTAGGAGGCACAGATGGAGGAAAAATGGGCTCATAAAGAGTTCTTGCTATTTCTCTTTATGGCTAGTCGCAATACTGTCGCTTTCATATATTTATTGATTAGCTGTCAATGTTCTTTTTTAATATTGCATGCCTTTTTGTGAACATATGATTACCCATTTATCAAAATATACTGTATCTGATAACTGGAATTTAATACATTTTCTTGGCCTTCTCAGGGAGAAATGGCACATTAGATAATAGTATTCAGTTGTGACTAAAGTGACAATAGTAAACTTAAATGTTTGTCATTTGTTATGTCTAACTGATAGGAGTAACACACAGGTACAATGTTTTAAAGGTGATGCTGATGCATGATTTCAAGTTTACGACATCCTATAATGTTTACAGTGACCTCCAAATCTATTAATACCCTTGTAAATTGTAACCCTGTCTGAAGTTCCAGAAGCTTCTTTTAACTCCCAGAACACAGAGACCTGAAGCTAGATTACATTTACAGGGTTTAATTTCCTTGTTATACTACTGAAACTTTACCCATTTTCATTGGTGAGTCACTTTATTTGAGCCAATGAAAAACTGCCTGTGTACTTGTCTGCCTTCTGTTACATCATCCTTTGGATGTATTTTATAGGGTATGAACACATTTTGAGGCCACTGTAGTTTTATTAGGCTGCCTCACAAGTTTTGGGCCTTTTTTTGTCCATATTTTTATTTTTTTTTTCTTTTATAAATTCCCAAATTTGGAATTTGGAATGCCCAATCACAGCGGTAACCCTGTCCCATTGCGTCAGCACACAGTTCAGGGGGTTGCAGACTAGCGCACACATTTGCCAAAGCTCTTGCCACCAGCGTTTCACCCCGCATTCGGGCCATGGGTGTCTGATCAACCAGAGGAGTCACTATTGCACAATGAGACAGGGAACTGGGCAGAGTCTCCATGGAACATTCCGGATTTGAACGGCCAAGCAGTTTCTGCTGTTCTGACTGCAGTGGGAAGGTCATTCCACCACCGATGGGCCAGAACAGACTGGAGGCATGACCTGGAAGTGCAGGCATTCAGGAGGGGGGTGGGGGGTGGGGGGTGTGCCAGATACTCAGAGGTAGCAGAATGGAGAGGTCTAGTAGGTATGTAGGGTCTGAGCTGAGATTGTATAGTAAATTGAGATTTGAGAAGACATAACAGAGCTGTCCCTTTAGCTGCCCGACAGGTTCGCATCAAGGTTTAAATTTAATGTCAGTTGATATACTGTAGGTAGTCAGTGGAGCAGCATTTTGTATGAGTTGCAGAGGTCTGACTCTGATCATGGAGGCAGGGAGGCCAGTAAGGAGGGAGATGATCAGGGCCTGGACTAAGCTGGGTTGAGTAGGTGGTGAAGAAGGGACGGATTCTCTGGATGTTGTACAGGAAGAATCTGCTCGCCCAACAAACTCATCATGTGCTCAGAGAGTGTCAGTTTGTTGTTGAGTACCGTGCAATTCCTGGCAGATGAAGAGGGTGACAATGGTTCCAGGTTGATGAATGGGGGGTGGGAGAGTGTGTGTGTGTGTGTGTGGGGGGGGGGGGGTTAGCTGGTTTGTCATCCAACTTGAGATGTCTTGTAGGCTAGGCAAGCTGACGTGTGCTGAGACTAGTGTACTGGGGGGGGGTTCTTCGGAAGATATATGCACCATTTGCTTTCAGAGAGAGCATGGCCAGTGAGGTCACAGATTTCACCTGAAGTCTTTCTGTGCTCTTGGTTACAGTTTTGTTGTGCTTTTAATCGCGTCTCATTTTTTTGGGTGATTGCTGCCTGAAACAGGGACAGAGTCTGAGCCCGACAAACGCCCCTAAAACGACCTGCGCTACCACGACGCACTGCTAAGGATGTATGAGGAATGTTAAATGCTGAGTCTTTCACACAGGTAATGAAGTTACATCCGAGTGCTGGGGAAGTAAATCAGTTCATCAGCTCTACAATGTATTGAAAAGGTTTGCCTGACCTTGGGTTAGCAGCGCTATGCACATATTTTGAGGGGATTTTAGATTTTAGATTTTAATTTCAGTTGCATTGTCCTATCAACCTCACAGCTATGAATCTTAGGACACCTAATGCTTAGTTTCCATTTTAACTGCACTGCAGTCTGTTCTCAGGAATGTTCCTGTTGAACAGGAAGTACCATCTCTCTGTATGTTTTCACAATAAATTAATACTATAGATGAACTATAGAACTAAGAATAACATATAATAAAAATTTAAAAAACACATAAAAAATAAAAGAACCGTAAGTTCTTTTACCCCAAAAAATGAGTTGCCCTTAAAGTAATTAGTGGCAGTGTTTCTTGCGCCCTTGGTTTCCTGTGAATTATGTAGGGTTCTGGCATTTCTCTGTAGACTTCTCAAGATGATGTATTCTCTCCATAGCCCTTCTTATGTTTTTGTCCCCTTTTATCTGTGAAATGTGTTTTTCTCTGTGCTTCCGAATGGCAGGATTGTTAAAGGCTCTCGCCACGAGCGCGGGGTTAGAACTGTGGTCTAGGCATTGTCATCAATATTAGCCATGTACTGTAGGCTACGATTGGGAGCCTTTCCACAGCCGGGACAGGATGGGCGTCAGTTTCCCGGGGTTCCCCAAGTTACTCTCCAGGCGGCTTATAGATTACTGGCTGTTTATGGCGCCTCCTCTGATTGGCTATCCTACTGTAGGCTATGCTGCGTGGCTTCTAGTGTGGCTTGCAGGCAAAGGAGAGTATGTGCGTCAGCCACCTGACCCCCTGCATCATGGCATGATGTCACACATAAGGGCACAGTCAGTGCAGCTACTAATTCCAAAAATGTACGTTTTTATAATTATATTTTCAGTGCTATGGTCACCGGTACATATTTCTGTTAATAATAATAATAATAATAATAAATTTGATTTGTAGAGCACTTTTCATATAGTATCTCAAAGACAATTCACAGGAAAAATCAATTGAATAGCTAAAAAATAGATAAATAAACAAATAAAAAGGGGTAGCACAAAACTTAAGAGGTATAAAACAAGGTATAAAAGGTGAAACGTAGGGCCTACTGGGAGGGGAGGTGGAAGGGGCTAAGACAGACTGAAGGCAAGATGAAAAAGGTGAGTTTTGAGTCCAGGTTTGAATGAGGAGAGGGTTTGGTATTCTCGCAGGTGGTAAGGAAGGGAGTTCCGGGGGGCAGCTGCACAAAAGGCACGGTTTCCCATAGTTTTGAGCTTGGTCCGTGGGATGTTGAGCAGTTTGGAGCTTACAGATCTGAGGGACTGGGAGGACTTATGAAGCTGTAGGAAATCTTTGAGGTAGGTAGGGGCATCATGATATATGGCTATTTTGTAGTTGATGTGTTGTGTGATTGGTAGCCAGTGAAGGGACTACAGGATAGGGGTGATGTGTTCATATTTCTTCAAGATCCAGGCAGCACTGTTCTGGATGTATTGCAGAGGCCGACCTTGAGAAGATGAAAGCATGGATGAGCTTCTCTGCATCTGCAGTAGATAGAGAAGGGAGGAGTTTGGCGGTGTTGCGAAGGTGGTGGAAGGATATTTTACAGATGTTCTTGATGTGGCTCTCAAAAGACAAAGGGGTGTCAAATTTTACACCTAGGTTTGTAACAACAGTTGACTGAGTGATAGGGAGGTCATTAGTAAGGGAGGTTGTGGTGTTGCCTTGGGTTTGGTGAAGAGTGCCGACCAGGAGGATCTCGGTTTTGCTACTGTTGAGTTGGCGGAACTTAGCTGTCATACAAGCTTTAATCTCCTCAAGGCAGGGATTTAGACAAGTGCAGGCAGCAGGTAGATTGGGGGTGGCTTTGAGGTATAACTGGGTGTCATCAGCATAGGTGTGGAAGGAGATGTTGTGACGCTGGATGATGTGACTGAGTGGGAGGAGATAGATCAGGAAGAGGATGGGATCAAGGACTGAGCCTTGAGGAACACCACAGGTGACCGGGTGCACTCCAGACATACACTCACCTAGTGACAAAATCAACTCGGTCAGTGAGGTAGGACTAGAATGAATTGTAAATGTTGATCATATTTTGTGGACTTGCTGTTTTAATAATCAATTTCAGATACGTTGCATGTTCACAGCTAGGGACGCATGGTAATATCAAGGGTAGTATCAGTATCGGCAATAATAGCTTAAAACAAACTGATTGGAATCTGCTCATAAGCGAAGTGATGGCCATTATGATGGGCTCATATGATGATGCAACACACAATTGCCAGAGAGGTGAAGCATTTCATGCGCTACTGATGATGTAAATGAAGTGCCTTCCTCAAAAAGTAATCAGTCATCTGAATTATTGATTTATCTAGTTTCAGCATTTTATTAGCTAAAATCACAAACAAAGCTATGCAGTAACTCAGTAGCTCTGTAGACTTATTCTCTCTGCTTAATAATAAAGAAAGTTAAAATATTTAGTAATACAAATAAACATTTGTCACATCATTAAACAGAACACGTCTGTTCTCATCTACTTCTTCCATAGACGTGGAAAATTGGTTGCAGTTGCATTGGTTGCATCGATCAATATAGACATTTGAAT